>WOXC01004303.1:0-395921 GCA_011680675.1 Gymnobelideus leadbeateri
AAATGTTAGATGCATGAGTATGTTTGAATTTCCCAACCAGCAGGGAGAGAATTCCACATCTGTGAGGTCTGAAAGACTGGGAGAAGAGGGTGAACATCACAAATTTAGTATCCAGTTTGTGAGGGAAATAAATTTATTATTTCGTTTATGAAGACTGCTCAGGCTGATAGTAACTTCAATTCCTGAGGATACATATTGGGTCTTATAATTTTTTAAACTAACTTAAAACTAACTCAGACCTAATCATCAGCATTCCTCCACAGAAAGGAAATGATGGGTAGTCAGGTCAGGGATATATAAGCAAACAGTCATGAGTTGATAAAGATCAGATTGTTTCTTCTTATAGGAAAATTAATTTCTCTATAGTTAGCAATCTCTAGGATAGAATTATTCTGACAGCCTGTGATTGCCAGGAAGGATGGGAACCAGTACCAACCTTAAAAATAACACCATAGCTAAGCTTCTTTGTCCTGGAGGTTTCTTGGTGAATTTATTCCCCAAAATTCATAGTACTCATACTCACCTACCTCTTTCGCAATAACTAGAAGGAAATCAGATTTTTAAATACCATTAAAAAAAGTCTTAAAAAAAAACAATAAGGGGGGGCGGAGCCAAGATGGCGGAGTAGAAACAGCTCGTCCAAGCCTCTCTGCCCCCAGATTCTCCACAAACTATGTAAAAAAGGACTCTGAAAATCTTCTGGAGCCCCAGCACCCACAGAACGACACAGAGAAGCTAACCTCCCACTGAGGACAGCCCAGCAGCCCTGCAGGAAGGACCAGCGCAGCGGTCTGGGACCTGGCACCGCGCAGCGCGCAGAGCGCAGGGAGCCGAGCCAAGCCCAGGTCCACTTGAGCCGAGGTTTTAGCCCCAGGGTGGCAGGGCCAGCAGCCGGCTGGAGGAACCCCAGAACACCAGGAGTTGTGGCGACTCCAGAATTATCAACATAGACATGCCTAGGACAAAGTAAGAGGTTAGTGTCCTATGGACTTTAGAAACACTTATGGAATCTGATCAAGCTGCTGCTGAGGCTGGGAGCTGCTAGAGAAACACGCCACTGTACATACAGAGGCATTTCCGGCTCCCAGCCTACAAATCGTGGGGAGATCCAGCGATCAGTCTTGGGGGGTAATCGCTCTTTGCTTTAACCTCCCTGGATCTGGATTGTGATCTAGGGTGGAAGTTGTGGGTGGGTTTACAGCTTGCCAGAAACGGAAGTTGCCCCCCACACGTTCGGGACGAAAATTCCTCTAGCTGGCCTTAAAGCCATAGTGTGGCAACAAGCCCAAAAGTCAAGCAATTAAGGGGCAACATGCCAAGGCAAAGGAAACAGAAAAATGCAACCCTAGACTCCTATTTTGGGGCATAGAGCAGGAAAAGGACTGTGAGGTCAGAAGTCCTGCTCCAAAAGCCCCAGGGGAAAACATGAGCGGGTTGCAGGCCATAGAGGACCTTAAGGAAGACTTTAAAAATCAAATAAGAGAAGTGGAGGAAAAATTGGAAAGAGAAATGAGAAGGATGCAGGAAAAGTATGAAATGAGGGTCAACAGCCTGACTGAGAAAACAACACCTTAAAAAATAGACTGGCTCAAATGGCAAAGGAGGCCCAAAAGGGCATTGAGGAGAAGAATGCCTTAAAACCCAGATGGAAAAAGAATCTCAAAAGTTCACTGAGGAGATTCATTCCTTCAGAGTTAGACTGGAGCAAATGGAAGCTAGTGACTTTATGAGAAATCAAGATGCTGTTAAGCAGATCCAAACAAATGAAAGATTAGAAGGCAATGTGAAATATCTATGGTGAAACCACTGACCTGGAGAATAGATCCAGGAGAGACAATTTAAAATTATTGGACTACCTGAAAGCCATGATCAAAAAGAACCTAGAAATACGCCTTAAGAACTCAAGGGAGACTGCCCTTGATGTTTAGTTCGGAGGCATAATAAGAGTTTGGAAGATCCACAATCACCTCCTGAAAAAGATCCCAAAAAGAAAATTCCAGGAATATTATAGCCAGGTTCCAGAATCCCCAGATCAAGGAGAAAATACTACAAGCAGCCAGGAAGAAACAATTTCAATATTGTGGAAACACAATCAGAATAGCCCAGGACCTGGCAGCTTCTACACTGAGGGATCAAGGGCATGGAATATGATATTCCAGAGGGCAAAAGAACTGGGAATGAACCCAAGGGTCACCTACCCAGCAAAACTTAGTATTTTGTTTCAGGGGAAAATATGGTCATTCAGTGGAATAGAGGACTTTCAAGCATTCTTGAGGAAAAAACCAGAGTTGAATAGAAAATTTGACATCAAGACGCAAGAAGTAAGAGATGCCTGAGAAGGTAATCAGGGAAAAGAAATCAAAAGGAACTTATCAAAGTTGAACTATTTACATTCCTATATGGAAAAGCAATATCTGTGACTGATGATATCTTCCCACTATGAAAATAATGGAAGAAGGGGGTGTGGTCATACGAATACATATGTGAATGTGTGTGTATATGGTTACAGTTATATATGGATAGAGGGCATAGGTTGATTTTGTTGGGAAGGGAGAGTACTCAAGGGATGAAATTATGAGGTGAGAGAGGAAAGTGGCAAGAGGAGATGGGGAGAGACATGGAAGGGTAAACTATCTCATGTAGGGGAAGTGGGTGCAAAGGAGGGGGAGAATAAGGAAGGCTAAAAAGGCAAAATCACATTCACATTGAATTTGGTTCAGAGAGAAAATGACATACATACTAAATGGGATATCTCAACCTGCAGCAGGATAGGGGGAAGGGGGATGAGAGGAGAGATGATGGATGGGAGGGCATCCTTGGGGTGAGGGGAGGTTGGAAGTACCCACTATAGAAGAGGGACAGGATCATGTAGAGGATGGACCAGGTGGGGGGTGGGATGAGTGGGAGGGAATTATAAGCAGCCTTGCACAATATATCTACTATGATAATGTTTTGCATAGCTAGACATGTACAACATATACTGAATTATGGGAGAAGGTATGGGAGAGAGCAGATTGGAGGAAGCGATATCTTGTGGGACTGCTATTCTGGGAGGTTGGGTAGGGGAATAATGGGGGGAAAATGATTGTAACTCAAAATCTGGCGGAAAATGATGTAAAACAGAAGTTAATAAAGTATTTGTTTAAAAAAAAAAAAAAAAAAAAAAAAAAAACAATAACCCTATCCCACAATTGTGGGGGAAGGCAATTGAGAAAAAAAAGAGAATTTAAATAAGATACACAAACAGGACACACACAGCCCCACACACCCCAATAATCTATAGAACCATTATCTGTAATAGATGTGGTTCTACAAACATACCAGAACTAAGATTTATAGGGGTCTTTCAGTTCACCTCCTAGTCCTAATAAAATCTCAAATATGCTGGACAAATCTAGAAATAAAACATCCAGTATCCTGAATACAACCATTAGAAAATATTATTAAATTTAAAAATTAGAAAATTTGCAGATTTAAAACTAGAAGGGGCCTAAGAAGGAACTCATTAACCACTCCCACTCATTCCATGGAGAAGGAAATTAAGTCTCAGAGAAGGTATCACTTGCCCAAAGATATGCAAATAAGTGGCAGAGCCAAAATAAGCCCTTGCAATTCCCAACTCAAATACTATCTCTTTTAATCTGTGAAAAAAAATTTTTTTAAAGCAATTGGGATTAAGTAACTTGCTCAAGGTTACACGGCTAGTCATTATTTATGTGTGGGTGCTCATTTTCTGAGGCCGGTTTCGATCTCTGGTCATCCCAACTTTGAGGCTGGCACTCTTACTCACTGCGCCACCTAGGCACCCCAATCTGTGAAAAATTAAAGAAAAAAGCAAAATATTTTATTAGTACAGTCCTGAAAACACATGTTCACTTGCCTGTACTTAATTGTTTTTTCTGATTTAAAATAATTAAAAAAGAAATAAATGGGGGGGGGTGGCTAACATCCTAAATGCCTTTCAGCTGATACCCCATTATACTGGAAGTATGTTGCAAAAGTAAAATCAGGCTTAGAGCAAATAACATTCAGCTTTTTGGAATCCTATATTAAGCAATTTTGTATATTAAATTAATAACCAGGACAAAAAAATACCAACATACATTTGGCATGTTTGGCCTAGTAATATGTGTTTTTAAACTATGGCATATTTCAATGAAAATAGTATATATGCATGTCACACATGTATTAATACACTTACATCTACTTTAGAATATATTCAAAGTGATTTATCAATTGATTTTAATATTTATGTAAATATATCAGTATGATTGTTTTGATTAGATCACATAATAAATTTTATGCAATAATTGCTCTAGACAGAACAGTTAATCCGACTTTTGTGTCAAGAAATGAATAAGTAACTGGATGATATTATTTTTTCTTATAAGTGATTATTAATGTATATTTTATAATGACCCTGTTCCAACAAACATCTCCATTAACACTTTTATTAAAAAGTATGAAATGATTAAATACATGTTATGCCATTCAAAATTTTCAGAAGTTTAACTCTAATTATTCAATATATATTGATTAACTAAACTCCAGAAAACATCAGGCAGTCATTGTCATAAGCAAGTTTAAAAACTTACATGAAGACAAAGTCATTCAGAATGAGTCAAAAGAGAGAGTCAATGCCAACTCTATATCAAGGAGATTAAATGGCAAATAATAGATCTGAACAATTTATTTTAAGTGCTTACTATAAATCAACCATCAATTCTACAAGGAGAAAATATGTAAATGGAACATTTTGTCTCTTGACTTTCTATCCCCTGTCCCCAAGGACATTAACCAGATTTAGGAGATCCATGTTTGTTTGATCTCAATTGTAGGAGACCCACGAGGATTTACCTCAGTGCCCTTGAGAGGTCCCTGGACCCGTGACGGCACTGCCTCCTGGCTTAGGCGATGATGGCAAGGCCTCTCGCCCCCATTAACCCTCTAGGCACTTGAGGTACTGCTAGGCCCCCAGCTGACCCTGCCTTGTTCTAAGGAGCAAGGCACATCCGGGTCCACAAGGAATATCCTTGCTCCAGGTAGAAATTGCGAGATAAGAGTCCCAGGGTTAAGGTGTGCCTGACCTTAAAAGGCAAAAGGTGTTGTAATTGGCCAAGAGCCAAAATGGAAAGTGCTTGCGTAGGATAGACTATATATGTAGAAGAGCAGGAAATAAAGTTGGAGTTACCCCCTGAGTTGCTGTGTAAGTGTGCTTTGTTCTGCTCAGCGCTCCCCAGCACTTGGTGTCCAGAAGGCCCCGTGAAAGGATCCGACAACACTCAATGAGCAAAATTCTTTCAGAAATTTATAAAATACAACATAAGTTTCCTTAAATGGCTTGTAAGTATCTTTCTTCATTTGGAGTTTTGGTATGGAAAATAAAATAAGCCATTTTCTGAAGAAAAATTTAAAAATAAATTATTTGAAGATTCAGTATGAAAATGTTATTATTTTTGTAAGACTTTCTGAAAAGCATGAACTGTATATTAAGTTACATTTTTTAAAAAATACACATTCATGTTAAGGGAAGTATTTGATACCATGAAAAAAAAATAATGTGGAAGCTAACACTACAGTCACTATTTATGCCAGGAGAGACAAGAAACTTTCTTTAAATTCAGATTACAGTCAAAGCACTCACTGCTGATTTTTTCCAAATTTTCCCTTGACCCCACCTCTCCTAGAATTTATTTTACTTATAATTCCTCCTCTCATTCATTCAGAGTAGAACATAAAAAACACTTTCATCTAAATATTAAGACCTAATGAAACATGGCTGTATTTTTACACAATTCTTACCTAATTATACACTAGAATTCAATTCTATGAAGTTTTATCTGTAAAATAGAGCCTACATTTTAATGACTGTACCAGTTTCCAAGCTAGGTGAGAACAAAATATCAAACTTAAATTAATAGAAAGATAAAGACATTATTCTCAAGTGTGATTTAAATTATAGTGTTTCTCCTTCTTAAAATAACCCTTTAAGTTATATGTTTAAAGTATCATTAGCTTCATTTTATATCAGATTTATTGAAGTTTTAGTCTTGCCTAGGGTAACGCAATAAAAATTAATACATTGAACTTCCGCTTATGATAACTAAAACAATAATCCCTAAGTATAAGGATCACTAAAGCTAGGAGACAACAATTAGACAACAAAAAAATCAAACAAGTCTACTTAATTTAATTTAATGGCATAGAAGTATATCTTGATTTTTGATGACTATTTGAAGAGAAAATAAGCTCTTATACATTCTACAAAGCTGGAGTAGCTCTTAGTATAAGTCTTGCAAACAACAAACATTGTTCTCACTCAAGGAGAGCCTCCTGAAAAAAAAATAGTTGTGTATCTCTCCTCTCCTTTCTCTCTCCATCTCTCCCTCTTTCTCCGTTTTGTCTCTTTTTCTCTCCATAGACATAACAACGACACAGATATAGCTCTAGAGAGATAAACTATGTGAAATATGCATGTGTATGCATAATTATACATACACATATATGCATATTAAATATAACATGTACATATATTTATAAGCTAAGATGGAATGTGAAACAGATAAAAATTCAGTTGTTCTCATTTGCCCACTTCAACAAGAATTTGACAAAGAGGTGTTAAAATTTATTTTAAAAATGATTCAAGGGGCGGCTAGGTTGCACAGTGAGTGGAGTGTAGGCCCTGGAGTCAGAAGGACCTGAGTTCAGATCCGGCCTCAGACACTTAACGCATACACACACACACACACACACACACACACACACACACACACACACACACACACACACACAAAACCTAGCCATGTGATCTTGAGCAAGTTACTTAACCCCAATTGCCCTACAAAGGCAAAAAAAAAAAAATGATTCAATTTGTACACCATCTATCTCTAAATATTAACTGTTGATTCTAGGGTTTTAACTAGGGAAGCTGATCAGTACTTAATTCTATGGCACTGAAATTTAGTAGGCTTAAAAATTAACCACTGAGTCACTAGTATATTAATAAGAAAAATGAGAATCATAAAAAGCTCAGTAGAAAGAAGCATGATAAACATTAGTAAGCTGTAACACATTAGCATCAAAAGTTTACTCAGAAAAATAAATAAATAAAAAATAAAAATAAAAAACAAAAAAATTTAAAATAAAATAATAAAAAACAGAAAGTTAAAAAAAATAAAGATAGGGTGAGAGAGCTAAAAAAAAGTTTATTGAGAAGAAATGATATAAATTATAACATCACAGAAACATAAGACCAGAAAAGCTGAGTCAGATAAGTAGCTATCAGTCAATCAGTGTGTGTCTGTAAGTGTCTGCTATATGCTATGCACTATTCTAGGTAGCAAGGAATAATAAAAAAAAAAATTTAAAAGCAAATGTTCTTTATTTTCGAAAGAATTTTCATTCCAGGCATTGCCAGTGATAAATAATGGACAGCTCGTGTTCTTCCATATTACTAAATTATAATCAAAATATCTAGGAAAGGTCCCCAGCATTTTGAGCGAACCTTCCATAGATTATTTGGAGCAGGGATGGATTAAGAGCAGCATCGTTGGCAGGCAAGCCCATACAGATGAAATCAAATATCCAGAGAGCTAAAAGTTATAATAATATTGTTCATAACAGGAGTCTGTGATTCACTTCATAAGCTAATTTTTCCATTTAAAATAATTTTCTTAGTGTGTAGCACAGTACTTTCAGTCATCACAAGAGATGAGTGGCATTTTTTGCCCTGGTGTTCTTTTAGTGACCTTCACTTAAAACTAAGACCCTCCACAAAGGCAACCTCTTGATTCCTATCAAATCACACTCTAGAACCCTCCCACCCCACCCCCCAAAAAAAAACTATACATATTATAAGTGCTTCTCATTCTATGCCTTGATACATTGGTGGGTTCATATTCTCCAACTCATTCAGATTCCAGCTCATTTATTTTGACCTTCTCATCCTGAAGACCTCTATTATAACACATCTATGTTGTATAGAAGCACAAGTTAATTCAGTGAGACTATATCATATTCATAACCAACTCAATATAAACAAGTATTATAAAATGTGATGCAACCATTTGGGGAGTGGAAAACAAATGGAAAGTTTGATAAAGATAGTGTAAGGATATTGTAACTGGTGAGAAGAAGCAAAGAAAGTTCCAAAGCATTGGGAATTACTCTTGAGGATGCATCTAGCTGATTTGGTATGGTAGGAATACTGAGCTTTGGAGGAGCTTGGAGATAGCATAAAAACACTGGACATGGGAGAAGTGTGGAGAAATACTACAAGTATGCCTGAGAAACCCTAGAGACGAATTTTAAATATTTCAAAATTTAGGTGGCTATACTTGACAAACTTTTATTGTGGGGGCTCTGGAAACTCTTTAAAGAATGAGTATTATGGGGCAGCTAGGTGGCGCAGTGAATAGAGCACTGGCCCTGGAGTCAGAAGGACCTGAGTTCGGAGCTGGCCTCCGACACTTAATCCACACAAACAAACAAAAAAAAAAAAAACCTAGCCGTGTAACCTTGGGCAAGTTACTTAACCCCAATTGCCCTAAAGGGGCGGCTAGGTGGCGCAGTGAGTAAGAGCACAGGCCTCAGAGTTGGGATGACTGGAGATCAGATCCAGCCTCAGAAAATGAGCACCGACGCGTAAATAATGACTAGCCATGTGACCTTGAGCAAGTTATTTAACCCCAATTGCTTTAAAAAAAAAGAATGAGTATTATTCAGAAAAAAATATAAAAATGGAATAATGTGGAAAACATACAAAAGACCATATTATCACTAGTAGCACTTCTTCCTAATATTTTTGTTGTTTAGGCTTTTTCAGTTGCATCCAACATTTCCTAACCTTAATTAACGTTTTCTTGACAAAGATATTATAGTGGTTTGCCATTTCCTTCTCCTGCTCATTTTACAAATTGAAGAAACTGAGGCAAACAGGGTTAAATGACTTGGCCAGGGTCACACATATAGTAAATGTCTGAGGTCAGATTTTAATTCAGAAAGATATACCTTCCTGATTCTAGGCCCTTCAGTATATTCATTGCTACCTAGCTGCCACTCTTTTATTTTTTTTCATTTTAAAAATGTATTTAGTATTTTATTTTCCCCAATTTTAAAACAAATGTTAAAATTAAAAATTAAAAAAAATTAACATTTGTTTTTTTAAAACCTTGAGTTCCAAATTCCCTCCCTTCCTTCCTCCACATCCCCCTCATTGAGAAGGCAAGCAATTTGATACAGGTTATATATGAGTAGTCATGCAAAACATATTTCCATATTAGTCATGTTGTGAAAAAAAAAAGAAAAAACAAGAAAAATAAAGATAGTTTAAAAAAGTTAGTTTTTTTCAATTGGTATTCAGACACCAACAGTTCTTTGGGGATGGATGTCAGTTTTCTTCATAAATCCTTCAGACTTGTCTTGGATGATTATATTACTGAGAATGACAGATTTATTCACAACAGATCATTATAAAATATTTGTGTTACTTCATACAGGGTAGATTTCACTTTGTGTAAATGAATATATATTTTTCCAGGATTTTTTTTGAAGTAATAGTATTTTTTTTCCAATTACATGTAAAGAAAGTTTTCAACATTTATTTTCATAAGATTTTGAGTTCTAAATTTTTTTCTCTCTCTCCCTCTCTTCCCCACTCTAAAGACATCAAACATACAATCATACCAAACATATTTCTACATGAGTCATTCTGTGAAATAAAAATCAGGAGGAAAAAAGAAAAAAAAACACCAAGAGAAAGAAAAATCAACCAAAAAAAAAGTGAAAATTGTATGCTTTGATCTGTTTTTAGGTGCCATAGTTCTTTTTCTGAATGTGAATATTTTCCACCCATGAATCTTTGGGAATTGTCTTTGATCAGGGCTGTGGAACCTACAGCCTTAAGGCTACACATGACCTTGTAGGTCCTGTGATTCAGCTTTATGATTGAGTCCAAGTTTTATAAAACAAAGCCTTTTATTAAGGGGGTTTATACTATGAAGTTTGAATTCAGTCAAAAGACTGGACTTGAGGACCTATGAAATCTCTACCCCTGCCTTGGATCATTGTATTTCTGAGAAGAGCCAAGTTTATCAAAGTTGATCATCACACAATGTTGCTGTTACTGTGTACAATTTTCTCCTGGCTCTGTTCACTTCACTCAGCATCAGTTCACATTAAGTCCTGCCAGACTGTTTTTTTTTTCTTTCTGAAATCTGCCTGCTCATCATTTCTCATAGCACAATAGCATTCCAATACATTCATACACTATAATTTGTTCAGCTATTCCCCAATTGATGAAAATTCCCTCAATTTCCAATTCTTTACCAACACAAAAAGAACTGCTATAAATATTTTTGTACACATAGTGCCTTTTCTTTTTTTTTTATAATCTCTTTGGAATACAGACCTGCTAGTGGTATTACAGGGTCAAAGGGTATGCACAATTTTATACCTCTTCAGACATAGTTCCAAATTTCTCTCTAGAATGGTTGGATCACTTCACAACTCCTCCAATAATGCATTGGTGTTCCAATGTTCTCACATTTTCCCCCAAATCCATAATTTTCTACTTGTGTCATATTAGTCAACCTAATATGTATGAGACTATATATCAGGATTATTTTAATTTGCATTTATCTAATTAATAGGGATCTGCAGCATTTTTTCATAAGACCATAGAGAGCTTTAATTTCTGCTTCTGAAAACTGCCTGTTCATATCCTGCAACAAATTATCAATTGGGTGATATCATATACTCTTATAAATATGATTTAGTTCTCTATATACTTTAGAAATGAGGCCTTTGGGGGGCGGAGCCATGATGGTGAGTAAAAACAGCACTTCCACAGCGCTCCAGCCCACTCCACTTCAAAATCATGTAAAAGGGGGACTCTGAAAAACCTCTGGAGCCCCAGCACCCACAGAATGACACAGAGAAGCTAACCTCCCTCTGAGGACAGCCCTGCATTTGGGCTGGGAGTGGCCAGCACAGAGCTCTGGGAGAGGCCAGCTCAGAACACTGGGAGCCTAGCCCAGGCCTTGTGAGCTGTGGTTTTAGCCCCAGGGCAGCCAGACCAGCAGCTGGCTGTAGGGACCCCAGAACACCAACAGCTGTGGCGTTGCCAGAATTAACACATAGATGCCTAGGACAAAGTGAGAGGTTAGTGCCCTATGGACTTTGGGACAAATATACCAGAATGCATCAGCTTCTTCCCCTGGGAGCAAGAAGCAGCTGAGGAGCCGCAGCACAGCTGCCATTTTGCAGCTTCAGTTGCAGCTTCAGCTCCTGGCCTGCAGACTGTAGGGGGATCCTGAGATCAGTCTTGGGGTAATTGCTCTTGGTTTAACCTTATTGTATCTGGATTGTGGTCTGGGGTGGAGGTCTTGGGGTGTGTGTCCAGCTAGCCAGGTTGTGTGGGGGTATCAGGGAGGGCACTCAGATAATACCTCTGGAAGTTGAGATGACTCCAACATTCAGGACAGAAGCTCCCCTGTCTGGTTGCAGAGTCCTACTGTGGCAACAAGCCCAAAAATCAAATAATTAAGTGGCAACATGCCTTGGCAAAGAAAACAAAATAAACAGAAAAATTCAACATTAGACTCCTATTTTGTGGGCAAAGAGGATCTAAGCATGGAACATGAGAAAGACTGTGAGGTCAGAACTCATGCACCAAAAGCCCCAAATGAAAATACGAGCGGTACAGTCCATAGAGGACCTCAAAAAGGATTTTAAAAACCAAATAAGAGAAGTGGAGGAAAAATTGGGAAGAGAAATGAGAAGGATGCAGGAAAATTATGAATTGAGAGTCAACATCCTGACTGAGGAAAATAACACCTTAAAAGATAGACTAACTCAAGTGGCAAAAGAGGCTCAAAAAAGCAATGAGGAGAAGAATGCCTTAAAAAGCCAAATTTGCCAGATGGAAAAAGAATCTCAAAAGCTCACTGAGGAGATTCATTCTTTCAGAATTAGACTGGTGGCACAGGGACTCACTCACCTCGCCCTAATGGTAAAGTCAAAGGGGGTATGGGAGAAGATATGGGAGAGAGCAGATTGGATGAGGGGATATCTTATGGGACTACTATTCTGGGGTGGTGGGTAGGGGAAAAATGGGGGAAAATTGTAACTCAAAATCTGGCAGAAATGAAAGATGTAAACTAGAAATAAATAAAAACATTTAGAGAAACAGCTCGTCCAAGCCTCTCTGCCCCCAGATTCTCCACAAACTATGTAAAAAAGGACTCTGAAAAACTTCTGGAGCCCCAGCATCCACAGAACGACACAGAGAAGCTAACCTCCCGCTGAGGACAGCCCAGCACCCTGCAGGAAGGACCAGTGCAGTGGTCTGGGAGCCGGCAGCGCGCAGAGCGCAGGAGCCCAGCCGAGCCCAGGTCCACATGAGCTGAGGTTTTAGCCCCAGGGCGGCAGGGCCAGCAGCCGGCTGGAGGAACCCCAGAACACCAGGAACTATGGAGATTCCAGAATTATCAACATAGACTTGCCTAGGACAAAGTAAGAGGTTAGTGTCCTATGGACTTTGGGACCTGTATTTGGGGAATGCGTCAGCTCCCTCCCTGGGGGCTAGAAGCCACTGAGGAGACACGCCATTTTGTAGTTTTCAGAGGCATTTCCGGCTCCCAGCCTACAAATCGTGGGGAGATCCAGCGATCAGTCTTGGGGGGTAATCGCTCTTGCTTTAACCTCCCTGGATCTGGATTGTAATCTAGGGTGGAAGTCGTGGGTGGGTTTACAGCTTGCCAGAAACAGAAGTTGCCCCCCACACGTTCGGGACGAAAATTCCTCTAGCTGCCCTTAAAGCCATAGTGTGGCAACAAGCCCAAAAGTCAAGTAATTAAGTGGCAACATGCCAAGGCAAAGGAAACAGAAAAATGCAACCCTAGACTCCTATTTTGGGGGCATAGAGCGGGAAAAGGACTGTAAGGTCAGAAGTCCTGCTCCAAAAACCCCAGGGGAAAACATGAGCGGGTTGCAGGCCATAGAGGACCTTAAGAAGGACTTTAAAAATCAAATAAGAGAAGTGGAGGAAAAATTAGAAAGAGAAATGAGAAGGATGCAGAAAAGTATGAAATGAGGGTCAACAGCCTGACTGAGGAAAACAACACCTTAAAAAATAGACTAACTCAAATGGCAAAGGAGGCCCAAAAGGGCAATGAGGAGAAGAATGCCTTAAAAAATGGAATTTGCCAGATGGAAAAAGAATCTCAAAAGTTCACTGAGGAGATTCATTCCTTCAGAGTTAGACTGGAGCAAATGGAAGCTAGTGACTTTATGAGAAATCAAAATGCTGTTAAGCAGATCCAAACAAACGAAAGATTAGAAGGCAATGTGAAATATCTCATGGGAAAACCACTGACCTGGAGAATAGATCCAGGAGAGACAATTTAAAAATTATTGGACTACCTGAAAGCCATGATCAAGGAAAGAACCTAGAAATCACCCTTCCAGAAATTCTCAAGGAAAACTGCCCTGATGTTTTAGATCCAGAGGGCAAAATAGAGGTTGAAAGAATCCACCGATCACCTCCTGAAAAAGATCCCAAAAAGAAAACTCCCAGAAATATTATAGCCAGGTTCCAGAATCGCCAGATCAAGGAGAAAATACTCCAAGCGGCCAGGAAGAAACAATTTCAATATTGTGGAAACACAATCAGAATAGCCCAGGACCTGGCAGCTTCTACACTGAGGGAGAGAAGGGCATGGAATATGAGATTCCAGAGGGCAAAAGACCTGGGAATGAACCCAAGGGTCACCTACCCAGCAAAACTGAGTATTTTGTTTCAGGGGAAAATATGGTCATTCAGTGGAATAGAGGACTTTCAACCATTCTTGAGGAAAAAACCAGAATTGAATAGAAAATTTGACATCCAGACACAAGAAGGAAGAGATGCCTGAGAAGGTAATCAGGAAAAGAAATCAAAAGGAACTTATCAAAGTTGAACTATTTACATTCCTATATGGAAAAGCAATAACTGTGACTGATGATATCTTTCTCACTATGAAAATAATGAAAGAAGGGTGTGTGGTCATATGAATACATATGTGAATGTGTGTGTATATGGTTACAGTTATATATGGATAGAGGGCGTAGGTTGATTTTGTTGGGAAGGGAGAGTACTCAAGGGATGAAATTATGAGGTGAGAGAGGAAAGTGGCAAGAGGAGATGGGGAGAGACATGGTAGGGTAAACTATCTCATGTAAGGGAAGTGGGTGCAAAGGAGGGGGAGAAGAAGGAAGGCTAAAAAGGCAAAACCACATTCACATTGAATTTGGTTCAGGGAGAAAATGACATACATACTAAATGGGATATCTCAACCTGCAGCAGGATAGGGGGAAGGGGGATGAGAAGAAGGATGATGGATGGGAGGGCATCCTTGGGGTGAGGGGAGGTTGGAAGTACCCACTATAGAAGAGGGACAGGATCACATAGGGAATGGACCAGGTGGAGGGTGGGATGAGTGGGAGGGAATTATAAGCAGCCTTGTACAATATATCTACTATGATAATGTTTTGCATAGCTAGACAAGTACAACATATACTGAATTACTTATATCCCAAGAAGGAATGGGTGACAAGGGAGGAAGGAAATGGATCTGAAATTCGAGGTCGTAACATTAAATGTTTCAAATATATATATATATATATATTATTAATACTCTATTGCATATAATTGGGAGATAAGATGTGCAGGCATTGGGACACAAAGATTCACCTTCCTCTAATGGAAAAGTCGAAGGGGGTATGGGAGAAGGTATAGGAGAGAGCAGATTGGAGGAAGCGATATCTTGTGGGACTGCTATTCTGGGAGGTTGGGTAGGGGAATAATGGGGGGAAAATGATTGTAACTCAAAATCTGGCGGAAATGAATGATGTAAAACAGAAGTTAATAAAGTATTTGTTTAAAAAAAAACATTTAAAGACAAAAAAAAGAATTAGACTGGAGCAAATGGAAGCTAGTGACTTTATGAGAAATCAAGATGCTGTTAAACAAATCCAAGCAATTGAAAAAATAGAAGACAATGTGAAATATCTCATGGGAAAAACCACTGACCTGGAAAATAGATCCAGGAGAGATAATTTAAAAATTATTGGACTACCTGAAAGCCATGATCAAAGAAAGAACCTAGAAATCACCCTTAAAGAAATTCTCAAGGAAAATTACCCTGATGTTTTAGAGCCAGAGGGCGAAATAGAGATTGAAAGAATCCATCAATCACCTCCTGAAAAAGTCCCAAAAAGAAAACTCCTAGGAATGTTATAGCCAGGTTCCAAAACTCCCAGATCAAGGAGATAATATTACAAGCAGCCAGGAAGAAATAATTTCAATGTTTTGGAAACACAATCAGGATAGCACAGGATCTGTCAGCTTCTACACTGAGGGATAAAGGGCATGGAATACGATATTCTTCAGGTCAAAGGACCTGGGATTAAAACCAAGAATCACCTACCCAGCAGAATGGAGTATCTTGAGGACAAAAACAGAATTGAATAGAAAATTCCACATTCAGACCCAAGAAGCAAGAGATGCTTGAGAAAGTAAACAGGGAAAAGAACTCAAAAGGGACTTATCAAAGTTGAACTATTTACTTTCCTACATGGCAAAACAATAACTGTAACTGATGAAAACTTTCTCAGTATAAAAATAGTTAAAGAAGTGTATAAGGGCATACAAATCCATCTGTGAATGTGTGTATATAGGTTTATGGGTATACATAGAGGGAACAGGTTGAATTTAATAGGAAGGGATGATACTTAAAAAGTGAAATTACGAGGTGAGAGAAGAATATTTTGAGAGGAGATGGGGAGAGACAGAAAGGGGTAAACTATATCATATAGAAGAGGCAAGGGGAAGTGGTTGTGGGTGAGGAGAAGAACAGGATGGCAAAAGGGCAAAACCATATCCTCATTGAATTTGGCTCAGGGAGAGAATGACCTACATACTCAAAGGGATATCTCACCCTACAGGAGAGTAGAGTGGGGGGGCATGAGAGGGGGGATGATGTAAGGGAGGGCATGCTGGGGGAGAGGGAGGTTGGAAGCACCTACATTTGAAAAGGGACAGGATCAAAGTAGGGAATGGACCAATTGGGACATGGGATAGGTGGGAGGGAAACATAGCCAGTCTTTTACAATGTATCTACGATGGTAATGTTTCACATAGCTATACATGTACAACATATAATGAATTGCTTATTTTCCCAGCAAGAGTGGGTGACATAACCAGTCTATAATCATTGCCTAATAACTTAACATAATCAGTCTATAATCATAGCCTAATAAGTTCTATTTGATTCCTGCATCTATTTTCCAAAATATTAACTTTCTCTCTTTAGGAACATTCTGGAGGTAGCTTGCACTGCCTCATGAAAGTCAATTTTAGAATTTTCTTTATGTGCTTTTATACTTCAGAAGTCAACCAATAATACAGATCAGGACTTGATTTATTTTTTATGGATTATCTGGATTTAAGAAGTGTGGAGTAAATGTTGATAATGTAGATAATGCTCAAAAATGTGATATGGATTCATTTATTTTTCCTAAATATAAGGTGGTTAAATATGTATCAGCACATTGCTGTTATGATTTTTTCAATGTATATGCATGTGTATTTTGATAGTTTATGACAACACAGAAATTATTTATTAAAATCAATTTGATCAATATAAGAAAAAGCAACTCTGCCTCACTTAAACCCAATTCACTCACAGGTCAAAACATTATCACCTGGAAATGATCCTCCTGGAAAATGAAGGACAAACAACAAGACAAATTTATACTTTAATAAACTCTATCAGTTTCAGTTAAGTTTAAGTTTCAACATTCCTGATTGCTCAGCATTCCTTATTTAGTATTCCTTTAGCCCTCTTAAGATCTATATCTTTATTAAGCATCCCTACTATTATATTCTCTATGCATCTTTCAACGTGTGAATTGTCTTCCTAAAAGTTCACAGTGATTTCTGTAAACTTAAACTCTGTTATACCTCATAAGAATCAAAATGTCTTTCTCTTTTTTGGAGATCTTTCTACCACCCATCTCAAAATGAATTTCCTTGAAGTGTTTTAAATCTTTACCTAGTCTTTCTAGAATATAAATTCTAACAAGTCGAAGGGTACAATGCTATTGCATAGTAAGGAATAATATATAATTAAATGAAATGCTAATTTCCCTAAAACATTCCTAATTTGAGCCTTTTAAGGAAATTTTAAAAAGCCTTAATATGATACACATTCTGAATGAATAATGATGGAGGGATGATCTCAATTCAGATCATTGACTTAAATTAAGACCATCATTTTTCTAAGCTTCCTTTAGCAATGGAATAAAGAGAGGATTCTGAAAAGAAGCAGAGTAGGTCAGAAAATTCAGAGCTTTCCAGATGTCCTCCAGAAATGAAACAAAATGGCACCTCAGGGCAAATGTAGCATTGGCTAAAATAAATAATAATTGGGACAGAAAAAATGTCCTCCTGTGACAACCTGAGAAGACCTGAGATTTGGTTGCTTTGAGGTACAAATACTTCCAGGCTAGTTTAACAGCAAGCAGAAAATGTGGAGTTACCTTGGTTGGGAGGTCTGCCCCAACCAGTCAATTACTCAACCAGCTAGAAAAGGAGATACAGAATCTCAAGGAAGAAAATGACTCCTTGAAAATTAGATTTGGGCAATGGAAATTCAGTGAAGTTATGAAAGCAAGAAATAACAAAACAAAATATAAAGAAGGGAAAAAAAACAGAGGACAAAGTAAAATATCTCATGAGAAAAACAACTGATATGGAGAACAGAAAAGAAGAGAAAGAATAAGAATAATTGAACTACCTGAAATCTATGATAAAAAAAATCTTGATATAATAATACAAGAAATAAAGAAAATTGTTCTGAACTGTTAGAACAAGAGGGGAGAGTAGAAAGGAAAAAAATACACCAATCACCATCTGAAAGAGATCCTATGAGGAAAATATACATGAATATCATTGCTAGAGTTTGAAACCCCACATCCATGAGAAAATATTACAAGCAACAATAAAAAAAAGCAATTTAAATATGTCGATTACAGTATTAGAATCACAGAAGTCCTAGCAGCAGTTAGGTCATGAAACAATAAGTGGAATAGCAAAAGAAGTAGGGTTGAAGCTGAAAATATTATACCCAGCATAGTTAAATATAATCCTGAATGGAAAAAAATGGATATTTAATGAATTACCAGACTTTAAGAAATTTTTGCAAAAAGACCTGAAATCACTAGAAAATTTGACATACACAATTCAATAGAAATATAACATAAACATCAAAGAATAATTACAAGGGGCTCAATAAGCACAGACTGTTTACTTTCTATATGTGGAAGTGTAAATTATATGTCTAATATTGTTTTTAGTAATTGGGTGGTTCAAAAGAAATATTGGGAAATCTGAGTATGATGATATTAAACTAAATATGATGTGATACTAAAGAGTAAATAAGAATAATTATCTTACACAAATGAGATGTGAGAGAAAAAACAAAAACAGAGAAATTTGATGGGAAAGAGTTCTCCTAGTTCTGAAGTTCTCATGTTGGGCATGAGTTAAAGAGAGAATAATATATAAATATCTAGAAGGGTGTAAAGGTCTTCTAAACTCAGAAAGATATAAAAGCCTAAGGGGATGAGGAGGAAGAAAGGATAAATGAGAGATTTCAGAGTGGGGGGGAGGATAAGGGAGGGATCTTTGGATGGTGGGGTAGGTTAAGTAATAGGAGGACAATTAAAGGGAAGAAGTAAAGTAGAGGAGTTAAGAGGGACAGGAAGCAAGAGATACACAAAAACATAAAATAAAGATCAGGAGTAGAATTTATTAGGGAAAAAATAGGGATATTAATCATAATCTCAGACAAAGTTAAAGCTAAAATAGATTTAATCAAAAGAGGAAAAATGGGAAACTACACTATATGTCAGCTATATTATTCAACATTGTTTTAGACTATTTAAAATAACCAGAAAGTACAAGGTTTGATTACTGCTGTGGTATAAGAAATGATGAGTTAGTAGACTTAGAAAAATATAGAAAGATTTGGATCTATACATTGAGATGTTATCGACCCTCAATGAAACAGAGGACAAACAAATATAGATGCACAGATGCATATGAATGTCTATGTCTATATATGATTGTAATTATAGATATCTAAGTATATGTATGTGCATGTAAGTGTATAACTATGAGTATGACTATATGTATACATGTATATTTGTGTATGTATATGTATATAGATATATAAATATATCCAGGCTTAATTGTGGCCTTCTTGATGAAGGCAGAGGGGAAAAAACAAGTAAAAAATGCACAGCAAAGAGGAAAAGAAAACTTAGAAGGAAAGAAAGAAAAGATGGACAGCTCAAAACAAAATATGCAGTACTTATTATATTGGTTTCTTGAAATGGAAATTTATTGCTCTATATTTTGAGTTCTCTTATGTTTTGTTGTGAACATGGTAATGCTTTCTTTTTATTTTGCAATTAAATTTAAAATATGTTTTTCATTGTGTACTTTAGTTTTAGTATTTAAGTTCATAATAAATCAATTAAAAAGAATAAAGAAATGATCACCGTGAATAGCATAGTTCCTTGTTACCTAGAATCAACTTACTAGAAAAAAATTCAGTCACTTCTAGTTTGTATCATTCATTAATTTTATAATGAATTTCTAAAAGGTTTTTAGATGTTGATGTGAGCGTATTTGGCATGGACATTTGTGAATCCATCATTCTAATCATTTAGCAACTTAACATCAAAATCATCAAAATAATTATTGCCAGAAGCATTTATTAAAAGTGTCTCTGAAGTTTTATTAATGTAAACTTTACGTCATATAAAATTTCAACATACATAATGAAACAAACAAGAATTTTTAAAATATTGAGTTCAGAAATGGATATAGTAACCACTAGGAGCCAAAATATTAATAGATTTGGAGAATGACATAGACATTGTAGATCTATCAGCAAAATATTTTTAAAAGCCTCCCAGTAATGAAATGAAAAGAATATTCTGTTTGTGGTCAGAAGAGCTCAACTGACATTCTGGCTGGGTTCATTACTAAGTTAGAGCATAAGTAAGTGACTTAACTTCTTAGTTCCTGTGTTTCTTTAATTATAAATGGATGGGGCAGCTAGGTGGCACAGTGAGTAGAGCACCAGCCCTGGAGTCAAGAGGAACTGAGTTTAAATCTGGCCTCAGACACTTAACACAAACACCAAAAATCTAGCCATGTGACCTTGGGCAAGTCTCTTAACCCCAACTGCACTACCTTCCCCTCTCCAAAAAAAAAAGGAAAAAGATAAATGCATGGTGGTGTAGGTAAGCCAAGGGGATCGAAGAATTATCTAAATTGATGTTGTTATGATATCTTTAAAAAATGATGATGAAAAATGGATGGATAATAATATGAAGGTGAGTTAATAGCTGACAAAATTACCCAAAGTGTGTTGATTGATAGGTTGATGCAAGTATGGAAGAAAGTTTCTAGTATTGCGTTTCTGTGTTCTGTCTTCTTCCTCCTATGATCAATATTTGAATTAATGTCCTATTAAGATGTAAAAGAGGGGTGGGTAGGTGGTGCAATGAGTAAGAGTGCGGGCCCCAGAGTCGGGATGGCTCAGAATAGGTTCCAGCCTCAGTTACTTAGCACACAAATAAATATTTGTATAACTTGAGCTAGTTACTTAACCCCAATTGCTTAAAAAAAGAGAGATGTGAAAGAGAAGAAACTGAAAAAATTATGATTCTGGGAGTACAACAAATGATAAAATCAAAATTTAAGAGATCTTAGATAGAAATGACAGTTGAGAAATTTGAATCTGAAAGATGACAAATAAAAAAAGGTGTCTCACTTTGGCTGGGTGAATCAAATACATAAGTTAAGTAAAGGGGAGTCCATGTAAATGACCAAGTTTACTCATATGATCAGAATGAATTAATAATTTAACAATGTGTCTATGAACCCAAATGACAAGTTAATCTTCATTAATAAAGGTGTAGTATTAATTTTTAAAGAGGCCAATTCCTCTTTTTACTCATCACTGATGAGCTATTATATTATCTTTGGTCACTGATGCCATGCTTGCTGAGGATATTAAAACATGTTCTTCTCAAGGAGAGTGCAAGTATGGGGGACAGTGTAAGTTTTTAAATGAAGTTATTTGAAAAAAAAAAAAGAAGAAAACTATTTAACTTATAGAAAAAAAGACATTTGGAATTGTTGTCTTCAAATATTTAGAGAGTTGAATGAGAAAAAAGAATTAGTAATTCAGTGTAGCTTAAGATGGGACGAGTGATATAAGTAAGAAGAAAGGGCAGGGAAACAGATTTAATTTCTTATAAGAATATTTTAAGGATTTGAGCCTAGTGAATGTGAATTATTTACTTTTTAGAGGAGTGACCTCGCCTTTGATTCTCTCTCATTGTACAATTCCATTCTGAAGGTGTATAAAGGACTTCCTTTTTATATTCAAAAAAGGAAAATCTTTTATGGGATAGAAGAGTATAACTAAATCATCTCTAAAAAATCCCATCCAAATAAAATCACTTTCACAAATATTTATTAGATATTTGATATAAGAAATTAAAATAGGTTAGGTATTTGAATTAAAAAAACTATTATGGCACCCCTACCTTAAAGAACCTTTCACTTTTTTTTATACATCTCTTTCCCAGTCCCCTGGTTTCAGTTGTTATCAAGTAGATCCTAATAGGCTATTTACCTATTTGTATCATGTATCTTATAGTAAAATCCAATGCCATTTGAGTAAAATTTAGGCATTGCTCATGTCTAAGTTTTTCACAATATTAAGTAATTAGGTCCCTGACTCACATTGATGTTCAATGGAAAACTTTATTTCAAACACAATAGTAAATAAAATGAAAAGTACTCAAATAGTCCATTTGACTCACAACCTATACAGCAGAAGGTTACAACCCTTTTTGGGACTGCTGAAAAATATTTTCATTTACCTTAGACATTCTCCATTTAAGTAATTCATAGTAGTATCATGGAAGGTTAAACCATATCAAGGTCCAGATTGTGTGCCCCCATGTCATGGTTTTAATACTTGAAATTCAGAATGATCTTTAGAAAACCACATTTTCCTTCTCTAAAAATATTCTATTAAGGGAAACTCACTTTGGGAGATCATGGCGTAAATTTTGATATCTGGAAGTATTGATCTCTTGGGAATTCTTAGCCTTGCACTCAAAGCTATCCTTTATAATGTCAGACAGCTTGCTTTTATATACTACAGAGAAATAACAATTCCTGAATTCTCAGTTGTCAGTGATCTGGGAAGCAACTGCATTTATTGGAAAACAATTATAGGAATTTATTTTATCTTCTCAGCAAAGTGCTTGGGTTAAGAGCTACCTGTGTGGGAGAAGCTTTTAAAAGTCTGCATTCTGTTATTTCATCAAGTTGATGGGAGGGAGGAAGAAGGAATACTATTTCCTTTACAAAGATAACGGGAAAAGAAGTACAGGAACATAAAATGGCAAAGGTGAGTTCCTAGTAAAATGCTATAAGCAATTTTATGGGGGAGTGATGATACATTTTATTTTTGAAATAGGATAGGACATACCTATGTTAGAATATAAAGGAAGGAAAATAATAATTTCATAGTTTAAGGTGAGGGAATATGTTTCTGGTATGAGAAACTATATGAGGAAAGGAACAGATATAGGGAAAGGCAGGATGGGAATGACTGGTGATGCTAGGAGAGGGAAAGTAGGCATTTCAGTTTGGTTAGAACTATAAATGAATGGGGGAGGGGGGTGAAAGAGAGTTAAGTCAGAGATTCTCTTGAGCTCTTCAAAATTCTCCAAACAACTTTAAAAAAAATAAAAAAATATTGTGGAGTGGCAGAACCAACAAAAAGATGGAGTGAAAAAATTTTCCATCTCAAGACAATTTAGAAGTTTGGCAGGAAAGACTGGTATCACTGGTTTGAGAGTGGAACACAGTCAACAGCAGACTAGGCAATAGCAAGTCAAGTATCGGGTCTTGGGGTTGTCTGAAGAGGCAGCAGTGACTTACAGAGCTTTGTGCCACAGATGATAAAGAGGATAGGCAATAAGTCAGAAACAGATTACAACTCATAGTTTGTTAGCACTGGGAGTGGGATTCTATTGTATTGTCCATACAAAGTTTCAGGATGCAGGAAGAAGAGCACTTGAACATTGGAACTTGTAGCTGGAGAGGAATGGGGATGCTGGTCACAGTGTCAGTTTACAAAAGAATGCTTGTGGTTGCTCACAGACCAGAGTACAGACCAGGAAATCAGTGACTTTACATCTCATTAGACCATATCATCTTGGAAGAACTGAAAAATTATAGAGAGGGAGAAAGAGAAAGAGAGAGAGAGAGAGAGAGAGAGAGAGAGAGAGAGAGAGAGAGAGAGAGAGAGATACTTGGGATATTGCGGAGTCAAAGTCAGGAATGGCAAGGCAAATGGAGGTCAAAGGAGCTAAGAGTAAATTATTCTCATTGCAATTGGCTCAAAGAGGCAATAATATACACACTCAATTGGGCATAGAAATCTATTTTATACTATAGGAAAGGAGGGGAAGGGGATCAGTGAAAGGAGGCTATAGAAGGGGAGGGTGTGGTTAGAGGCAATATACGTTTTAAGAGAGACAGCGTGAAAGGAGAGAAAAAAGATGAATAGGGGAAAATAGGATGGAGAGAAATCTAATCATAACTGTGAAATAATGTTTAGCTTAAGTTTCTCCAATAAAAGCCTTATTTTCAATGCTCTGAGAACTGAGTCAAATTTATAAGTATATAAGTCATTCCCCAATTGATATATGGTCAAAACATATGTACAGGAAGTTTTCAGATAAAGAAGTTTAAGCTATCTATAGTCACTTGAAAAAAATGTTCTCAATCACTATTTTTAGAGAAATGCAAATTAAACAACTCTGAGGTACCACCTTACAACTATCAGATTGGTTAATATGACAGAAATGGAAAATGATAAATGTTGGGGTGGATGTGGGAAAACTGAGACACCAAAACATTGTTGATGGTGTTTTTAATTTATCCAAGCATTCTAGAACTATGCCCAAGAGTTTTAATACGCCAAATGCCCTTTGATCCAGCAATAACACTACTAGGTCTATATCACAAAGAAGAAAAAAAGGAAAGGGGCCTATATATACAAAATATTTATAGAATTGAATTGGAAATTGATAGGATTTGTGGGGGCCAAGTCTAACAGATTCTTGAGCTTGTCTCTGAGTCCAGTGACTTGTGACTTGCTCCGAGTTCAAGGACTCATTGAGCTTATGTCCAAGTTTGGACTTGTTGACTTGTTCAGATCCGGGAGTGTGCAAAGTTCCCTCTGGACAGGTGTGCCATATCTTTCCCCAATCAGTATCAAGAAATATTACTGTGTCTCCTTCAAGCAACCTGGGCAGCATTGCAGGAAGCAGCCTTGGTAGTCAAGGCTGTTACTGATATCGATGTTTAGCTGAGTGCAACCGTGAGAAACTGGTGATTCAAAGTTAACTATGAAACTTTACATGCATAAACAAGAAAGATATATAATCAATTATGCTACTCCATTAAACTAGCATTGTTGCCTAACCGTGCTCTCCTAGCCTGAACCTTTTGTTCACCACCAATCATAGAGCATCACTTGCTGGCAAGGATTCCCAACAATTGGGGAATGACTGAACAAGTTGTTCAGAACAAGTTGTGGCAAATGATTTTGACAGAATACTATTTTGTTTGTTCCTAAGTATATGGTTGTATGGGGTGTACAGGGAGGACTAGCACCTTTAGTCTGAGGGCTTGCTGAGCCCTTTTCAGGGGTGTTCATCCACTTTTGGTTTGGCTCTCATCCAACTCTCTTCTGTGACTCCAAAAAGTTGTAGCATTGCTGTAACAGTCAAATTTAGCCAAAACCATCTTAGCAAATGGGCTAACCCAAGTTGAGGCTAAGACAGGTCTCAAACCTCTTAATGAATTACGGGGATAATCCCCAGACACAATGGGCAGATGAGAAAAACTTATTCCAACAGACATGAAAGCAGCTAAAACAGGTGTTTTAGGGCTCTTAAAGCTTAGTCAGAAATCAATGATGCCAATGTCATCCACTGAATCTGGAACCTTTCCCTGACTTTTTGTTTTACCATAAAACTTGGATAACTCTGCCCTTACTTAAATCCAATTCACTCACAAATCAATACATCACCCCGTGATTGATGTGTTCATATATATGGTGTCCCCTTTGAAAATGGAAGAATGAACATGAACGGGTATCATGTGAACTAAATGGTTATGGAAAAGAGGCTTCTGATTGTCTGTAAAGTAGGATCTAAGTTTCCATACTAAAGGATCAACATGACTTTCCCTCAGGGCTTTTGCACTTCTCTCTCCACTTTCCTCTTTCTAGTAAGGAAGACTATTATGAATTGCTCCATTGTGGATTGGGTGGGTTATTTATCCATTATTTCTACATTCTCCATTGTCCCTAACCACATGGTGGCACTTTGATTTCTGTCAATTATTTTTTCCTTATCATAAGTAAACAAATCTGAAATACCAATTTAAAAACACATGAACTTTGAAAAGTCAGAATAGTAAACAGAAATCCTAGTAATAAATAGAGTGGGCAGCAGAGATACCATCATCAAGTAGCAGCTATATCTGAGTGGAAAGAAAACAGAAGTTCCAAAGTAACCCTGCCTTCTGACTTGTTTTCATATATATACATATATACATATATATATATATATATATATATATATATATATATATATATATATATTCCATATAAAAGTTTTAAGTTTGAGCTCATTCTCCCCATGGGCATTATATGTGTATGCAATGGTAGAGGAAAACTCTGGCTTTTGGCATTTTAAAAAATATTTTCCTTTAACCTCTTAGTAAATTCCTTTTAAAAAAGCTGATTGATGCTAACTTGGTGATTAATTAGGGAGGAAAATACTTATGAAAGATCTCAAGCTATGATAATGGAACTCCCAGACCTTTGGAGTTATCCAGTAATAGAACTCTGAAGTTACAGTAGTTTGCCTTCTGAGGCATCTGAACATCTACTAGGAATAGCAAAAGTGAACCCTCTTATTATGTTTTTTTTAAGTAAATTTAGGTTTAAATCAATTTTAAACTATTGCAAAATAACTCAGAAAGTAGTGAGTCCCTCTCCTTGAAGGTCTTCAGAAAAGGTCTATATAACCTATTATTAGATAAGTTTATTTCAGATATTAAATAGAAGATTAGATTATTTCTATCAATTCTGTGATTGTTTTAATTGTCACAAGAGTAAATCAATGTGGTCAAATTGCAAAGAGCTCTCAATTGAGAGTTAGGTATCATGGGTTTGACAGTCAATATGTCTCACATGTGGGTGTAGCAGCAAGCACCCCAGCATTCCCAGAGTGGCTGCCAACACAGGTTCTTAGGTCTGCTTTTCAAAAGGAAAGCAACTCAAAATGGGTTAACAAACTTACTTTAATCAAACAAACATATATTACTTAGTTCAGGGGGAAAAGATCAGCACCCGAAACTTCAGAGTATACAGACAGATCAAACAGACAGGCTTCCAAACTGTCCAACCATTATATCAATACCAAATCACAGTTACCAGAGAGGGAAGCATCAACATCTGGGTTTTCAAAGCCGGGGGCTCTCAACAACGGCTTCCCAGAGTCTCATCTGGTCAAATCACACAACACTTCTCAAAGGGAGCCCCAAAGCAAAGCCTCTCCTCAGGGTTTATATAGCCTTCTCCTGGCTCAGAGAATGTAACAACCTTCTGGACCCACTGCCCAATCACAAAGTATCAAGGTGTAGTCATCCTGAAAACCAAGCCTCCTACCACAGGCTCCATGTGACCACATTCAGACTATTAGGGGGCAGAGTATATTTTAAAATCAAGGAAGGTTCTCAGAGTCACTTAAGTCAATCAAAGTC
This sequence comes from Gymnobelideus leadbeateri, assembly GCA_011680675.1. Taxonomy (NCBI): domain Eukaryota; kingdom Metazoa; phylum Chordata; class Mammalia; order Diprotodontia; family Petauridae; genus Gymnobelideus; species Gymnobelideus leadbeateri. Next base: position 26,984 of record WOXC01004303.1, read on the forward strand.
TCTTAAGCCAATCAAAGGGCCTATGGGCAGGGAAGATCTTCAAATCTGCATTTCCATTACAGTGGGTCCCTGAGTAAATCATTTAATATGTCAGGACCTCAATTTTCTCACATATAAAGTTAAAATTTTGCATTTGCTGATCACTGAAGGCCCTGCTACAGAAGGCTTCAGCTTTCATTTGTTTGTATCAAAGCAATCATCATAGAGTAGAGGAGGGGGAGGGAGGTGATTTGGTAATGAAGGCTAATTAATTTTGACAAAGAGTACAAATATCAGAGTCAGGATTCATTGATTGCAGAGGTGGAGATCTCTCAACTAAATTCTTCAATTCCATAAGCATTTATTAAACAACATTCTGTAACAGAGATTGTAGCAAGGTGTAGACACAAAAATTAAAAACAAACAGCCTCTTCCCTCAAAAATGCATACGTATGCATATATGAATGTATGGGTAATTATCTGAAGATATACACATAAATACATATATGTATATACATATATGCATACACAATGCATAAATATGTGGATGTAAACATTCATATGTGTATATATGCATAGTTATACATAACTGTACATATGCAGTGTAGGCATTTGTATACATGACTGTGTATCTTTCTTTTTATATATACATATCTACACATATATGTGTATACCAAAATTATAGAATATATTATATATGTGTATTACATATGGAACACAGAATATATGTATACATATATATGTCAGTATATATATATATACATATATATATACAAAACTGATAGAAAATATGTGTGTAGATATATACATGTATATGGAAACAAAAACATGGAATACATATATCATCTAGTTTTATTTCTATATAATTACCTCTATCTACATCTATCCCTAGTCATATTGAGACAGATGATAAATCAATAGATAGATGAATAGATAGATAGATAGATAGATAGATAGATAGATAGATAGATAGATAGAATGTGCTTCTAAACTTACTCTTTCTAAGCACATTCAGAACAGCAGGTCAAGTCCTAAGAGTTTGACTTGTTATTGATACTCTCAGGATTCTATGGGCAACTGTGAAATATGGCAATGCTTTTTGAGTGTTAAACATACTTATTCCACACCTGGTGTGCTCCTACTCTCCCATAACAACAGTTTACATTTACCATTACACATACAGAGTAAATTTCGGTGAAGGAATTAATGATTTCACTAAAAGTAGTTTATAAGATTGTACGTTCTAGATATATAGGATAGATAACCCACAGAAATAAAAAGGGAAATCATTTATAGGGAATAATAAGCAGGTTAGTTGTTAGCCTGGAGTGAAAAGTATGGAAGTGTTGCCTGGTGAACCTGAAAAGATAGACTTAGTCCTGATTGTGAAGCACATTAAAAGACCATAGAGGAAATTACTGGATTTATTTTGTAGAAGATAGTAGTCAATAGCCATATTTGTATTGTAGGAATATCAATTTAGCATTGCCTACTTGGCCAGAAAGAAATTGGGAACTATTCAGAATAGTAAGTAAAATAGCAGGTAAATGGAAGGAATTGAATTATGAATAAGGAGTCCATGAGATAATTAAACATGATTTAACAAATCAGTGAGAGCAGGGAACATAAAGAGACATTTATAATTATTGGAAGGGTATGAACCACAAGATACAAAAATGATTGATTCAGATAACATAGAATGTGAGCAGGAAAAACAAAATAAATTGAGTAAAAAGGAGAATGTAGGTAATTGTCAGGAAATATTTTCTATTTAAATGTAGAAAATTTCTGAATACATTATTGACCTGTTCTCCATATATAAATTCGGGTGATGGGGCAGCTAGATATTTCAGAGGAGAGTTTACTTGTCTTGGACTTAGGAATTCAGCTTGAAAAGTTCAAATATACTTTCAGATTCTTACTAGCTATGTGACCCTAGGCAAATCACTCAACCTTTGCCAGTCTTTGTTTCCTCAACTTTAAAATGAGAATAATTATAAAACCTGTTACTCTGTAGCAGCAAGATCCCCAACATCCCCAGGGTAGCTGCCAATATAGGTTCTTAGATCTGCTTTTGTAAAGGAAAGCAACTCAAAATCAGTTAACAAGCTTACTTTAATCAAACATGTATTACCTAGTTCAGGGGGAAAAGGTCAGCACCCTGAACTTCAGATTATACAGACAGAACTTACAGATCAAACAGACAGGCTTCCGAACTGTCCCAACATTACATACATCAATACCAAATCACAGTTACCAGAGAGGGAAGCATCAACATCTGGGTTTTCAAAGCCGGGGGGCTCTCAACAACGGCTTCCCAGAGTCTCATCTGGTCAAATCACACAACACTTCTCAAAGGGAGCCCCAAACCAAAGCCTCACATCAGAGTTTATATAGCCTTCTCCTGGCTCAGAGAATGTTAACAAACTTCTTGACCCACAGCCCAATCACAAAGTATCAAGGTGTGGGCTTTCCTGAAAAACAAGCCTCCCACCACAGGCTCCAGGTGCACTTAAGTTAGGGGCAGGGAAGATCTTTAAATTTGCATTTCCATCACATACTCCCAGAATTGTTGTGGGGATTAATTGCAATAATATTTATAAAGTGTTTGCAAATCTTAAAGCACTATATAAATAGTAATTTAATTCTAGCTAGCAATTATGACAAAAATAATGAAAAATATGAAATGGGGTGGACTTGGACTAGGGGAATAATTCTCGTCTGTATAATCACTGGTTTCCTATGGATTTTAAATAAATGATGAGAGACAGAGACAGAGAGAGAGAGACAGAGACAGAGAGAGAGAGACAGAGACAGAGAGAGAAAAATTGATATATCAATGGTAGATTTTTCCCTCTCCTCATCAATTATATCCATTCAGATACAGAATACCCCATAATTATACTATCAATTTGAGAGAGCTATGAGAACATACATAGTGCCTTCATGTTTGAACAAGTGACCATATTGTCATTTTAAAAAGCTAAACTTCCTTGGAGTTTCAAAGTCTTCCTGATGAAATTAAGACTATTAGTCATACTGCAAAGTCTATCTGACAGGGTATTAAAGTTAGTTTTTAATCTCAGGGAAGCTGGTAAAACCAAACACTGGCAAAAGCTTAAAGAGAGACCAGATCTATTTTTTGAATGGTTAATGGGGAAAATAACAATGCTATAATACTTCCTACATTGGCTGTGGAAACTAGGTGATTTATAAAGTATAGAGTATAAAGAAAAGGCTACACTTTGCATCAATTAGCAGACTGATTTCTTTATCAAGAAGAACCATTAATTGTTATTTTATAATTCTTTAACTCTTCAAAATCTCTCATTTTTTCTATTCTCCAAACTTTCAGAAAATTTTGGCTCTTTACTACTGGATTTTAGTAGGATATGTTATGAACAAATATAACCTCAATTAATTACATCATTGTGAATCCTAAAATACTTTGCAGTTCAAATTATGACAGTTATTTTACACTGACAGTCATAAATGATTACATGTTCCTGGATGCTGTTCTATATTCATGACATTTAGCCCTGAGGTGGATACATCAGCAGTGGATAAAGTGATCCTTTTGCATGGTCTGTTTAGCAGTTTAAATTTGCAAAACATTAGGAGAACCCTGGGGATATGCAACTCTATAAATATAAGATATGTTATTTTGTTATTGTTTTAGGTGATCCATAACTCTCAACCCACATGTGCAGAGGCTAAAAAATTTACAATGTCAAGGTAAGATGAAAATTAGTAAAAGAAATCTTGAGAAAAGTCATGAACTTTAAGACATGGATTCTTATGTCTGGTGGTTCATATTTTAATCAGGGTGTTTACATTAGATTATCTTATACATTCGATATAATGGTGGTTAACCACTTCCCTCCTCTTAAATAAAAGTCGACTATCACTGGTCATCATTTCTACCTTTCTGAACTATTGCGATTGTCATCACTGTCATCGCAACAACTACAGCAGCAGCAGCAACAACAACAGACTGTAAAAATAGTGCAATATTCACAACACCCACCGTCATTATGAATATGCAGGTATAGTTGTGAATTACAAAATGTAACAGGCTCTCCACATGAAGGATAGAACCAAAGCCTTTATTCAAGTACCAGAAAACTGAGTCCCAGAACCAGAAAGCCAAAGTCATTATAGTAACCACAAAGTTGGTACACATAGTTAATGCAGTGAACACCCACCCAAGCCTTTACAACAGAACAGGTTCCCTCAAGCAGGGATCCTCCTCTCTCACTTACAATAGCTCCTCGTCCTGGTTTATGGAAGTTCTCAGCAGAAATTCCCAGATGACAGGTTTCACCAGAAGAAATGTTCCAACAGAAGTTCCAGCCTCTAGTTGCTCACTGAGAGAAGTTCTCTCTCTCTGTCTCTCCCCCTGGGAGCAGCTGCCCTTGCCTCCAAGATGCTGACCCCAGGAAAATTCTGTCTGTCTTTCTTGTGCTCTTACTTACATACACATTAGCTCCTCCCTGTTCTGCCCCTTCCTTTTACATCAGCAAATTCCTCCCAGGGTGTTAAATACTTCCGTGTTAATTAAGCAGCTTAAACAAGGTGTTAACTTGAAACAAGGTGCTAAGTACCTACTTACTTGCCAATACAAAACTGTATGGAAGATCTTCAGATTCCATTAACATTAAACAGGCTTATTAGCTTCTTTTGCAAAAGTGTGGCATAATGAATAAAAATACAGACTCAGAAACAGAAAATTTCAAACCCTAGCGCTGACACATACTGGTTTATGAGCCAGTGTCACTTAACTTCTCAGCTCCCTCAATAGCTCTCAAAGGCTATAAGTTGCAGAGATGATGCCAGTGAAATTGTCATCCTTATACTAGTAACATTCAACTTCCTTTATATTTGTTTTTCTTTTTCTTTTTCTTTTTTGCTTTTTGGAGGGCAATTGGGGTTAAGTGACTTGCCCAAGGTGACAAGGTTAGTAAGTGTGTCAAGTGTCTGAGGCTAGATTTGAACTCAGATCCCCTGACTCCAGGGCCAATGTTCTATTCACTGCTCCACCCAGCCATCCCCATTTGTTTTTCTATCATAGTCCGTTATAGATAGAATGGGAACTCTTCACAACTACCAGTCAATGAGTTTTTTTGCTTGTGTAAATGGAGGTGTTAATGAGTTTTACAGCCTTGTAACCAAGTGTGAAGGAATGTAAAGGAAAATTTAGGAAATTTCCATAACTGCATTACAAAGTATGCATACTTCTCTTAATGAGTTAGCAGAGTCAAAGAGATTGACTGTGCAAACAAATTAGCCATACTATTTGAGTCATTATAAAACTAAGCACTTGAGGATAGAAGACAGCCGAGCTTTACATCAGTTGTGCTATATCATTCCTGAAGTGGGGAGAAGGATTTTCCTCTCTTCCTGTCCTTTCCAATATCCATTGACTATTTAGCTATGAAAAGCCAGTATTCAATCAGTAGGAGGCACTTCATGTAGATTTTTGAGAACTCCAAAGAGAAAGCTAAACTTCCAGGTACTGCAATAGCAGAAATTGTGAGATTCCTTTTCCACAGATGTATCTTACATATGTGTCTTACCACTAATGTATTCCAATTTGAGCCTATTCTTCTAGTGGATTTTGTTTGTAAGAAATGTGTCCCAGTATGATGAAGGGGATATTTTAGAGCTTTTGTTTTTACTTTGTTTCTTACTAAATGATTTTGCTAAAAAGCTAAATTTCTCTACTGACTGAGTGTTGATGAAAAGTACATTAATTTGTGCTCATGAATTCCAGCTCTAGAAGGGACCACCCCATAGCCCTCTCTCCCTTGAACTACGATGTAACAGTAGCCCTCTGGGCAACCAAACTGCAAGTGGGAGTTCAATTTGGGATAATATTCCAAGAGGTTATTTCACTGTTGGAACACTATCAAGGTTATATTGGGATGCACTATATATTTGCAGAGAACTACATGAGAAATGTTTCTTTACGGACATTCATTGACTACTTTAGGGTTATAGGGTAATCCACTAGAGAAAATTTATATTTTTTATTTGTCATTTTAGACTATGGTTAGGTAGTGACCTTTTTGTGTCCTGTTTGCTTCCAACTAAGAATAGTTGAGTTTTTTAATTTTGTTTTTGTTTTTTACTACTTATATTCTGAATCTGTTATATGACTATACCTATGATGTGTGTAGACAGTAATATAATGAATATGGCTTTTTCTTCCCAACTTGTTGATGCCTAGCAATTTGCCTAGTATACACTATGTGCAGTGCTATACGTGTTTTTTTCACCCTTAAATCATACATAGGTTTACTTATGGAGACATGGTTAAGAACTGATAAAGTAACATAACAAATGTTTAGCAAACATCTAGATCAGAAAGTAATTGTAGTCCATCATGGTTTTATCAGGAATAGGTGATGGCAGACTATTGGGATTGCCTTATTATATTAATTTATGAGAATGCTATGGCTATATTATCCACAGATATTATCAAAGATTTCTAAGAATTATCTAATTATTCTTGTGATTAGAGAGACATGGATTAGACAATACATATCATACGTATTTTGATGTGGTGGTTTGGCTGAACTCAGAGCAATTTTTGATATTTCAATGTCATCATGGTTGGTTCTATCCAGGTGAATACTTCAGAGATTTGTACTTGTACCTGTGCCTTTTAATATATTTATCAATGAATTGGATAGACGTTTAGATGATGACCTCATCAAATTTGTAGATGGCACAAATTTTGGAGAGATAGCTAACTCTAGAAGAGTCAAAACCCAAAAGGATATTAAGAGACTGAAGTATTCATTCTATATGAACTTTGATAGTGCCATATGATTTGCAGTCATATTCTTGACCATCATTAGCACAGTGCCATTGGTTAATTCATTGTTATACCTGAGCTCAACTCTTGGGTTTCAGTTGTTAAAATGAGGCTACAGAGCAAGAGAGCAGTAGAGGAAATCAGAGAAATATTTGTCTCTATACACAGAGACATTTCCTTTCTTCACTGGAAGGCAATTTGCCATTGACCCCTAGTATATAGTAGGGACAAAGTCCCAAAGATGGCTAACTCCCACAACCATTAAAGGAAACCCTATATTAAGCAGAAGAAATTTCAGATCAATAAGCTATCAGGGTCAAGGAGAAACAAGAAACAATCTATTTCCTTTTTTGCAAGTGCAAATGCAAAGGTGGGGACAGAGAGTACTTACAGACCTAAAGTAAGTATAGAGGACTATATAGACCTCTGTGGAGAGGGACTCATCAAAGAGGAAAAGAAAATTGTGCTGATTGTATATAGGAGCAGATGTGAAGCCATTTGTAACAATAAGCACCCTAGCATACCCAGGATGGCTCCTGGCAGTTTCTTTGATTTGCTTTTCTAAAGAAAAGCTACTCAAAAAGGGTTAACAATCCTACTTTAATCAAACATGTATATATACATATACATATGCATATACACATATACATATGCATATACATACATATACATATACATATACATATACATATACATATACATATACATATACATATACATATACATATATGTATATCCATTTGACTTACTTCAGTGGGAAAAGTCAGCACCCTGAACTTCGGAGGAAAGTACAAACAGAAATTATAAGCAAACAAACAAAAAAAAAATACAGACAGATAAAATAACACAATTCAACAGACCAACAGACAGGGCTTCTAGCTGTCTGACCATTACATACATACATAGTTAGTTACCAGAGAGAGAAGAAATAACATCTGGAGTTTCAAAGCCAGGAAGCTCAATGGCTACTGTAATAGTAATTAAATTTGAAGATCCCTTTATATTGACAAGCTAAGAGGTACTTAGCACCCAGTTTCAAATTAAGCCTCTGTTAAAGAAAGAGAAGGTATGATCCCCTGTTGCTGATGTAACACAAAGGGCTGAACAAAGAAGAACTATACCATATTTAAGGCAAAGCACAAGCTGGACAGTCAAAATTTCCTTGGGTAGACATTGCGGAGGCAGGGCAGCTGCTGCTGGACTGAAGACTGAACTGAGAATTGAGAAGAACTGAGAGGAGAAATGAGAATTGAGAACTGAGACAATTTCTTGGAGCAAGCCATGTGGAAGTTGGATAAAGTGATTTTGATTTTGAGAATAGAGCTTGTGCTGCTGAGGAATTCTGAGGAACAGCCAGAGGTGTTGAGGATTTCTGAGGGCCAGCTGGAGCTGCTAAGGGTTTCTAAGAGCAAGCCAGAGCTGCAGAAGGCTGAGGAAGAATGACTGTGGTGTAGGTAGTTTGTACAAATGTTGTTGGGACTTTGTTAATGTGCAGGAATGTTATTGTGGCTTTGTTAAGCCTTGTCTTCCCAGGAACAGAGATATTTGAGGTGGACTGGACACTGTGAGCTCCATTGTGGAGTAGGAACTACATGGAGAGCTGGACAAGGAACTGGGAGGTGTCTGCCTTTGAACCAGGGGACAGGTTGGTCGATTCAAGTAAGTGTTCCCTGCCTTGAGTCAAGATGAAAAGACTTTCACTGTGGATACTTAGCAGTGACTAATGTAATTGTCTGATCAGTGACTGATGAAATAGGGTACTGAGTAGTGACTAAGGAAATTGTGATTTACTTGTGACCTAGGGGTGGATTGCTTTTCTACTTTCCACTACCCCTTAAATAGGTATTGTGTAGTGACTGATTGAAATTGTATCTTAATTGCACCCCATTGGTGGAGTACTTTGATTTTTCTACTTTGTAACTGAACTGAGGACTTAAAGACTTTGTGATTGAGTAAATGAATGTACTACCAAGGGGTGTAGTACTTTGACTTTTGTACTTTGTGTCCCTTAAGAAGGTAAGCCTCCTTAAGGATGATTGAATGATTGGGTTACTAAATGATTATAATTTGTTGAAAACTGTGTGACCACTTTGGTGAAAACTATGTGGCCATTTTAGTGATAAGTTATTGAGTTGTGACATGATTAATGCTGTATTTTGATTTTTCTATGACAAATTGTAACATTGTGAATGCTGTACCTTGATTTTCTGTGAATGTTTTGCTTTGATGTGTTATCGAATAAATAGAGAATTCACTATACTATGTAATCAGAATCTTGAAACTGTTCATAGCAGCAGTCCTCTGGAAAGCTCATCTGAGTCTCATCTGGCCAAATCACACAAGTCTTCCCTTAAGTGAGCCCCAAAGCAAAACCTCACCTCAAGAATGCATGCACACGTGTGTGTGTGTGTGTGTGTGTGTGTGCCTTACTTCTGAGTCAGAGGACATCACAATCTTCCTGATCCACTGCCTTATTAGAAAGTAACAAAAGGCAAGGGGCTTTCTGAAAAACAAGCCTCTCCTAAGCAAGCTTCTTTTGTTGGGCTCCAAGCAAGGCCTATTAAGAGGCAGGGGAGATCTTCAAATTACCTTACCATTACACCATTGTATTCTTACCAAGTGAAATACAGCTTATCCCTAAATCAAGGTTTCATTATCCTGAATGTTTGAATGGGAGCTAAGGGATTTTCCTTCTTTTCTTTTTGGAGATGTGCACATGAAGCAAATTCTGACATTCTCAGAGAGAGCCATGGGTGTAGGACCTAACCTAATAAAGAGATGACTTTTCTGGTGATTTAATATAATTTTGTAAACCCATATTTTTTTCTGAGCTCCAAACTATAAGTCTCCCTTATCCTGTATAATAATTCAGTTGTACATTCAGTTGCTGGCAAAGACACTGCGGGAATCATAAAGATAGGAATAGTTTATATTGAATTACTTGCCACTCCATTGCTTTTAATGTTTAAGCAGATGTAAGTATATGGACTATCTTAGTTGTTGAGGATATTGGTGAGTGAAATGCAAAATTTTCCAGCTTTCTGCACCTGTTGCTGAGTGTATTTAAATTAATTGATAGGGGAGGACAAAATATAATATAGAAATACTAAAATAATATAGAAAAAAATCAACACATATTTTAGATGCCTTTTAAATCTTTTTTTTCAGAAAATTGCCCAAGATTTCTTGTTCAAAATCCAAATAAAACACCCAACATCTATTTTGATATGATTTTCATTTTATAAAAATTTTAATCTTTTAATCCTTTGCTTTTCTCACAAATTGTTATAAGTGATAGACTGTCAAAAAGAAATCCTTGAATTGAAAAATACATGTTTATGTCCTTATGGGGCATTAAAATAAATAAATAATAAATATTGGTGGAGTTTGGCTAAAACATAATACATATTAAATCTATTTCTATTGTTACCTGAATAATTCAAATGCAATGAATATTTTAGTGAAATTGCCTAATTCTTCTGATATGAATTCAGAATTACTCCTATTCAACTATGTAGCACAGAATATTAACAGTGTGCCATGATGAGAGTATAGACTTTACTACATGTGACAATACTCCATTAAAAATAATGTATTGTGAAAGATCATAAAGTAACTCCCTGATTCATCTTTTTAGAGTACTGTGTGTTTTTCTAGCCCATGCAAATAAATCAGGGGACCAAACATGAAACATAAAAGAATAATTGTAAGAACTGAAAAATCGGACACTCTATCTCTGTAAAAATATTAATCAATTATTTTATACTTTTTTATATCTGGCAAATCTCTTTATAACTCTATGCTCACTGATCATCTAATACATGATATTTTATAACATTTTAGAAAATTGGAAAAAGTGCTATACAAAAAATAAAATCTGTTTTTGTATTGTTTTGCAATAATTCATTCAACTCTAACATTATTTGTACATTGCTTCTATGGATATAACAAACACAATCCCAAATATATGAATATGTGATTTCCCCCATATCAAGAATTATCTAGTTTTCCCTGATTATGCATGACTTGAAAAGATACAGTAATAGTTGTAGAAAAAGTAGAAAATTAAAAATAAGTATTTAGTCATTAGATTACTATTAAATAACCAACTGACAAAATCAATCTTTTTTAGCATACCAAATAGGCACTCTATACATGTAGCTGATTTACTCTGATTCTTTTGTAGACAAAAATCATTTCTTTTGTTATAGTATCATCATTCTTATGACTTTGGAAGACTTTAATCTAGAGATTAAAATCTAATTCATTTTCATAGACTGTTAATTATGAATGGGACTTGAGCTGTCACCTCATTTAATATTTTGGTTTACAAAGGATGGAACTGATGCCCAGAGAGAGGCATCTATTTGTTAAAGGTCACACAGGTAGTTATGGACTGAACTAGGTTTTGAAAACATGGTGAATTCAAATGATCAGTGAATTCAAATGATCATTGAATTTGATGTCAGAGGGAATGGACTTGCTTCTTGGATTTGTCTCTTATTAATACTGTGTTTTGAGGGTAAGTAGACTAGATGCTAGTATTTTATGTAAAAAGAAAGTTTTTATAAAAATCAACTATTTTTAAAACCACTGATTCATCTATTTTCCTTATTCCTAAAATGCTAGCTTCTCATCAAATAATTTTTCTACTGTGCCAGTATATCAAAATTTATTTCATTTCAAAACTATACATATAAGTTAATGATTTTACAAAATGAATACAGAAAAAATGACAAATACTAGTTGAATACCTATTGCATTCAAGACATTATAATGTATAAAAAGGAAAATAAATCTCTATTTCTAACAGTTCACAATCTAATTCAGAAGAAAAAAAACATACACAAATAGCTACTGAATTAAGTAGTATATAATAACTTTCATGCAGGTGATACAAAATAAAGTCATATCTGATTTAAGAAGATGGACAGGCCACTTCTCTCTGGGACAATTAGGGAAAACTTCATAGAATATGAGGTATTTGAACTGACACTTGAGGAACATCCTGGACTTGTCAGGGAGTGTGGACTTGATATCAAACAGAAATAATAAATGATGGTATGGCAAGGGAGGGAATTAAGATATGGAGAGTTGACTAATCTGAATGAAACAGAGGGTTCATATAGGGATAGATAGGCTATAGCTTGAAAGGGAAGGAAATATCAGAGGGAAATTTAGACATGTTAACTGTAATGGCAAACAAAGAAGTACTTAGTATGTTGCTTCAGCTACTTAATTTTTTTAGCACCTTCTTTCAGTTCAAGTTTCTTTTGAGCTTTCCCCATGTTTATATCAAGTCTTTACTGAGAAAAAGAACTTGTGGGGGTGGAGTCTTCCACACAGCTCCAGTTCCCACCACCTCCAAATTTATGTAAAAGGGGACTCTGAACACACTCTGGGGCTACAGAACCCACACAGAGAAGCTAACCTCCTGATGAGGACAGCCCAGCAGCCCAGCAGGGAGCAGCCAGCACAGCGCTCTGTGAGTACTGTACAGGTATACATAGACAGAGGTGACAGATCGAATTTAATAGGAAGGGATGATACTTAAAGGTGAAATTAAGAGGAGAGAGAGGAATAAAACAAGAGGAGATGGGGAGAGACAGAATGGGGTAAACTATCTCATACAGAAGAGGCTAGAGAAAATGGTTACAAGGGAGGGGAAGAACAGGAAGGCAAAAAGGCAAAACCTTATTCTCATTGAATTTGTATAAGGGTGAGAATGACATACATACTAAATAGGATATCTCACCCTAGAGGAGAGTAGGGGGGAAGAGGATGAGAGGGGGGAGGATGGAATGGAGGGCAAGAGGGAAAGAGGGGAGGGAATTTGGAAGTACCCACTTTTCAAAAGGGACAGGATCAAAGTAGGGAATAGACCAAGTGGGGGTGGGATAGGAGGGAGGGAAATATAGTCAGTCTTTTACAATATATCTATTATGGTAATGTTTTGCATAGCTACACATGTACAACATATACTGAATTGCTTATCATCCCAGTAAGGGTGGGTGACAAGGGAGGAAGGGAATGAATCTGAAATCCAAAGTTTTGAAATCAAATGTGTAAAAATATATAAATACTATTATTTATACTATTTTACATATAATTGGGAAACAAGATATACGGGCATTGGGGCACAAAGTTTCACCTTGCCCTACTGAAAAAGTCAAAGGGGGTATGGGAGAAGGTATGGGAGAGAGCAGATGGGATGAGGGAATATCCTGTGGGACTGCTATTCTGGGGTGGGGGGGGGTAGGGAAAAATGGGGAAAAATGGTAACTCAAAATCTGGCAGAAATGAATGATGTAAACCAGAAGTAAATAAAGCATTTGGGAAAAAAATAAAAATAACTTTAAACCATAAAACAACAGTGCTTCTATATATATTTTTGAGTACATGAGGACTTTTTTCTTTGGGGTATAAATCCAGTAACAGACCTTTTGTTCAATGGGTTTGGACATTTCAATCACTTTAATTACATTGTTACAAATTGTTTTTGGAAATAGTTGTAGCACTTCACAGTTCTACCAACAATGTATTCGTGTTTCCATCTTTCTAAAAAAAAGTAGTAGTGAGTAGAATTAAAGTAGAGGAGTAAGGAGGGATAGGGAATAAGAGATACCCACAAAAATAAAAATCAGAAGTAGAATTTATTAGGTAAAGTATATGTCTATATATGTATGTATGTGTGTGTGTGTATATATATATATATATATGTGTGTGTGTGTGTGTGTGTGTGTGTGTGTGTGTGTATTTATGTATAAATAATGCTTAATTGTAGCCTTATGGGAGATTGAGGAGGGAAAAGAACAAAGTGAAAAGTGCACAGCAGAGAACAAATGAAAATTAACAAGGAAGCAAAGAAAAGATGTATAGCTCTCAACACAATGCATAGTATTGCTTATGTAGGCTGTCTTGAAAAGGAAACTTATTGTTATGTATTTTGAATCCTTCATGTTCTGCTGTGCATATAATATGTTTTTTTATTTTCTTATTTTGTATTGTTTCAATATTTAAGTATATAATAGGTTTATTTTTCTTTTCACATTGTGTATTTTAGGTTCAGTAAGGAAAAAAAAAGAAAGAAAGAACCTCCTTTGTGGGGAAATCATCATCTAGTTATGCAAAGACATCAGAAAGAGGGGAATGGTTCAGATTCTGTGTGTGGATTTTCCCCAAGCTATCATTCTCATCTATTAGAGAGTAAAATATTGTTTAAACTTTTTCTTCTTCTTCTAGATGGTAACAAACATGCTTTTTTATTTTTATATCTAGTATATTATTTTCCCATTTCTCTTATTAAATTAGTATGCCATTTAAAATGAGCACTGCTATATACACAGTAGGATAAAAAAGGGATTGTGCATGAAACTCAATGTCAATTTTGCAGGGTTTGCTTGTCTATTTAAGTATGTAATAAATTCAACGTGGTATTTTGAAAGACACAGGTGCTTGTCTTTGATTTCTTCTGGTCTTCCTTTTTGTGGATTTTAAAAACATTTAAATGGCACCCTTATTTTTAAAAAAATCTATCAATCCTATTCATAGCTCCACTTTCCCTATAACTTTTCATAATCAAGCAATAAAAAATACCAGTTGTACTGTGTCATAAAATGAATATCTCCTTCTACAACTTGAGTCTATCATCTTTCTGTCAGGTTCTGGAAATTGTAGTTGGTCCTTTCCTTGATTTCATTCCTTCATTTTCACCCCTTGACAATGTTGTTATTATCCTATAAATTATTCTAATGACTGTCTTCACTTCACTCTGCATCAATTCACATCAGTCCTCTTAGGATTCTCTGAAAACATTCATTGTGTCATCTCTTACAAAGCAAGCCTATACCATTATATTCATATACTATTACTTATACAATAATTTCCTAATTTGTGGGCACCCCCTTCAATTCCAGTTCTTTTCTATAATACAAAGAACTTTTAAAATATTTTAATTCCTATTAATCCTTTTCCTATTTCCTTTAAGTTTTTGGCATATAAACTTATCAGTAATATTTCTGGGTGAATGTTTTACACATTTTAATTATATAATGGGCAGAGTTCCAAATTGCTTTCCAAAATACCTAGAAAAATGCAGCCCTGCCAACAATTGTCACTTTACCTTCTTTGTCCTTTTTTTTTAATTGAAAGGATTTTATTGACTTTAGGTGCTTTTGCAGAAAAGCCTTGACATGTACAAGTTAGACATTGGGAAGAGACTCATATACATTCTATTCACACAGCAATTTTTAAACTTTGGGTCAGACAAGGTGTTCATTTCAATAGGACTTCCACATTATTACAGACACAAACAAAATTGGTACACTACATTCAGAAATGAAATCGGACAGAACTGGACAGAATACTCTGCTGTATGCCAATCTTAACATCTCAACATGCACCACTTTCACACAGGCTCAGAAATATCTGCTGTATGTTTATTAAAATATTAACCCAGAAAATGCATCTCAGGTCCCATGTGATTGCTTATAAAATAAAACCTCTTTTCCTAGTGCTATGTGTTTCATTATAGAAAAATATAAAAAAAAAAATCAGTGCTTTAAAAAAAAATCAAGGTGTTTATTTCAGAACTAGAGATCATGCCGTCCAAAGACAGGTTCAATGCAGTGATTTTTTTTTCATGTAGACATCATTGTAACACTTTATCAAACTGGATCCTTGCTCTAGTGTACATATAAGCCACTACCAAACTGGCCACGTCCATCTCCTAGGATTCACAGCTGATTACAGAGGAGAATGGATTAGAACATTTTCAAGTGCTGAGTACACATGTTCATGATTTGTTTCTAGTTCAATAGTCAGAAAAACTGCTGGAATAACCATACTAGTATTAGGAGTGAACAACCAGAGTCCAGAGCTCTTCCTGAAACAGGAAGGAAACTAATCTGAACCTTGTAACTCTTCAGTAGATTTATCATAAATAAATATCAATAAATTGTTTTCATCACTGAGTTCCTATTAGGAAATTATTCAAATTGTAGTCTGTTTCCTCTTTTCCCCACTAGGCTTGGGTAAGGTATGTCAAATCAAAACAGTGATATTTCACAAAAGACCACTGAGCACTGTTTGAATGAGCCAATTTTCTTTTTTTTTTGTAATTAACTTTTATATGAACATTTAGAGTCTAAAGAAAAGAGGTCTAATAAGCTACATACAGCAGTTTTATATTCAATGTTTCTTTCTTACCATGATATACAATGTATACCATAAAATTAATTAAAGACAATTACTTGTCACTTAAATTTATGTAGGCACATGACAATTCCAACTTTATTTGAGGGGTGAAATCTTCAGAGGTATCATGATTCTTGACTCCATTTCCTGAATTAGGGGCACTGTGTAATAGACCAATTCTTCCCAGCTGTGTTTATGCCACACCACATTCCAGGTGTCTTCCCTGGAGTGCAGGTCTTTGTAAGCCTAAGTTGGTAAGACCTGAGTTCATATATATTAGGCCCTGGCCTGGGGACAGGTTCATTCCAAAAGCTGAACTCCAGTAGCCACTGGTTCTTCTGAGAAAGCAGCATGCTGACTCTCTCCTTGTGGAAGGCCACAAATTCCTTATTTTCTCTGAGTTTACTCATGACCTCATTGAGTGCTGGGTAGCCTCACTCATACTTCCAGAGGTGGACAGCCTGATCTTGCTCCCCATACCATGTATTCCAAGTGCCCACCAAGGTACAAGGGTAGTATTCCTCTTCGTGAATCTTTGGCAGCAAGCACCTCTTGACAAATTTTATTGTATGCTTCCAGGCATTCTGGCTTCACATTGTGAAACTGTATTTTGTACAGATGACTTGTTTATTTTTTGGCTAGGAGATTGGAATGAGCATCTTCACTTCGGTCAACTTTCCCTACAAATAAAGATTTCAGCCAACAATCTTCACGAGGTCTGTTTATAGAAGTTGTCAGCCCCCTGAGGGACTGCTGCGAAGTTTGGGGGGGGGAGGGAGGAGGGAAGGGAAGGAGGCATGGCCACTTCCAGGGACCACAGCACTTGCTCTGCCATCTTGCTCTGACTCCTCAGGTCCCCCCTCCTCCTCCTCCCCCCTTTGTCCTTTTTACCAAACTGAATGGTGTGAGGAAGAAATTTGATTTTTTAAATTTCATTTCACTTGATAGTTATGTTTTTCCCCATATGGATATTGATAGCCTACATTTCTTCCTTTGACAACCCTACTTTGTACATATCCTTTAACTGTAGAATAGTACTTATTCTGATAGATTGAAATATGTATACGTATGCATGTATATACATATGTAAGACCTTTGAATAAAAGAAACATGTTGTAAAGATTTTTCTCCTTGTGTAACTATTTCCCTTCTATTTTTGCCTACATTTATTTTGTGCAAAATGAAACAAAACAAAAAATATCTTTTTTTCTAAAAAACAAACAAACCAAACAATCAAAATTGTCAATTTTATTTTCTATTACCTTCTCTATTTTGGTTATAAACTCTCCCTTTATTCATTATTCTGAAAAACATATTCTTCCAGGCCCTTCACATTTGTTTATGATGTGATTTTCTTTTTATCTGCATGATTTGAATCTTAACTGGGTATCAAAATTATTATTAATAACCAATGATTTAGGGAGGTTCCAATTTCCTCCTTTTTGTTTTATCCTTATTTCAAGACCTCAGTCTCCAGGGGTTGAGCTAACCTTCTCCTCTATCTAGACCCCACCCAGGTGGGGCAACTACTGTGTTCCACTCAGGCTGTGGTAGGAATAAATTATTTGAATAGATTGCCCAAGGCTGGGGATAACTTAAAAACACATGATATAATCAAAGTTCAGATCAAGTCTCTCTTTGTAATATTCATTTTCTCATCAATTGTTAACCAATCAGAGTTGATTGTCACCCTCAGAAAACTTCTCATCCAAAATGGAATATCAACTTTGAGTTTGCCAGCATGGTTGCCTTTGGTCTAAGAGAAAGACAGCCAAATGAATACCCTTTTATTAAAATGCTGGCATTATCAATAAAATAATTAAATTATCCAGATTTTTTTCTAAAACCCTTTTAAATGTCATAGTATATGATTTGATGTATTGGTCTGGACCTAATATTTGCCAGAATATTTCTAGTTTTTTTTTCATTAATTTTTGTTTATCAGAAGAATATGTTCACTTACTTCTATGTATTTTGCTTACTCAATTGGCCCTGTTTGTCATTTTTGAAATTTAATACCAAATAGTTTTAATGATTTCTGCTTTGTATTATTATAGTTCCATGCCTTTTATTGTTAGATTGCTTCATTGATTTTTGCATTATTTGCTATTGAGTTTCTTGACCTTTTGTTTTGCCATATAAATATTGTTATTTTTTTCCTAGCTGTGTAAAGTAATCCTTTGATATTTTTATCAGTATGGCACTGAATAAGTAAAATAAGCAACATAAAACCATCATTTTTCTTAAACTGCCATGCTCCAAATATGAATAATCAATATGTCTAAAAATGTTGTCTATATTTGTGTAAAGTATATGTTGGCCTTGTATTCATATAGTTTATTTTGGAGTCTTGTAAACATACTGCCATTTTTAAAATATACTTTAATATTTTAATTTGAATTCCTCATTCTGTTTCTTCACTTTTTTATTTTTGGGTCAGTGTACATAAATGTTAATGAATCTTGTAGAATTATTTTATATCTTTTAACTTTGCTATAATTATTAATGCAATAAGTTATTTTTGACCTTCTTATGTTTCCTAGACGGACTATTTTTAAAAGAAGTAGATTATATCTTCTTTATCTGTACTTCTCCACTTAGTTTCTCTTTCTTGTCTGATTGTTGTTGCTAGGTTTTTTAGAAATTCATCACAGTTAACCTCACAATGCAACTTTCTGGGAAAATCTCTAAGTATATGTTTCAGAAAAAAATGTCTATCAGAAATAAACGCAGATTTTCTTCAGTAACAATTTCTTCTTTGCTGAAATCAGAAGTCTGCATGAACATTCCATATGTATTTATCAGTGTAGATGATATATGCCCCTATGAGAAAGGAAGCTCCTTGAGGGTAGGGACTGTTTGATTTTTATCTTTCTATCCTAGCAGCTAGCAAAGAGTCTGGCATATATAAGAGACTAAATAAATCTTTTAATTGGATTGGATTTTATTTGAGTGAGGCAACAGAACAGAGCTTTAGGAGAGGCAATATTTCATAGAGGTAGCGAAATAACAGTATTTTTGCCAATTATGTCAGGTATAGGACAGAAAAGGTTAATTACAAAACTTTAAAATGTGAATAAGCTTATGTTAGTAACTAATAAATGAAGTGACATTTCACATATTGCAAGGAATTAATGAGCAGTAAATCACATATTTCAGGTGTGCAAAGTCTACAGCTGTTAAAGTGGAACTGAAACCAAGCTGGTAGGATAAGGGAAGTATGTTCTAGAGAGATAAGGAAGGACTATATGTAAAATTATAATGGAGTAGTACATTGTGTCACCATGACTTCATAAATCCTTTATCTGGTTTTAAGAAGGCCCTCATTCTATTGACATTTAGGAGAGAAAAAAAATTAACTTTAGTGAAGTTATTCCTCACCTTTGAATTGGCAACCTGGGGCTTATATCTAAGTTGTTGGGAGTTTTTTTGGCTGTTTTTCACCTTGCATTCTTTCAAACTTGTTTTTTTGTCATTTAGTTATATTGATATTTTCTATGTATTGCAAATTAGCATGTGATGTAAGCTCTTTCTAATTCCTCCTCATTCCTGAAAGGGTTTTACAGTGGAAGGATATAAACCTATCCCTAGATATAAAATACCTAAGTCAATAGGAAAAAGTATGGGTGTATAATGTTTACGTGTACATTTTGGATGCATATATACACAGACATGTATATATTCACACACGTATACATGTGTAGATTACTGTATAATTAGGTATATCTATATAAATAAATATAGTTACATATCTCTATGCATACCTACACATAAGTTATCTTGATCCATATCTAGAAGTAGATCCTGATATGTTTTTGACTCCTGACTCTACATCTTTCTATTAGGATTTCTTTCTATAGCACCTCTAATAACTCTCTCCCTTTGGAACACTCCTTTGTCTAATTCTAAATAACCTACCTCAGGCTGGTCAAGTTTTCGGGCAACTTCCATTTTAAGGGAGGGTTGAAACAATCATTGTTCATTGTTTCATTCCCCTCTGGCCTCCATTCCTCTTAGTATATCTTTCTGAACCGTGCCTTATATTTTGTGAAGAGAAAGACATTACTGGATCTGAACTAGAGGTGCCAATAAAAATTGTCTTATTTATAGAGCTATCAGAAAAAGATTAGTTTGCCATTGTTTCATGTGGTAAAACTAGTACTAAATGATAAGAATTATAGGAAGATATATCTTCTTATACACATATTTAATATATAAATGTTCCATACAATACAGATTGTTCAGTCATGTCCTGACGCTTCATGATCACATTTGCAATTTTCTTGGCAAAGATACAGGAGTGGTTTGCCATTTCCTTTCTCAGCAAATTTTATAAATGAGGAACTGAGGCAAAAGGTGTGAAGTGATATGACCAGGATTACACATTTAGTAACTATCTCAGGCCAGATAAGAATTCAGAAATATTAGTCTTACTAACTTATGTCCTGGAACTCTATGCATTGTGCCACCTCCATTTCCTAATATGGATACATTCTATATAATATGAAGGGGCAGCCTGGTACAGTATATAAATAGTTAGCTTCATAGCCACAAAAACCTGGTATCAAATTTTGTTTCTAAAACCCCTGACTCTGGGCAAGTTGCTTGGCTTGTCACAGAGGTAGGAAAAGTATAACCTCAATGCCACATGTGACCCTCTAATTCCTCAAGTACAGACCTATAACTGAATCCAAACTTCACAGGAAAAAAATCCCCTTAATAAAAGGACTTTTTTTGTAAAACTTGGAATCAATCAAATGGTGGCATCCAAGGATTTAGAAGGCCACATGTAGCCTCTAGGCTGCAAGTTCCCTACCCACAGCCAATTGGTATCTCAGGAGTATCTCAATGACAGTAAGTTTGTGCTCCTAATTGGAAGAATGTTCTACAATCACAGCTTTCTAAGTGAAGGAATCATGTGTCTGGACCAAAAACTACAACATGAATGCACATATATCATATGGAGGTTAGCAGTACATGTGACTTCCTTTGTAGACGTGTTTGTTTTGTTGATATTTCCCTCTCTTTAGTGCCTGGGAAGCTAGAGGAATAACTCATTACCCAGTGTTATTCTGCCTTAATCTTATTATTCCCCATATCAGTCAGCTAATGAAGATAAAACCTCTATTGTTCCCCCTTGTGTATCTTAATATCAGCCCTATTGAGAATGATGTTCTCCACAGCATACTACTCAATAATGAACAGTATTAGAGTTAAATAGCTTTAGTGTACCAATGGGCATGTTCATAATATCAGTTTTAAATGCCAAAATCCTGATTCACAATCAAAAATGGAAATGGAAGACAGAGAAAATGATGTATCACTTGTATCATTGTTGAATATTATTTCATATTCAAGGTTTCTTTAAAGTCTAATGGAACTAGTTCAAATATGTTGTTGTTTGTTCTGAATATCTATAACAAGGGATACCTAAATTTAAAAAGTTGGACATCCAATAAAAATTAGAGATAAAATATTTTCTAAAATTTTTTCATCTGCATTAATATTGGTAAAATAATGTAATGTGTTATTTTTATCACTGAGGTAGACAGACAGATCTATATATTTAGCTATCTCTGACTCCCTGTCATATAGAGAAGAAAAAGAGATAGGTATTTCAGGTAAAAGATAGAAAAGGAATCAGAAGAGAGTGTTGAGGCTTGGCTGAGGTGGTTAGGTAAAGCTTTATTGGAGGCCTTCCTAAAATGATCCTTCCAGTGAAGTCACAAAACAATATAGAAGAGCCCCAGATGGAGACTTCACCACAGTGTAAATGTCACAGGTGAGGAAAAGTAAAATTTGCTCATTTAATTATCTACAAAAATAAAATATGTACCTATGGGAATAAGAGTAATCACTTTGATTTATATATTGTCTTCAAATTTACAAAATATTTTCTTCACTATAAACCTGTGAGGTAGAGATTTGCAAATGCTTCTTCCCACATTTTATAAATAAGCAAACCAAGGATCAGGTTAAAAAATACTTGCTCATAATCACATGGTTACCAAATGTAGTATGTGGAAGAACTGGACTTAAAATCAACTTTTCTGATTTCTGCACTGTTGAACTCAAGGCTATAATTGCTATAATAATTTAAAAATAGTACATGACCTCCATATAAATTATAATATGTAATGGATTCCAAAGACCATTTAATTTTCTATATAATTTTTAAAATCTAAATAATTATATAATAATCTAATTATATAATAATACGAAGGAAAGGCAACATTACATAGTGATTAGAAGATTAACATCAGAGTCATGAAAGCATTAGCTCCTACCTCTGAAACATAATTGAATATTTGACTCTAAGCAAATCACTCAAATTCTCAAATTTCCTTGCAGGAAGCTAAGTCTATAGGTAGTAGAGTAGTTATGACAGAGTTGGTTGTCAGAGCTCCCTCAAAGAGAATTCCCTTTACCTAATAAAATCTCATTGTCTCTGTCTCTCTTTCTCTCTCTATCTCTCCATCTTTCTTTGCCAGTCTCTGTCTCTGCTTCCATGTCTCTCTAGATAGATAGATATGTAGGCAAGTATGTATGTATGTATACATACACACATCTGTGTATGTATACATATGGAGAGATACAAATGTAGATATATATATATGCACATAAATGAATAAATACGTATACATATATATGTGTATACACACAGAAAACCACTATATATACACACATATAAATATATATATATATATATATACATACATACATACTTTGTGTGGCACATGGATAGTCAATAGAGGGTGAATTTTGGAAAAAAAATAAACCTGGATTCAAGTACTGCCTCTGACATATAGTGGATGTGTAACTAAGCTCTTACTGCTCCAGAAAACTCTTTTATTTAAAAGACAAATTGAAATGGGGTTGCAAATCTTTGGTGGAAGGATTTTATACATCAGCTATTCTGAAAATAACCACATATCCTGATAAATATGTCAATATTTAGCAATAATAGTCAAATTAGGGGGGCGGAGCCAAGATGGTGGAGTAGAAACAGCTCCTCCAAGCCTCTCTGCCCCCAGATTCCCCACAAACTATGTAAAAAAGGAATCTGAACAACTTCTGGAGCCCCAGCACCCACAGAATGACACAGAGAAGCTAACCTCCCACTGAGGACAGCCCAGCAGCCCTGCAGGAAGGACCAGCGCAGCAGTCTGGGACCCGGCAGCGTGCAGAGCGCAGGAGCCAAGCCGAGCCCAGGTCCCTGTGAGCCGAGGATTTAGCCCCAGGGCGGCAGGGCCAGCAGCCAGCTGGAGGAACCCCAGAACACCAGGAGCTGTGGCGACTCAAGAATTATCAACATAGACATGCCTAGGACAAAGTAAAAGGTTAGTGTCCTATGGACTTTGGGACCTGTATTTGGGGAATGCATCAGCTCCCTCCCCTGGGGGCTAGAAGCTGCTGAGGAGACAAGCCATTTTGTAGTTTTCAGAGGCAGATCTGGCTCCCAGCCTACAAATCGTGGGGAGATCCAGCGATCAGTCTTGGGGGGTAATCGCTCTTGCTTTAACCTCCCTGGATCTGGATTGTGATCTAGGGTGGAAGTTGTGGGTGGGTTTACAGCTTGCCAGAAATGGAAGTTGCCCCCCACACGTTCGGGACGAAAATTCCTCTAGCTGGCCTTAAAGCCATAGTGTGGCAACAAGCCCCAAAATCAAGCAATTAAGTGGCAACAAGCCAAGGCAAAGGAAACAGAAAAATGCAACCCTAGACTCCTATTTTGGGGGTATAGAGCGGGAAAAGGACTGTGAGGTCAGAAGTCCTGCTCCAAAAGCCCCAGGGGAAAACATGAGCGGGTTGCAGGCCATAGAGGACCTTAAGAAGGACTTTAAAAATCAAATAAGAGAAGTGGAGGAAAAATTGGAAAGAGAAATGAGAAGGATGCAGGAAAAGTATGAAATGAGGGTCAACAGCCTGACTGAGGAAAACAACACCTTAAAAAATAGACTAACTCAAATGGCAAAGGAGGCCCAAAAGGGCAATCAGGAGAAGAATGCCTTAAAAAGTCGAATTTGCCAGATGGAAAAAGAATCTCAAAAGTTCACTGAGGAGATTCATTCCTTCAGAGTTAGACTGGAGCAAATGGAAGCTAATGACTTTATGAGAAATCAAGATGCTGTTAAGCAGATCCAAACAAATGAAAGATTAGAAGGCAATGTGAAATATCTCATGGGAAAAACCACTGACCTGGAAAATAGATCCAGGAGAGACAATTTAAAAATTATTGGACTACCTGAAAGCCATGATCAAAGAAAGAACCTAGAAATCACCCTTCAAGAAATTCTCAAGGAAAACTGCCCTGATGTTTTAGATCCAGAGGGCAAAATAGAGGTTGAAAGAATCCACAGATCACCTCCTGAAAAAGATCCCAAAAAGAAAACTCCCAGGAATATTATAGCCAGGTTCCAGAATCCCCAGATCAAGGAGAAAATACTCCAAGCAGCCAGGAAGAAACAATTTCAATATTGTGGAAACACAATCAGAATAGCCCAGGACCTGGCAGCTTCTACACTGAGGGCTCAAAGGGCATGGAATATGATATTCCAGAGGGCAAAAGAACTGGGAATGAACCCAAGGGTCACCTACCCAGCAAAACTGAGTATTTTGTTTCAGGGGAAATATGGTCATTCAGTGGAATAGAGGACTTTCAAGCATTCTTGAGGAAAAAACCAGAATTGAATAGAAAATTTGACATCCAGACACAAGAAGGAAGAGATGCCTGAGAAGGTAATCAGGGAAGAGAGATCAAGGGGAACTTATCAAAGTTGAACTATTTTCATTCCTATATGGAAAAGCAATAACTGTGACTGATGATATCTTTCTCACTATGAAAATAATGGAAGAAGGGGGTGTGGTCATATGAATACATATGTGAATGTGTGTGTATATGGTTATAGTTATATATGGATAGAGGGCATAGGTTGAATTTGTTGGGAAGGGAGAATACTCAAGGGATGAAATTATGAGGTGAGAGAGGAAAGTGGCAAGAGGAGATGGGGAGAGACAGGGTAGGGTAAACTATCTCATGTAGAAGAAGCAAGGGGAAGTGGTTGCAAAGGAGGGGGAGAATAAGGAAGGCTAAAAAGGCAAAACCACATTCACATTGAATTTGGTTCAGGGAGAAAATGACATACATACTAAATGGGATATCTCAACCTGCAGCAGGATAGGGGGAAGGGGGATGAGAGGAGGGATGATGGATGGGAGGGCATCCTTGGGGTGAGGGGAGGTTGGAAGTACCCACTATAGAAGAGGGACAGGATCATGTAGGGAATGGACCAGGTGGGGGGTGGGATGAGTGGGAGGAAATTATAAGCAGCCTTGTACAATATATCTACCATGATAATGTTTTGCATAGCTAGACATGTACAACATATACTGAATTACTTATCTCCCAAGAAGGAATGGGTGACAAGGGAGGAAGGAAATGGATCTGAAATTTGAGGTCGTAACATTAGATGTTTCAAATATATATAAATACTATTATTAATACTCTTTTGCCTATAATTGGGAGATAAGATGTGCAGGCATTGGGACACAAAGATTCATCTTCCTCTAATGGAAAAGTCGATGGGGGTATGGGAGAAGGTATGGGAGAGAGCAGATTGGAGGAAGCGATATCTTGTGGGACTGCTATTCTGGGAGGTTGGGTAGGGGAATAATGGGGGGAAAATTATTGTAACTCAAAATCTGGCAGAAATGAATGATGTAAAACAGAAGTTAATAAAACATTTGTTTAAAAAAAATAATAGTCAAATTAAATGAGACAAATTTGAAATGTGCTTAGCACAGTGCTTGACACATAGTGGGTGTTTAATAAATAACTGATCCCTTCCTTTCTTCTCCCTCTTATCTACCACAGGTAGATAATTTATATCTATGCTTCTCTGGTGTTACATTCTATAATTCCATATATAATTTTCTCATTTTGCAGGACCTAAACATAAAATAGCTGATGAAAAGCTATTTAGTGACTTTTGTTGAAGTAAGAGGGGTATTCAAAGTGTAAAGGAGTCAATGGAATGGAATGGTTATTGTTACTTGATGAAGGGAAGGAAGAGTAAATATCTTTGCTGACATTTAACTTTGCTCTATTCAGTGGTAACACAGACAACATAAAATTAGTTCTGTGATCCTGGGCAAGTCACTTAAGTTCTCTCAGCCTCAGTTTATTTTTCTATAAAATGGAGAAAATATATCCCCATATGGCCATGTCTTTATTTTGGTTATTGTATATATCAAATGAGATAATACAAAAAAGTGATTTATAAACATTAAAATGCTGTATAAATGTGAGCCATCATCATCATCACTATTAGATCCATCATCATTTATCAATATAGTAGCTATCTAATAAATATTTTTTAAATTACTGGAACTTTTTAAAAAAGAGATAGCTATATAAATACATGAAAAAGAAAAATACAGCATTATTTGTGCTATGGAAAACTTGGTGTTTCATATAGGCTTGTTACCTAGAATACCCCTGGTAAAATTATACTTTTACTGATATTTTAGCTCTGTAAAGTTACTAATTCCAAGCCTTTGGAAGATCTTGTTAAATTGCTGAATCTCAAGACATTAACTGTCATCAGAAAATGATAACAAAATTTTTTCTGGCAAGCCTGCTAACATAACTATATTTAGTATCAACTTTTATAATTTAAATAAATAATCCTTCAACTATTGCATAGTGATTTATGACTGAAACATACCCTTATCAAGTCATGAATATCTCTTCATCAATCACAACACTTTCTACTTGTGGAACACTGTGTTCTTGATTATAAGTAGATACTTCTAATAACATTCATACTATGTACTTATTTTGCTATATCTAAATACAGCATGTTCTTTTTTTTTTGTTTTGGGGGGAGAATGTGTAGGATAGAATGAACAAGTATTTATTAAGTCTTGCTATGTGCCTCTATAACTAAAAGTCACATATGAATATGTATCTATGTTTATATATGTATACACACATATATACACATCTACATATACATGCACGTTTGTATATAGGGAGAACATGCTTGTAATTGGTGAGGTAAGGAAAGTTTTCTCATAGAAAGTAGCTTTTGAACTGTTTTTAAGTGTTTAAATGGAAAATGGATATCAAATGGTAGAGGGGAACAAGGAAAAACATAGAGAGTGTGGATGAAATATCTTACAAAGCTAGAAGCAATTGAGCCAATAAAGCTAATGTTTAACATGAGAAATAAGTTGAAATCATTCAGAAAAAAAGGTTGGACACAGAGTATTAAAGGCTTCAAATACTATACAGAAGAATTTATATTTATCCAAAAGACAATACGAAATCACGCATGTTCTCTGAGCACAGAAGTAGCATAGTAGGACATATGCTTCAGCACTATCAATATGGCAATTCTGTTGAAAATATATTGGAAGGGAGGGAGACAGAGACTGATTAGAAGACCATTGCAGTAGTCCACTTTAGTTAAATGAGGCACTCTGTGTTTTGGAAAATGTATTTTGAGTTTGGGAAGATTGAGAGTTTGAATAGGATGTAGATTCTGGCCTCAGTGAGGTTCCAATTAAATAGAGAGATGGATCACAGAATCAAATTAGGATACTCCAGTACTACAATGCATTTGTGATCTCTGGGATTGAGTAATGTCTTCCGTGATGCAGATAGCAGTCCATCCATGTCTTCTCATACCATGTGATTTTTGTTTATTGTCCTCCTACAAACTTTTCCCACAGATGCAAAATATAGTTTTTAGTAGAAGGGTTCAAATGGGGGTGGGGGTGGTATTGTTATTTTGCAATATTAATTGAATAGTTACTAAGTAGGTTTATATAACCATTAAGAAATCAAGAAGTATTAGACAATAGATCTAATAGTAGGAAAGTTCTACTTGCTTATTTGTTCCTTAGTGTATCACTCACTATTTGGTTCATCTAATGATGGGAGTATTTCAGTTATCCTAATTATTTTTGAAATGTAGTTACAATATGCTAGGTTGGAAGAGGTAAGCAAATGGCAAAATATACATGTTTTATTCAGAAGCAA
Organism: Gymnobelideus leadbeateri; assembly: GCA_011680675.1. Taxonomy (NCBI): domain Eukaryota; kingdom Metazoa; phylum Chordata; class Mammalia; order Diprotodontia; family Petauridae; genus Gymnobelideus; species Gymnobelideus leadbeateri. Next base: position 55,024 of record WOXC01004303.1, read on the forward strand.
CACAAAAAGAGAGTCACACAACTGTTATACAAATTATCGATTAAAACTGAAGGCTTGGCTACTTAATACGCCATGCACAATAACGCTCAGAATATTTCAATGAGCAATTCGCTCAAGCTTGTAAATCATTACACTCAGTTGTAAAGATTTCTGTCCAGCTAAACTAAAGCAGCCTCAAGTTTTAAATTTAATGAGCATGCTTCTCAATTCTGATGATATTAGAAGCTAAAAATAATGGAAAATATCTGCATCATTTGACCATATGTTCCTTTATAAAATAAAATGAAGTTGTGAGAATTATTAAAACCAAAAAAAAAATTACTATGGGCATAGGTTGTGCACATCAGCATGTAACAACCCATTAAGTGAAGAGGAAGAGATTACTGACTCTGAACTAGAGGTACCTGAAAATTACACATTATTGATGTCTTTAAAAGATATAAGTTGCTAAATTTTGCACTTTTCATTTGTGGTACTAATTACCTGTATAACTCATTATTTTTTTAAAAAGAAGAATGTTAGCTATAATAATAATTATTAATATAATAACATAGTGCTTTCAGGTTTGTAAATTGCTTGCTTTACCCACAGGGTCTCATTTCATCTTTACAACAACTCTTGAAGGTAGGTTCTATTTCATCACCATTTTATGGAGGACAAAATTAAGGGGAAATTTAAATGAACAGTCTAGGATCACACATCTAATAATTACCTGATGTGAGATTTGTTTTCAGGACTTCCTAATTCAATATCCAACACTAACAACTATCCCAATTAACTATAGTTAAATGTATGCCTATTTCCTACAAGTTGATTTTTAAACTCATTAGTCTGGTATTCAAGTTTTCCCTTAAATTGATTTCAACTTATCTCTTCAAACATCTAGTTCTTTAGAATATGAGCCTTTCACTTAAAGATGACTAGATTCTTTATAGTCACACGAACAAGAAGTTTTGAACATTCTTACCTCTGAATTTCTGCTGCATTAATTCTTCTACACTTCTTTCCGAATTCTTCCTATGAAGGGTTGGACACTGATCGTGATATTGGGGCCTGAGGTTTTGGAAGGGTTAGCATAGGCATTCCATTAAGAAATCTAACAATATTGGCCAAATTTATCTCTTTTGTGAGCTTCCCCTTAAATAACTCACTTTGTCTCTCCCTTATATTCAATTGGAGAGATTTGAGAGCTCATGAGTAATGGAGAAAACTGTCCTATGTTCTTGGTGTTCATGTGACCCTGAAGCCATCCATTTACCTTTAAGGTGAGTCCAAGATTCATTTGTATAGTTCTATTCTTCTCAACCAGTCTAGAAATCAATGAGCAAAATCTATTAATTGTACATATTTGCCAAGCATCAAACTGATTTCTAGATATACAAAAAATAATCACCCAAATCAAAATTAAAAGTGAAATTTTGGCTTGTCCTTTGCTTTTGCCTATTCATTTTGATGGCAGTGGTTATATATTAATTCTCACTTGTTATCTGGCTTCAATTTGCTCATCTTTGATTTTTCTTCTGGTCATTCTTATATAAATAAGAATTTGTGTGTCTTGGTGCACGTGAACTAATAAACTGCTCTATCTTTTCACTTAATATCATATTTTGATCCCTTTTGTTGCTATGGTGGAAGATAGGTTGAAATGCAGACTAAATGTTGGCATAACTGAATTTCTGTTCTTAGTCTTTATTATGCTAGATTTGTGACTTTGTGCAAGCTATTAAATCTATTTTTTCAAGTAATAAAATGAGAATATCGTATTTGAGGAAGCATACACATTACCTAGCATTTGCATATCATAATTCAGATCCTCATTTTTTTTCTTAGAATGTCAAATGGCTCAAAGTTTTTAGGAAGTGGAATATCTGTTCTCCCTGATCCTCAATAAAGTGGTTTTTGTTGCATGAAATTGAATAATCTAAATAGAACAGATAGCAGGTGCTCAGAATTAAATTGTGAATTATTACATTAAATATTTTAATTATTAATGTATGTGATCTCTGAGTACATGAAAATATAAATTCATTGAAGTCCTTTTGCTATTAGTTCCTTTGCTTTCCTTGCTTATTTCTGCCCTTACAGTTTGTTTTCAGCATAGTTTCCTTTCATGTTTCTGAGAAGTGCTGAGTTGGCACAATTGATTATGAAACACTTCACTTCATTCAACCTGTTCATGTTATAGAGCAATAGAATGAAAACATCTCAAGGCTAGACAGAACCTCCCAGACCATCTTGCCCAGCCTGAACCTAAGAAAGAATGCTCTCTTTCTGATCACCCATACATTGTACATTTCTGTATAAATATCTGAGGTCATGGATTTTAATTGATGTTTCCTTTCAGCTTGTTTTAGAATATATGTAAATGTACCCTCATATTCAATTAGTCCTTCAACTCTCAATAAAGCATCTGTTATTATCCAGGCACTGTATTAAGTGCTAAGGATAATAAGGAAGACAAAAAAACAACCCAAAATGGTCACTTCCCTCTAATAGAAAAAAAACATACAAGTGACTATATATATATATAAAAGATAAATAGCTGAGATCCATATAATAAAAATACAGTAAATTATATTATAGTGGATATGCCTGGAGTCTAGAATATAGAAATTCAAATCTTGCTTTAGCTACTTACTAGCTTTATCACTTTGGGCAGTCCCTAAACTGTCTGTGCCCTAGTTTCTTTATTTAAAAAATGAATGACCTGTAATGACATTTCTAGGTGAATATCTACCATCCTCTCCTTCCTATAAAGTATGCAGAACAGATGATATTATGAACATCATTTGAGAAAAGAAGAAACTGAGGATGAAAGAGTTTAAGTGACTGCCTTATTTGAGTGTATATAAGTATTTGGAGAAAGAGTTAGAATTCAAAAGTTATTATTTTTTATTTCTAGTTAATTTTACTTTTGCTTTTGCTTTATTTACTTTGTCTTTTTTCACCTGCCTGTTCATCTCTTTTTGTATGGCTAAGCTTTGGGAATATAGATATGAGGTAACAAGATAGATCCTGTCCTTAACATTATATAAACTAATGATAGAAGGCAAATAAAAGAATATAAAAGGAGTAAGGAGGGCTAAGAGAAAGACGACAAAATGTAAGGAGACTATGGTTGAAGTTCTTTCTAAAAGGATGAGGACAGACTGTGAAAAATTCATGAAACAGCAAGGCCCTTGGAAGTATTTACAATATAAGGAAAACCAAAATCAAATAAGCCAGTGACAACAACAATAACAACAACCACAACAAAACCTTACATCAGAGCTGGAGAGCTAAGCCTGGAATCTCAATTTTTGTCTGGGTGAAGATTATAGAAGAGCAGGACCATGCTGAGGAGAAATGTAAAAATACTCATCAATTCTTCTTACCAGCAGTCCTGTGACATACCTTTAGTATTTTGTCAATTTTATATTTGGTTCAGAATAGTTCTTGACCATGGTTACAGAACTCATAAGTGCCTATTGCAGAATTTGAATGGAGGTCTTCCCATTTCAGTGCTCAATACTCTATCCAGTCCACCTCCCAGCTTCTAAATTAAAATTAAAATGAATCACACCAAATTTATTTTTTAATTCTTTAATAGATATAATGCACCTTCATTGTTTGTATTTGTATTCTTGGCCCCCGTGAAATGCCTGACATTTACTAGGATATTGATAACTGCATGTTCATTGATTGATTGAATACTCTATGTCAAATACTCTGCAAAGTTTTGTGATGAACACAAAACAGGGCAACATAACCAAGAAAAGAAGGTAGTGTACTAATACCTGTGATAAATTTTAGGCATTAATTATAGTTAAATATTTTTCCTTGTGTTGATTGACTCAAACCTTCATCTACTGTCTTGTTCTCTTAAATAGAACACTTCTGATCACTACTAGAGTCCTGGAGATAGGGTTGAAAAAAGTAGAATACTTGACAGCTCTTCCAACTTCCCCATGTTTTAGTTTTGCGCCTGGTCAAATTGATTAACTGATTCAAAAGATGTTATTCATATAAGATTATAGCATTATTGATTTAGAGCTGGAAGAGTTCTTGGGGGTATTAAGTCCAAGCCTTTCATTTTAGAAATGAAAAACTGGAGGCATAGAGAGATTAATTGACCTGCCTAGGGTCACACATCTAGCTAATAGTTATTTGAGGAAGCTTTTAATTCATTTCTTCCTGACTTCAAATTCAGTATTCTCTCCAATATGATACCACACCTTTCAGATCTTTAAAAATTCTCCTTTATGTTATATGTTAAGTACTATGTTCAGTAATATTTGCCACATTTTAGTAAGTTCATTGAGAAGCTAGAGGTTTTTTATAGAAGTATGATTAAGATGATGAAGAAACTCAAAATCTTACTATTTGAGAACTGGTCAATGAAATGGAAAAAGATTAGATTGGAAAGGAGAAATCTTAAGCAGAACAGCCTATTGTTTTATAGATGATATAAACTGATAAACTCAATATTCTCCTGTTGCTCCTTACCACCTCTAGAAGCAACTGCAAAATACTCTTGACATTCAAAGTGCTTCATAACTTATTGCATTCTGTCTTGCCAGTCTTCTTACAGCAAGCTGCCTGCCTTATATTCTTCTGTCAAGTGACATTGGCCTCTTGTCTTTTCCATGAATAAAACAATCCATTTCTCAGGTTTAGGCACATTCTCTGGAAGCTCCCAGGCCTAGAATGTTTTCCCACCTAAGGTCCACCTTCCCACTTCTCTAGACTCCTTTAAGTCCCAACTAAAATCACATATTTTATGAGAAGTCATCCTCAACTCCTCTTAATTTCATTGCCTTTCATCTGTTAATTATCTTCTCTTTATCCTCTATATAGTTTGTTTTGTCTATCTTTGTTTTCATATTGTTGCCACCATTAAATTGTAATCTTCTTCAAACCACGGATTGTTTTTATGCCCTCAGCACTTAGTACATTGCCTAGCACATAATAAATACTTTATAAATCTTGGTTGATTGATTGATATATAGAAGAAGCATAAGGCTTGTTCTGCTTGCCCCAAGATGACAGTCCTAGAAGTAGAATGGCAATTTAGAATCAATGTGAGGAAAATAGATAAATAAACCAAAATGAATTCATTGCTTCAGAAATTTTTGTTTCATGTAAATATAGAGGCAAAAGACAATTGTTACCACTTGGGTCTATTGCAGAGATATTGCTGCTCAAATAAAGGTTGTATTTAAATGGTCACCAAGGTCCCTTCAAAGCCTGGTATTTGGTAATTATTGATTTTTTTCCTTTTCCTTCCCCTAACCACCAAACAAGGTCAAATCTACACTTTTTTGGAATCACATTCAATTATTTTCCCCCTCAAATAGTTAAATCTCCTCTCTCCCCAAACATGACAACCAAGATGCTGCATTATTTTTGTTGTTGTTGTTATATAAACTTTGAATCTCTCCTTCCATTTTGTTATTGATTTCAAACACATTCTTTTGCAAAGTAGACCCACTTTGATCTCGTCCCCAAAAGATATCTTTCAAGTGCTTTAACCCAGAGTTTCAGGTGCCATCCAGTATGCCATCTGACATATGTCATGGCAATCAATCTTAGGCATTTCAATTTGATCTTCCTGTCTTCTTCCTCACCATTGTCAGCTATTGTTGGATGTTTGGATGTTGGTGGTACATAGAATAGTTTTAGAGAAGTGCTTTAAAATGTCTCCATTTTACTAGTATTAGAGTTAACACAGATTTTTTTAAGTTTTGGATCATTATTAAGTCAGTTATTTATTTTGTGGGTTCCATAAACTGCATTTTACTTGGTTAGCTCTTTTAAATGGTTTAAATTCAAGTTAAGTTACCAATTCTTTCTATGACTCACCATAAAAAATGGAATTTATTTTGTTCCTCCAACTTATCTTGTGCCTTATGGCCAAGAGCATGAATCCAGGATATGTGCCATTTTATTCATAGTGATTTAGTTTATTTCACTTGAGAAGCACATAATAGTGTATACACATCTGACTTTCTATCTAGGAACTCATAGCTTCTAGTTCTGACTCTATCACAACAGAAAAGTGACTTTAATTCCTAATGCCTTAAAAAATCTCTAAAATTATAAATTATAGACAAATTACTAATAAGAATTAGTGAAGTGAATCTCCTCACTAGGAATTTCCTAATCCACTGAAATCACAGGCCAGGCCACTAACAAAAACAACAACAACAACAACAACAACAACAAAACACTTTCATATTGATTAACATTCCTTGGGGGGGGGGGGAATAAACAAAAACAGAATTTGAACTAATTTTAAACATAAAAAATTTGAAAGTGGCAGAAATTGCTAGAAAATATATTATAATAACATTTGTCATAATTATTCAGCCTAAATTGTCTCATTTTTCAGATGACAATTAGCTTGTAATTAGCTGGCACAGTAGACAGAGTGCTGAGTCTGGAGGCAGGATTTTCAGCCTGAAACATGTTCTAACTGTAGGACCCTGAGCAAGTCACTTAACCTTGGTTTATTTCCTCAGCTGTAAAGTGGTAATAGCAGCAGCCCTTACCTCACAGAGTTTTATGAACCACAACCTTTTCCTCTTACTACTCTATAAACTCCATGAGGTCAGGGATCCCTTCTTATTTCAATGTTATATCTATCAGAGCTCTTACCTCATTGCTCCATATGCATTAGGTCCTTAAGAATGAATTTTTGGAAGCATAAATTTGTGTCCCAAATCTTTAGCTAGTTAATAAGCTAACTGAAAAAAGGTCAAAAATTTTTTTTCGGCTTTGTAAGGTTGATTGATGTGATATTTAACATCCTTCTATCATACACTGCATATTTTAAAACCAGAATAGTTCCTGGATTTGTTCTATTACACACTGCTATTTTGAAGATTAATGGAATATCTTCAAACATACTGACAAGGACAGCTTGATGGAACACAAGTTATTTCTTTTGCAGCCCAAAGCTTACATAATTTCAAACTATAATCACACAATCTGCCTTTATGCCATAAATGCTAAAGGTTAGGAAACAATGAGAAAGGCTGATATTGTGTAACTATGGCATAAAGCAGATTGGGCCATCAGACAGAACATCTCAGTAGATTTTTAGCCTGTTTGTTCTGTCCTCAGCTTCAGTCCAAATGAAAGATGAATATGTTATTAAACATTTTGGTAAAAATTAGTGTGCATAAAAATGCTCAGTTAGGCACCCAAAAGGCAGATGGTATTTTGTATTATGCTACAAGAAAACAAAGAGGCAACTCTTAGGGAAATGAATTTAGTCTGTAAAAAGGCTCCCAAAGCATTTCCATGGTGGAGAGAACTTTAAAAAAATTCTCTTTTTTTTTCAAAAGCTAACATTTGGACAGTTATACTGCATTTATATTACTTGGTAGAACTGTAAAAGCCTATTGGCTGTAATTTGGCAGCCCAGCTACACAATCCTATTAGCTGCAATGACTCAAAAATTCACTAGTACTATTGTTTAAATGAGAAGAACCAGCTTAAGGATCTGTGGTAAGGTCCTAGCAAATCTTTCAATCTCTCTAGAGCTTGTTGCAGTAATAAAGACAAAGCTTTAGTCCTAATCTCTTTTGCTTCAACACCTTTTCCTCCTTCAGTGTCCTAGTGAAATTTTATAGCTCTGCCAGGCATGAAATATCTTAACCCTTTAATGGAGACAGCTGAGTACTGAATAAAATAATTTGTAGGTACCAGTGGAAGAAAATGTAGAGCTTGACTCAATGAGATCATGTCTACAAACAAATTTTTTATTAAATTCAATAAAAAGACAAGTGACATGAATATTAATTTTAAAATTAATTTGTATGATGCAGGAATTAAAATTTTGAAAAGCAAAATATTTTCTTATTAGAATCACTAAAAGGACAGATAGAGGGTGGGGAATGAACCTCCCTGCATTCCTTGTAGAAATCAGGAACACTGGATATGAAACATTTACTATAATTTTACACATATTTGAATTGCTAGTCAGTTTTGCTAAATTGCTTAAATCTTCTCTATGCTGTTGTTTTATCATTCTTAATTACAATACCATTTGGAGGCAGGAAGGATAAAGAAAGATATATTTGAGAATGAAAAAAAAATAAAAAGAAATAATAGATAGCAGTTGATATTAATATTATAATAAGTTTTTCAAAGCAATTTACATGTATACACAATACACATAGATGAAACAAAGGGAGAAAAAATTTCTCCTTTTGTGTATGTGTGTGTGTGTGTGTGTGTATGTAGCTCTTGAAATGTAAATTGCACTACACAAATTCAAGTTTACCTAAAACATTCTGAAAGAAATCTGAATTCAAAGGAAATACTTATGTTAATTTTACTGTTCAGTATTGTGTTTTCTATCTCTGCTCCTGTTCCTCTGCTCAGAATTCCATGGCTTTCCCACACCCAACCAAAACGAAAAACAAACCAAAAAAAAAAAAAAAGAGACAAAAACCTAAAAAAACTCCCCAAGAGAAAGCAGAAAAATGCATACTCAGAGATGACTATTGGAACTGCCACTGTCCTGCTAGACTGGGGGCTTGAAACCTCCAGCACAGAGAGAAGAGACCTTTGATCCACTCCTTTAAACCAACCAGAGTCTACCCCTTTACTGTCTTGTGACTATCTGTGCTTCATTGTCACATGCTTATCTCCTGTTGCCCCTACTCTACCTGATTTATGTTTTTCCTATCAGTTCTGGGCATGTTTTCATTTGGCTTGCCCCAGTCCCATTTGTTTCTCCTCTTGCTCTCCTTCTCTGTCCCTCAAGCCTGCAAGGATTATGTTTCTACAGGTGAGCAGCCCCATTCCTACCTCCATACTTCCTTTCTTTCCCCATGTACACTGACAATTGCCTATTAAGTAAAAATCATTATAGGGGAAATCTTAAAATTTAAAGGGGTGATTAAATTGAAAGTAAGAAAACCAGTAAACTGACAAATAGAATTAGGAACTAGTTTTATTTTTTAAAATGAAATAAAACATTTGATTAAACAAAAACTTGATTTTTTAAAAAAGAAAGTCAAATTATCACTATCAAAATGAAAAGCATTAATTCAACACCAATGAAATAGAAATTAAAACAATTATTAAAGCATCCAATTATATGCTAATAAATCTGACAATCTAAGTGAATGGATGAATATTTGCAAAAACATAATTCCTCAGATTAACAGAAGAGGAATAGAATACTTATCAAACCCATCTTAGAAAAAGAAATTGAATTAATCATCAATAACTCCCTAAGGGAAAAAAAATCCTCAGGACCAGATGGATTTAAAAGTGAATTTTATCAAACATTTAAAGAACAATTAATTCCAACACTATATAAACTGTTTGAAAAAATGGGAGGAGCAAACACACAGGAAGAAAAATATGGACCTGTTTTCCTACTGAATATTGATGAAAAAGATTAACTAAAATACTAGCAGGCAGACTAAAGCGAGATGTCACAAATATCATACACTATAAAGAAAAGGGATTTATAGCAAGAATTCAGGGTTTATTCAATGTTAAGAAACTATTGGTCTAATTGACTATATTAATAATAAATTGTGATTGTTTCAATAGATATAGAAAAAGTTTTTGACAAAATACAATGCTTATACCCACTAAAAATACTAGAAAGCATAGGAATACATGGTGTTTTCCTTAAAATTATAAATAACATCTACCTACAACTATCAGTAAGCATTGTCTGTAATAGTGATAAGCTATATGCCTTCCCAATAATATCAAGAGTGAAGCAAGGATGCCAATTATCACAACTATTGCTCTACTGGTGTACTAGAAATGCCAGTCATAGCAATGACAAGAAAAATACATTTTAAGAATTAGAATAGTCCTTAAAGAAACAAAGCTGGCACTCTTTGCAAATAATACGAAGGTATACTTAGAAAAACAGAGAATCATTGAAATAATTAATAATTTCAGCAAAGTTGCAGTATATAAGATAAATCCAAATAAGTCATCAGCATTTCTATATACTGCATATAAAACCCAGAGGCAAAAGATAGAACCTGCAATTCCATTTGAAATAACCATAAGTCATATAAAATACTGAGGCATTTACCTTCTAGGACAATTTCCAGAACTGTATGAACACACTTACAAAACACTTTTTATATAAATAAAATCAGATCCAAACAATCAGAGAAATATTAGTAATTGCTCATGGTTAGGGTGAACTAATATAGTAAAAAGGATAATTCTAGCCGTTTGTTTACTTGTTCAGTGTTATACCCATCAAACTATCAAGTAATTATGTCACAGAACTAGAAAAATAATAATAAAATTGATTTGGAAGAACAAAAGGTCAAGAATATCAAAGGAATTAATGGGAAAAAATTAAAGGAAAGAGCCCTAGAATTCTAGATCTCAAATTCTATTACAAAAGTGGTAATTAACAAAACAATCTGGTGCTGTTTAGGAACTGGGTTTCCTTTAACAACATGTCTAATGTGGAAATACATTTTACATGAATGCAAATGTATAATAGATATCAAATTCTTTGCTTTCTCATTGAGTGATGGGGAGAGGGAGAGAGAAAATTTGGGACTCAGTTTAAAAAATGATTGTTAAAATTATTATAAAATGTAATTAAAAATAAAATTTGCTTTTTAAAAATCATCTTATGTAGAAGTTTGTGTTGATTATTTTTGATTATCTGAGATAAAAACAAACTAATGACAAATTTCTGAAGCCATCTATAATTTCATTTTCATAGCTAGCATTTCATAGCTAGCATATTAAATCAGGTTGCCTCACTCCTCAGAGAACAGAGTGAAGGTATGATTTACAGGGATGATTTCTATGCCAAAAAAAAATTGGAAAAAAATTACAGGAAAATGTTTAGAACATAATTCTATTGGACAATGCAGATCAACTGACTAGTTAGCTTCTCCCAGACTTTCTTAACCAGACATCCTTTCCTCCAGGTCATACCTTTTGTAACAAGAAAGTGTATTGGGAAAGGAGAACTTGAGGTCAGTGGCTAGTAGTCATTCCCTATCTTCCTTATTAGAACCCATGACTCAACTTAGACTCATCTCCAGAAATAAAGAGGCTTATGCACTAAAAATTGGGGAAGGGGGGCAACCCTCTGACTAACATTTATCCAGCTGCGAGAAAAGGGAACTTAGCTTCTGGTAAACATTTTTTCTCCTAAAAGGGGAATTTAGTTATTTCGAAAAATCTTATAAACATCATTATTTTATTCTTCTAAATTATTTGCTACAAAATGATAAAGTCTTCTCAATCTCTCTATTCACTAAATCTGCAGGTATCCTAAACTTATGAGACTATCTATGTTAGTCTGGCTTAGGTTTTAGGTATTAGGACTAGCTTTTCCTAAAGAAGGAGTTTTAATCCTTTAATCAAACTGAATATAATTCAAATTAATCCAGAATAGCTGATATACTATGTCATGGGAATAGGTCCACTTGTATATAATGAAAAATCTCTGGATCTGAAGGTATAAAAATAAGTTAGAATATGAATGAAAAATAATAATCAGAATGATCCAGATGTCAGATAATTCTAGAGTTTAGTCCCTGATACTAAAGGAATTAAACCTAGCTGAAAACATTTGTATCCAATTCACTAAAGATTGGCACATTTTAAGTACTATACATGTGTTATTTTTAGCTCCACTTGGTGAACTTGAAAAAGCAGGAACAAAAAAAAAAATGTTATACATTGTTGACCCTAATGATGCCTAGCCGCAAAACATAGTGAGTTTTAGGTAGGGTTGCTTTCCTGGAAATGCCATATTTTCTGCTTCATCTCTGAGGTACCAGGATGACTTGAGGATTTAGAAGTTTGGTGAAGGGGATTAGCACATATCCATTCTGGTCCTTCATGTTTGTGTATGTCTATAATGTTTTGTTTTATTTTGTTTTAACTAGGTATCTGCCTCATTACTTACCTAACCTTAATCACTAAGTGGGCTTTGCTTCAGTCAAACTGAGACCTGAGAAAGACCCTACTTTAAAAAGGCCATAATCTCCCACTGTATCTGGGCCATCTCCAGTCATCCTGGTCTATATCTTTCCACTTGCCCCAGATGGTTCAAGAGGAGAAAGTGAGGCTGGTGACTTTGTACAGACCTCCCCCACCTAAATCCAAATCACTTGCAGGTCATGGCATCATCTTCCAGATATCATGGTCTTCTTTGAATAAAAAGTACAAACAACAAGTGTGTGCTGTGTATGTATATATGATTTCTATGTGTGCATATGATACATGTATGTGTACATACATATATAACATGTATATTTAACTGCATGTACCTATATGTTGCTGTGTATATTAACTCATGTACACTATTGGTTTTAATACTTGAGTTAACTTATAAATTAGCAATAGAATGTGGAACACTTTTTTCTCCCTTGAAATCCCAAACAGAATCATATTTATATATTACTTTAAAATTTGTAAAGCATATTGCATATATCATCTCTTTTGATTCTCAATCCACTGAAGCAGTTGCTAGTGTACTCATTTTAGAGATGAGGAAACTAGGGCATAAAGAGGTTAAATGATTTGCTCAGGGTTATGTCCTTTTAATTGTTTGAAAAGGATTCAAACCTTATACCTTAGTTTCAATCCACTAATCCATATAGTGATGCTTCCATTTTAAAAGCTTATTTAAAATATATACATATACATTCATATACCTGTATATGTATAGATGTGTATGTTATTAGAAGCAGAGTAGAGTCCTGACTTTGTTATTTTGAATTCATTTATTTGAAGGACTTTCAAGCCTTTAATCTCATTCTCTCTGACTGCACAAATTTACAAAGGATTTATTATGCACCCAAATAAATAATTACTAATATTTGTATTTGAGTTGCTTAGTTTGAAATTCCTCCCTCCCAGTACCCACCCCAGTCTCTTTCATCTACCTCAAGAAATTCCAGATAAAAGCAATAATGTTTTTTTAAGACCATTAAATTTTAGAAATTTGAACCTTCTATAGCATATAATCCATATGCAGTGACTGAGAATTTTTGCCTTTCTCATTGTATAATATGGTTTATTGCTACAATAATTCTATTTGATCATTTCTATCATTTTCCTCCAAAATTCTGGCTTTGCCATAAGCATGAATTGACAGCTTTACTTTATCATTTTAAAGATTTTCCGTAAGTATACGTATTCTTTGGCTGTCTTTCCTCCCTTAATTAAAATTAATGTAATTGGTAGAATTTGTTGCACTATTTGCATTCCTTCAAAATCTGATATTTTCATATCTTTATTTCAATTACATTTAGGTGAATTTTCATAATTTTAGAAGGTATAAAACATATTTTTGATATTTCCTATATTTAAATATTAAACAAATAAGATGTTAGTACCTCAAATTTATGTGTGGTTATATGATTAACAAATAACTTTACCAATATCTCATTTGATAGTTGTTCTTCATCACAATATATGACTGATTTTTATAAATGAGATAACTCAGACAAGTTAAATTACTTCTCCAGGGTGACATAACTGATAAATGCCTGGGGCAGAAGTTGCTTCCAGTTCTGGACTGGAGCTCAATTGCCTAAGGAAAAGTATCATAGATTTTAAAATTATTAAGATAAAGAGGATTTTGATATGGATTAGTTGAATAAAGCAGGATGATTGGCCAACAATGCATAAACTGCCTTTCAGCTGAATACAGTTTCTGTTGTTGGGCACAGTGTGATGCAGAATGTGTGATAAATTGAAAGGTATATGAAGTTGGAGGGGGGCGGAGCCAAGATGGCGGAGTAGAAACAGCTCTTCCAAGCCTCTCTGCCCCCAGATTCCCCACAAACTATGTAAAAAAGGACTGTGAACAACTTCTGGAGCCCCAGCACCCACAGAACGACACAGAGAAGCTAACCTCCCGCTGAGGACAGCCCAGCAGCCCTGCAGGAAGGACCAGCACAGCAGTCTGGGACCCGGCAGCATGCAGAGCTCAGAGCACAGGAGCCGAGCCGAGCCCAGGTCCGGGTGAGCCGAGGTTTTAGCCCCAGGGCGGCAGGGCCAACAGCCGGCTGGAGGAACCCCAGAACTCCAGGAGCTCTGGCGACTCCAGAATTATCAACATAGACATGCGTAGGACAAAGTAAGAGGTTAGTGTCCTATGGACTTTGGGACCTGTATTTGGGGAATGCGTCAGCTCCCTCCCCTGGGGACTAGAAGCCGCTGAGGACAAACGCCATTTTGTAGTTTTCAGAGGCAGATCTGGCTCCCAGCCTACAAATCGTGGGGAGATCCAGCGATCAGTCTTGGGGGGTAATCGCTCTTGCTTTAACCTCCCTGGATCTGGATTGTGATCTAGGGTGGAAGTTGTGGGTGGGTTTACAGCTTGCCAGAAACGGAAGTTGCCCCCCACACGTTCGGGACGAAAATTCCTCTAGCTGGCCTTAAAGCCATAGTGTGGCAACAAGCCCAAAAGTCAAGCAATTAAGTGGCAACAAGCCAAGGCAAAGGAAACAGAAAAATGCAACCCTAGACTCCTATTTTGGGGGCATAGATCTGGAAAAGGACTGTGAGGTCAGAAGTCCTGCTCCAAAAGCCCCAGGGGAAAACATGAGCGGGTTGCAGGCCATAGAGGACCTTAAGAAGGACTTTAAAAATCAAATAAGAGAAGTGGAGGAAAAATTGGAAAGAGAAATGAGAAGGATGCAGGAAAAGTATGAAATGAGGGTCAACAGCCTGACTGAGGAAAACAACACCTTAAAAAATAGACTAACTCAAATGGCAAAGGAGGCCCAAAAGGGCAATGAGGAGAAGAATGCCTTAAAAAGTCAATTTGCCAGATGGAAAAAGAATCTCAAAAGTTCACTGAGGAGATTCATTCCTTCAGAGTTAGACTGGAGCAAATGGAAGCTAGCGACTTTATGAGAAATCAAGATGCTGTTAAGCAGATCCAAACAAATGAAAGATTAGAAGGCAATGTGAAATATCTCATGGGAAAAACCACTGACCTGGAGAATAGATCCAGGAGAGACAATTTAAAAATTATTGGACTACCTGAAAGCCATGATCAAGGAAAAGAACCTAGAAATCACCCTTCAAGAAATTCTCAAGGAAAACTGCCCTGATGTTTTAGATCCAGAGGGCAAAATAGAGGTTGAAAGAATCCACCGATCACCTCCTGAAAAAGATCCCAAAAAGAAAACTCCCAGAAATATTATAGCCAGGTTCCAGAATCCCCAGATCAAGGAGAAAATACTACAAGCAGCCAGGAAGAAACAATTTCAATATTGTGGAAACACAATCAGAATAGCCCAGGACCTGGCAGCTTCTACACTGAGGGATTGAAGGGCATGGAATATGATATTCCAGAGGGCAAAAGAACTGGGAATGAACCTAAGGGTCACCTACCCAGCAAAACTGAGTATTTTGTTTCAGGGGAAAATATGGTCATTCAGTGGAATAGAGGACTTTCAAGCATTCTTGAGGAAAAAACCAGAATTGAATAGAAAATTTGACATCCAGACACAAGAAGCAAGAGATGCCTGAGAAGGTAATCAGGGAAAAGAAATCAAAAGGAACTTATCAAAGTTGAACTATTTACATTCCTATATGGAAAAGCAATATCTGTGACTGATGATATCTTTCTCACTATGAAAATAATGGAAGAAGGGGGTGTGGTCATATGAATACATATGTGAATGTGTGTGTATATGGTTACAGTTATATATGGATAGAGGGCATAGGTTGAATTTGTTGGGAAGGGAGACTACTCAAGGGATGAAATTATGAGGTGAGAGAGGAAAGTGGCAAGAGGAGATGGGGAGAGACACGGTAGGGTAAACTATCTCATGTAGGGGAAGTGGGTGCAAAGGAGGGGGAGAATAAGGAAGGCTAAAAAGGCAAAACCACATTCACATTGAATTTGGTTCAGGGAGAAAATGACATACATACTAAATGGGATATCTCAACCTGCAGCAGGATAGGGGGAAGGGGGCTGAGAGGAGGGATGATGGATGGGAGGGCATCCTTGGGGTGAGGGGAGGTTGGAAGTACCTACTATAGAAGAGGGACAGGATTATGTAGGGAATGGACCAGGTGGGAGGTGGGATGAGTGGAGGGAATTATAAGCAGCCTTGTACAATATATCTACTATGATAATGTTTTGCATAGCTAGACATGTACAACATATACTGAATTACTTATCTCCCAAGAAGGAATGGGTGACAAGTGAGGAAGGAAATGGATCTGAAATTCGAGGTCGTAACATTAAATGTTTCAAATATATATAAATACTATTATTAATACTCTTTCGCTTGTAATAGGGAGATAAGATGTGCAGGCATTGGACACAAAGATTCACCTTCCTCTAATGGAAAAGTCGATGGGGGTATAGGAGAAGGTATGGGAGAGAGCAGATTGGAGGAAGTGATATCTTGTGGGACTACTATTCTGGGAGGTTGGGTAGGGGAATAATGGGGGGAAAATGATTGTAACTCAAAATCTGGTGGAAATGAATGATGTAAAACAGAAGTTAATAAAGCATTTGTTTAAAAAAAAAAGAAAGGTATATGAAGTTTAGGTGAAATATTATCATCTATGCCATAGACTTGAGAATATGATACCTCCCAAAGTCAAAATGTTTTCCCATTTTCTGTTCCTCAACCATTACCTATTGTTCATTGTTTTACTCTGGTTTATTATACACACACACACACACACACACACAGATGAGAGACAGAGAGAGACAAAGAGAAACAGAGAGCTATATAGCCTTGATTCCCCTATTCCTCACCTGTGTCGCTTCAAGGACATACCTTGTATGCATACCAATGTAGTGATTATTTATATAACTGAAATTTTGAAAAAAAAAAGATAGCATTTAAAAAAGTGAAAAGGTATTCATATGCATTTAATTATACTTTCATATCAAAAATGATAATGAAATATGAAACATTTATTCAATCACTTGGACATTATACCTATGTGATGTCATAGTCCATGTTTCCCTGGGTTTATCACTTCCTTATGCTAACTTTAGCAAAACCATTAAAACTTTGCAAAGTAATTTTAAAAGAGGAACATTGATTGAACTTAAGTTTTTTTTTTGCTTTTGCTTTTTTGTTTGTTTGCTTGTTTGTTTGTTTTAATGTGTCCTGACTTCTGACAAAATATCTTTGATATATTAATTACTCTGTGGTTTCATAAATGAAGACACTCTTTTCAATGACACAGGTAACCTATCAATGTCTTTTCATCTTGGAAGACACATCTATGTTTTCCTCTAACTTCTTCATACATCATCTCTCCAATGTGCTGGGGCCCTTCTTTTAGATGCCCTGGCACTGTGTGAATGACAATAGTGCATAAAAGGCTAAGAACAGTAATTACTCACTATTTCTCCAATTATCTCCAATTGACCTCCTTTTTGTACTTGTATATCTCTCTTTTGATATTCTTCATATCATGGGTGGGGGACAATGTTAGTGAATGTTGAGTGATAGACCCTCTTCTACTTTGCTAATCTCTCAGCAAACTCAACAGTTTCTATTGATTTAATTATTTATCTCTGTTGAAGAGAAACCCAGATTTATCAATCAAACCCCAGTCTCTACCTTAAGCGCTAGATTCACATAACTAATTTCCTATTATAAATTTACACCTGGATGTCCTAGAAATAATTAAAATTAATTCCATTTATTTTTTCTCCAAACCTCCCACAATCTTCCAAAATTCCCTACTTCTATCAATGGAACCAATATCCTTCCACTTTCTCAGGTTTGTAACCCCAGCATTGTTCTGGACCCCTCTCTCTCCTTCACCCAACATTTCCAATCATTTGAAAAATCATCCAATTTCTAAAAATTTCAGTATCTCTTGTATCCAATTCCTTTGTTTCCCTCACAAAGCTATCACTTTAATTACTTCATCATGTCCCATATTTCATCAGTCTCCTTATTTTTTTCTTTATAGTCCAGTCCATCCTACACACTACAACCAAAGCAATTTTCCTTAAACCTAGATATATGGGTTTATGTGACTACCCTACTCTATCAACTGCACTGACTTCCTATTACCTTTAGGATACATTATAAACTACTCTGTTTTTACACACTGCACAATCTTGCCCCAAGCTCTCCAGGCTCATTGGACATTACTTTCCTTCCCATACTCTGTGATAAAGTCAAACTGACCTTTTCTCTCTTCATCACACATAATTTTCCATCTACTATTTCTCTGCCCTTGTGCTGATCATCTGTCATGCCTGAAAATAAATCTCAACCTACATGTACTTCATAAACATTATCTATTCTATTCAGATGCAACTCAGCCACCATCTTCTACATGAAACTTTTGCTGATCCCAATCTTATTTCTCTCCCAAAGGACCTTGTAAACAATTATACAGTATCTTTTATCATATTTAATAGAGTTCAAATAGAAACAGTGCTAGAAGTCACTATGTTTGCTACCATTTTCTGTTTAATGTTCCAGAGTGTTTTGCACAAGTGCAGAGAAAGACTACATTTTGTAAATATTAATAATAATAATTAATAAACAAATAAAAAGTTGGGGCTGTGTTTAGCTTCTGTAGGATCAATGTAAAAATCCTTGGGTAAATTTCAGCATTAAACAAGGTTTTGATGATGATGGTGGTGGTGGTTTTGATGATCAACCCCTTATAAAGAGGTTACTAATGCGTCAAATACAGCAGGGTTAAGTTTTTGGAGGCATTTCCCCCATTGGGATAAATATAAAGTTTTTCTTTACCTAAGCATGACAAATGGCATGTACTTAACAAATGCAGTTTTAGAGTTTGGAAAGATGATAACAAGTACAGTTATTATTTGTAGTAGTAGTAGTAGTAGTAGTAGTAGTAGTAGCAGCAGCAGCAGCAGCAGCAAGCAGCCTAGACATTGGACTATCCTATCACAGAGCTTCATAAGCATAATATTCCAGTTTATTAAATAAATAAGCATATAGTGAACTTATTATTTTACTAAGAAAACCAATACTTTATAAGACACATCAAAAGATAAGCATTATCAGGTACATCATAAAAATGAAATGAATCAAAAGTGGAAATGATAATTTAAGTCTCATTCACTTAATATAAAATCTCATGAAGCAGTATCAATAATAAATTATTTCTACACAGACAGCAATATTGAATTTACAACCTTATGTCATCTCTATTCTAAGTTTCTTGATAATACTTTAAAATGTGCTTTATATAAATATGAATATTCTCTCATATATATTTTCTACTTCAAGGATTTGGCTATATTACTTCCATGGGTCTTATCAGACAAATCAAGGAGAAAAAGAAATAATGCACCAGGAAGAAAAAGGCATGATGAAAATAATAGCATTTTTGTAACTTTGAGTATTTTAAATAGGCATAAAAATTCTAGAAATGGACTCTTCATATTAGTTCTATGATTTATACATTACTTTCCCATTTTGAATTAGATTCTTCATTTTCATATTTGATAACATTATCTTTTTAATATACTTGTTATGGAACATTGATAATGTATAATTCCTTACCATTTATTCACCCCTTCACTCATTTACCAAAAATATATTGCATGTTTGATATGGGTGGGTCCCTATATAAGGTGCTGAGAGGCTATAAAATGACAAAAGATAGCTCCTGCTCCCAAGTTACAAAATAAATGATTGAGCCATATTCCATTTCTTTTTTTTTATTTAATGTAGTTTATTTTCCCCAATTACATGTTAAAACCATTTTAACTTTTTTTTTTTAAGTTTTGAATTCCAAATTCTATCCCTTCCTTCCCTACCGCTCCCTGAAACAGAAAGCAATCAAATATAGGTGATACATGTACTATCATGTAAAACATTTCCATATTAATCATTTTGTACAAAAAGACTTGGAATGAAAAGAATGAAATAAAGTGAAAAATAGAATGCTTCAATCTGTATTCAAACAATATCAGTTCTTTCTCTGGAAGCAGATAGCATACTTCACCACTAGCCCTTTGAGATTGCCTTGGATCATCATATTAATAGCTACATCTTTCACAGTTCTTCACTGTACAATATTGCTGTTACTGTGTACAATGTTCTCCTGGTTCTGTTCATTTCACTTTGCAACAGTTCATGTAAGTCTTTCCAGGTTTGTCTAAAATAATCTTGTGTGTCATTTCTTATATTACTATATATACATGTGTGTATGCCATTATTAATATTATTCTACATGGAACTGGGAAATAAGATATACAGGCACTGGGGTATAGAGATCCACCGTGCCTTACTGGAAAGTCAGAGGGAGTATGGGAGAAGATATGGGAGAGAGCAGATTGGAGGAGTGGATATCCAGTGGGATTGCTATTTTGGGGTTTTGGGTAGAGGAAAATGGGGAGAAAATTTGTAACTCACAATCTTGCAGAAATGAATGATGTAAACTGGAAGTTAATAAAGCATTTGATTAATAAACAATTCTATCCCATCATAAGCAAACATCATAGCTTGTCTAGTCAGTTCTCAATTGATGGACATCCCTTCAATTTCCAATTCTTAGTCACCACAAAAAGAGATGCTATAAATATTTCTGTAAAAATAGACCCTTTCCCCCTTTTTCACATCTTTGGGATATAGACGTAGCAGTGGTACTGCTGGATCAAAATGTATGCACAGTTTTATATCCCTTTGGGCACAGTTCTAAATTTTTCTTCAAAATGCTTGAATCAGTTCAATGCTCCAACAAGAGTTCATTAGTGTTCTAGTTTTCCCACATCCCCTAAAATATCCATCATTTTTTGTTGTCATATTAGCCAATTTGATAGGTGTGAGGTGGTACCTCAGAGTTGTTTTAATTTGTATTTTCATAATCAGTAGTAATTTAGAACATTATTTTATGACTACATATGTATTTGATTTCTTTGTCTGAAAATCGCCTGTTCATATCCTTTCACTGTTTATTAATTGATGGATGACTTTTATTTTTTGCAAATTTGACTCAGTTTTTTATATATTTGAGAAATGGGGTCTTTCTTAGAAGTACTTGAGGCAAATTTTCTGCAAGTTTTTTTTTTGTTTTCCATTTAATTTTGTGCAAAACCTTTAAATATTTTATAATCAAAATTATCTGTTTTACATTGCATAAATCTCTATACTTTTTTTGGTCCTAAATTCTTCCCTTCTCCATAGATCTTACAGATAAGCTATTCCATGTTTTCTACATTTTCTTATGGTATCATCCATTCTATGTAAATCATGTACCCGTTTTGACCTTACCTTGGTCTCTGCTGTGAAATGTTGGTCTATGCTTGGCTCCTGCCATACTACTTTCCAGTTTTCCCAGCAGTTATTTTTTTGTTTTCTTTTTTTGTCAAATAATTAGTTTTTGTTTCAAAGCCTGGATCTTTTTAATATTATCTACTAAGTTATTATGGTCATTTACTAAGATGCATTTCACTTCAAATATGCATTTCTGAAACTTCTGAATTATCTTAATTCAAGTTTAAGACAAAATTTCATACCATAGATCCCATTTGTCAAAAAAGAAAAAAACTAAGCTGATGAATTTTACAATTTATATAACATAGGCATAATTGCACATTAGTGGGTTTCTCTAGAATTTTAGATCTCGTTATTGCTGATTATGTATTAGTATTACTGTTTAAAACTGCCCACACAACAGGTGGACATGTTTTGAAAGTGGGAAAAATTGTGATTCTGTGGTTATTAAAGGGCCCTATTTTTTGCCAAGACTCGTGGACTTCCTCTCTAATTATATTATGCCCAGCTGTAAATACATATTCAAAGTCTAAATCATTGCCTTAGATTCTACAGCAAATACCCTATTTAGATTACAAATTAGCAAAATAAATGATATCACAGAGAGTTTTTAATTGAAGTTTCTTTGTTACAAATTTTAAAAAATGGTATTTAATGACTTGACCAAAGTCATTAAGACATTTAATTTCAGGAAAATAAGGTGAGTCTAGAATCAGGTCTCCCATTTCTCAAATGATTCTTCTTTTTATTCCATGAAGTTTCTAAAATTTTAAGTTATCTTCAGTGATATCTAGTTCAACTTGACTCCGTATCTAGGTCTCTCATCTATAACATTCCTGATAACCTATACCAACATATTTATATTTTCCTGTAAGATAGTCCATTCTCCTTGGGAAAAACCTTCACTATAAGAAGATTGTTCTTTTTCTTCTTATATAGAGTTGATGTAAGTTGGCCTGTGACTCCCATCCATTGTTGTTTATTCATTTCAGTACTCTCTGACTCTTTGTGACCTCGTGGTCAGGGGGGCAGATTTTTTGATAAAGATACTGGTTTCATGGTAAGGAATAGGTTGCCATTTGCTTTTTCAGATCAGTTTTACAAAAGAAGAAACTGAGACAAATAGCGTTAAGTGAATTGTCAAGGGTCACCCAGCTAGTTTGTGTCTGAGGCTTGAACTCAGGCAGGTCTAGCACTCTCTTCACCTTGCCATCTAGCTGACCCTATTGCTCCTTTTTCTGACCTTTGAAGCCAAGACAGATCTATTTCCTCTTCCAAATAATATACATTGAATACCAGAAGGCATTATTCTTCCCTCCAAGCCATACTCCTTGCATTTTTGCATATTTTAGGAATTTTTGTAGATCCTATTTCATGGCCAGAGATGGTACTTTTAAGTATAATTGTTCCTCTTGCAAATATAAGAGGACTCAGACAGAAGTGAGGATGCATATATCTATATGGACAGAAAATAGCTCAGAACAGATTCCCTTTCATTGTACATGATGGCATTTTACCAGTTTGTATATTTGAGATTGGAAGCCCTAACATACCTCAGGATCCCCAAATGTTAAGACTATCGTTTTTTTGCATGTGTCTCTACCCTCCTTGGATTAAAAAGTTTCACATAGATTTCTCATTGATATTCTGTGACTCTGAAGGGTAATCTCAACAATTGAAAAGGGGGAGGTGCTTTACCATGGCTCAGGTCCACCAACCTCAAGACCTCTTTGCAATGAAAAATTGAAATTTAAATAATGTTATACCAAAATGATTTGTATTCGTCTAAAAACAAAACAAACAAACAAAAACAACTTGACAAAGGATTTCTAATGTCTTAGTGCTGTGGATGTCCCAGAGAGAATTAATCTGCAAGTTCTCATGGGCAGAGAGGGCCAGAGGGGGTCAATGTAATGTAAATATACAATAAAAAGTTTAGCCAGTTCACCAGAATATTGATTCCTATTTGCTTTTGTGTTTCACTTCAATCAATCAATAAGAATTTATTAAACACCTACTATGTACCAGGGACTACATAAACCATTGGGGATACAAAAGGAGGCAAAATGCAATCTCTGACCTCAAGGATCTTATTATATTCTAATGGAAGAGACAAAATGCAAACAAATATACACAAAGGAAGTTCTGAACCAGTTAAATAGGAAATGATTAACAGAGGAAAGGTA
Source organism: Gymnobelideus leadbeateri (assembly GCA_011680675.1). Taxonomy (NCBI): domain Eukaryota; kingdom Metazoa; phylum Chordata; class Mammalia; order Diprotodontia; family Petauridae; genus Gymnobelideus; species Gymnobelideus leadbeateri. Next base: position 78,422 of record WOXC01004303.1, read on the forward strand.
GCAGAATTAAGAGAGATTGAAGAAGGCTTCCTTTAGAAGGTGGGTTTAGTTTGGAATAAACAAAGACAGAGAGGCTAGTAATTATAGCAAAAGAGGAAAAGTGTTTCAGTTATTAAGGACAGACAGTCGGAAACAATGCCTAGAGCTAAGAGATTAGTCATTTGTTAATGAAACAGAGAGGAGTCCAGTGTCACTGAACTGAACATTACATTTCAGGAAGTAAGGTATAAAAGTAGGAGTTGGTTAGGTTATAATGGACTTTGAAAAGACACAATAATGTAAAAAGTATTAGCTCCTGGAGAAAAAAAGGAAGCCATTGATGTTTACTGAGTAGGGAAGTGCCATCATTGGACCTGTCCTCAAAGAAAATCACTTTAATGACTGAATAGAGGGTGGACTGAAGTAGGAAGATAATTGAAACAATCAGATCCACAATTATGATTTTTAGTAATCTATTCATGAGGTGATTAGGCCCTGAACTAGAATGGTGACAATATCAGAGGGAAAAAGGGAATATTTAAGATAAGTTGCAAAGATGAAAATGGCAAGCCTTTGCTTGGTTACCTAATCAATCTTATGAATTCAATAACCATGTCTATGCTGCTGATTCTTAAATCTCCCTTTCCTCCTGAGATCTGTTTGCTGACCTCCAATCTTTCATCTCTAACTGCCTTTCAGACATCTATGTTGATGATGTTCAAATGTACCAATCACACCCCATTATTTCTACTGACCTCCAATTTCATATATCCAAACATCTTTCAGATAACTTAAACTAGATGTTCAGTAGACATTTTAAACTCAATAAGTAAAAAAAAAAAACAAAGTTTTATTATGCTTCCCCCTTAATTTCCTCCATCTCTTACCTTCCCTTTTACCATAAAGAACATTATCTTCCCAGTCTTTCAGATTCAATACCTAGAAAAGTACCTAGATGCCTCACTATCTCTAAACTCTCATGTCCAAAATATTATTTGAAAGTTCACAGATTATCTTCTGCAATTTGCTCATTTTGCAGATGAAAAAAATTATTGCCAGAGTGGTATTGTAAATCAGTCAGAGTAACAGGTAGTAACTGGGAGAGTAAGGATTCACAGTCTTTATTTTTTTTATTTTGGCCACTGTTTAAGCTTTGCTCAATCTGGATCAAGACTCTTTTATACTGAATGATTCTTTCAACATTTTCAAAAGCTGAATTATATTTTGAGACAAAGTATATAATCTGTCTACTGGTTTTGCCTATTAGAGAAAGAGATTTTAGTCACTGAAATCCATTAAGTGTGACTATTATAAAATGGTTGCAGTGGCTTGACCTATTTCTAAACACAAGCATTTTAAGTAATAGAAAATATTACTTAGAAAATAGAAAATAGAAAAAATACTGTGCTTCAGTAATAGAAAAGTGAATCCTAGCATCTTCTTTCTTTTCTTAAACAAGCTCCAGAAGACTGAAAACTTCTAAGTAGCATATCTCCAAGATATAATCACTGTTCCCTTTCAATTTACGTTTATCCCTTGCAAATAGCCAATTTGAGGAGAGTTATATTGAAGCACAAAGAGTCTGTTTGAGCCACTTACAAGCACTGATTTATAAAATCAGTAGCGGGCGGAGCCAAGATGGCGGAGTAGAAACAGCTCCTCCAAGCCTCTCTGCCCCCAGATTCTCCACAAACTATGTAAAAAAGGACTCTGAAAATCTTCTGGAGCCCCAGCACCCACAGAACGACACAGAGAAGCTAACCTCCCGCTGAGGACAGCCCAGCACCCTGCAGGAAGGACCAGAGCAGTGGTCTGTGGCCCGGCAGCGCGCAGAGCGCAGGAGCCGAGCCCAGCCCAGGTCCACGTGAGCCGAGGTATTAGCCCCAGGGCGGCAGGGCCAGCAGCCGGCTGGAGGAACCCCAGAACACCAGGAACTGTGGAGACGCCAGAATTATCAACATAGACTTGCCTAGGACAAAGTAAGAGGTTAGTGTCCTAAGGACTTTGGGACCTGTATTTGGGGAATGCGTCAGCTCCCTCCCCTGGGGGCTAGAAGCCGCTGAGGAGACATGCCATTGTGTAGTTTTCATAGGCATTTCCGCTCCCAGCCTACAAATCGGGAGATCCAGCGATCAGTCTGGGGGGGTAATCGCTCTTGCTTTAACCTCCCTGGATCTGGATTGTGATCTAGGGTGGAAGTTGTGGGTGGGTTTACAGCTTGCCAGAAACGGAAGTTGCCCCCCACATGTTTGGACGAAAATTCCTCTATCTGGCCTTAAAGCCATGTGTGGCAACAAGCCCAAAAGTCAAGCAATTAAGTGGCAACATGCCAAGGCAAAGGAAACAGAAAAATGCAACCCTAGACTCCTATTTTGGGGGCATAGAGCGGGAAAAGGACTGTGAGGTCAGAAGTCCTGCTCCAAAAGTCCCAGGGGAAAACATGAGTGGGTTGCAGGCCATAGAGGACCTTAAGAAGGACTTTAAAAATCAAATAAGAGAAGTGGAGGAAAAATTGGGAAAAGAAATGAGAAGGATGCAGGAAAAGTATGAAATGAGGGTCAACAGCCTGACTGAGGAAAACAACACCTTAAAAAATAGACTAGCTCAAATGGCAAAGGAGGCCCAAAAGGGCATTGAGGAGAAGAATGCCTTAAAAAGTCGAATTTGCCAGATGGAAAAAGAATCTCAAAAGTTCACTGAGGAGATTCATTCCTTCAGAGTTAGACTGGAGCAAATGGAAGCTAGTGACTTTATGAGAAATCAAGATGCTGTTAAGCAGATCCAAACAAACGAAAGATTAGAAGGCAATGTGAAATATCTCATGGGAAAAACCACTGACCTGGAGAATAGATCCAGGAGAGACAATTTAAAAATTATTGGACTACCTGAAAGCCATGATCAAGGAAAGAACCTAGAAATCACCCTTCAAGAAATTCTCAAGGAAAATTGCCCTGATGTTTTAGACTCAGAGGGCAAAATAGAGGTTGAAAGAATCCACCGATCACCTCCTGAAAAAGATCCCAAAAAGAAAACTCCAGGAATATTATAGCCAGGTTCCAGAATCCTCAGATCAAGGAGAAAATACTACAAGCGGCCAGGAAGAAACAATTTCAATATTGTGGAAACACAATCAGAATAGCCCAGGACCTGGCAGCTTCTACATGGAGGGATCAAAGGGCATGGAATATGATATTCCAGAGGGCAAAAGAACTGGGAATGAACCCAAGGGTCACCTACCCAGCAAAACTGAGTATTTTGTTTCAGGGGAAAATATGGTCATTCAGTGGAATAGAGGACTTTCAAGCATTCTTGAGGAAAAAACCAGAGTTGAATAGAAAATTTGACATCCAGACGCAAGAAGTAAGAGATGCCTGAGAAGGTAATCAGGGAAAAGAAATCAAAAGGAACTTATCAAAGTTGAACTATTTACATTCCTATATGGAAAAGCAATATCTGTGACTGATGATATTTCCCACTATGAAAATAATGGAAGAAGGGGGTGTGGTCATACAAATACATATGTGAATGTGTGTGTATATGGTTACAGTTATATATGGATAGAGGGCATAGGTTGATTTTGTTGGGAAGGGAGAGTACTCAAGGGATGGAATTATGAGGTGAGAGAGGAAAGTGGCAAGAGGAGATGGGGAGAGACATGGTAGGGTAAACTATCTCATGTAGGGGAAGTGGGTGCAAAGGAGGGGGAGAATAAGGAAGGCTAAACAAGGCAAAACCACATTCACATTGAATTTGGTTCAGGGAGAAAATGACATACATACTAAATGGGATATCTCAACCTGCAGCAGGATAGGGGGAAGGGGGATGAGAGGAGGGATGATGGATGGGAGGGCATCCTTGGGGTGAGGGGAGGTTGGAAGTACCCACTATAGAAGAGGGACAGGATCATGTAGGGAATGGACCAGGTGGGGGGTGGGATGAGTGGGAGGGAATTATAAGCAGCCTTGTACAATATATCTACTATGATAATGTTTTGCATAGCTAGACATGTACAACATATACTGAATTACTTATCTCCCAAGAAGGAATGGGTGACAAGGGAGGAAGGAAATGGATCTGAAATTCAAGATCGTAACATTAAATGTTTCAAATATATATATAAATACTATTATTAATACTCTTTTGCCTATAATTGGGAGATAAGATGTGCAGGCATTGGGACACAAAGATTCATCTTCCTCTAATGGAAAAGTCGATGGGGGTATGGGAGAAGGTATGGGAGAGAGCAGATTGGAGGAAGCGATATCTTGTGGGACTGCTATTCTGGGAGGTTGGGTAGGGGAATAATGGGGGGAAAATGATTGTAACTCAAAATCTGGCGGAAATGAATGATGTAAAACAGAAGTTAATAAAGTATTTGTTTAAAAAAAAAACAGTAAAAGTATTTCTTCCTATCAAAAAAAAAAATCAGTAGCACTCTAGTATCTTAAATTGCTCTAGGCTTCACATGCCTGGAATTCCTAACTTTTAAATTAATATTTCCATCTTAACTGTACCTTGAAAAATGATACTCAAAAAATTAAGAGAAGATAAATTTTAGTTAGCTTCCTCAAGGGAAAAAGAGGAAGAATGGGTGATAATAAAAACTTAGCTCTACATACAAAAAGTGGCTTTAGGATCATAATTTCATGGGCTAAAGCAGATATGTATGAAATACTTAGTATTTTAAACCATTGAATGAAGTATATGTTACTATTAATATAATTCATTTGTGTCACCAGGGCTCCCAAAAAGCAGTTCTGCATTTTTAGATGACAAAAAGAAAATTGCCATTACTCTTTTTGAGAAATTTAAGCTGAGCTTTTCTTCTCAGGATGCATTGACTTAAACAGTATTTGAGGATGAGTAATTGAATGTTGTTGAAATTGAAGAAGAGGTAGTAGTTGTTTTGACATTAGCATAGTTGTCTCTATTTAGTCTTCTTTCTTACCCTTTTTTTAAGTTTAGCTTATGTATGATATAGTGATTCCATATATATATATATATATATATATATATGATATGGAATGATATTTTGAAAAAAGGAAATGTTGAGATATAGAATTCCAGCAAATTTTATCTTTGTTGTTAGTGCAATTCATTTATGCTAGACTACTAGTTAGAATCAGGGAAGCCATAATTAGATATTTATAGGCACACAGGACATCAGTAAGGTACAATAGAAAGAACACTGAATATGGAAGGTGAGGATCTCTGCATGAATTTTGATTCCATCATTTACTAGGTGAGTGACCTTGGGTTAGTCGTATCACATCTATGAGCCTCAGTTTACTCTTCTTTAAAATGATGACTATTATCTTCAGCGTTAAACAACAATCCTATATTCTTCGGGGGTCTTATTCGCACCTATATTCAATCATTTTAAAACTAGAACACATATGAAAAGTAAGAACAGAGCAAGGAATTGGTTGGAAATGGAAAAAGAAATAAGGAACACAAAAAGATGATGGTAGGAATTAGAAGAGTAACAAATCCAGAATCTGGAAGAGTCAAAGAAATGAGGATTCAGTACATGTAAAAAGCAAAGGTTATAGAGGCATGAAATAACAATCGAGCAAGACATAATGGCTGAAGAAAATGTATCTTCTATTTCTTGTCTTAAATGGGATAATTAATTAGACAAGACAGCTAAACTTGGAGACATGAATGACATAAATCCTACCTTTGACAAATTTCATTTGTGTGACCTTGGGCAAGTCACAATCTTTCATTGCTCTAGGTAATTCTTAAAGGCTAGAAGTTCCTTTGAAGTTACCAAACTGCCTTGGTAGAGGTAGGTTTTTTTGTTCATTTATTTGGGAGCTCCCAGTACAAATGATCTCATAGATTGAATTACTATCCCTTAGCTATTAGGGTTTTCCTTCCATGAAGCAGATCCAACAAGGAGTGTAAGAGCCCATGTTCAATGCAATTAATTAATTGCCTAGGAATCTAATAATACACCATGAGACTTTATTTTCCATATTTTTAACACTTTAAAGAACTATATCATCTTCTATCATTATTAGTGAATGGGCTTTTTGAAGCCTGTAGCTAAAGAGAGTTGTTTGCTTATCTTGATATCCCAATCTTAATATCTATTGTTATTCAAGTGGTAATCTTAACAATGTGCTGCCTGAAGACTATATGAGCAAATAGCACCTTAAGACTTCCATTCCATGTCCTGGTAAGGGGTCCACCACTGAGGAAGAATGCAGGCATCATTCTTCCAATCTCTGGTACTATTTTCAGACTTTGGCTACAGCCCTGAACCCTTACTGATCTGTGTCTTCACTCACTCTTGATTTCCATTACAATCCACCCTCTTGTCTCTAGTCTGCTCAATTGATTTTTTTTAAAATAGCATTTATATAGCATTTTTAAGTTTTGCAAAATATTTTATATATCTCATTTGATATTCACAATAACCCTGATAGATATATACTGCCATTTTCTAGTTTTGCAGATGAAGAAATTAAGGTTGAGAAAAAAGGAAACATCAGTGAATATATGCAATTTGGCAAATGTGAAGGCAGGGGTGTAAAGAGATGGCAATCAGTACTTATTTTCCTGAGAAAGGAGGCAAATTGATTTGAGGGGTTGGAATAGGATAATGATATAGGCAGAGGGAACTTCAAAGGAACTGATTTTGAGGAATAAGAGTGGCAGATGGAGGGTCTAGAAGTAACAATGGGATTATCTTTACTTAAGTTTTTACCAGAAAAGAGTGATAAAAGAAGTGGTTCTTCATCATGATAGGTTAAAGGTCGCAGAAGATATAGGGGAAAGGTAAGGCAGGGGAGGATATGGACTAGAGAAAGATAGTAATAAACTGGATATAATTGAGATTATAAATTGAGAAAATTGAAGAACAACCTCTGGAGCTCCAGAACCCACAAAGTGATACAGAGAAGATAACCTCCCATTGAGGACAGCCAGGCAGTCCGGCAGGGAGTGGCCAGCGCAGCACTCTAGGAACCGCCAGCTTAGTACTCTGTGAGCTGCCAGCACAGCTCACTGGGAGCTGAGCCCAGGCCAACATGAGTCTTGATTTTAGCCTGAGGGTGCCCAGACCAGCAGCCAGCTGGAGGGACCCAAGAGCACCAGGAGCTGTGGCATTTCCAGAATTATCAACACAAATAGAATGTGAGATGCCTAGGACAAAGTGAGAGGTTAGTACCCTATGGACTTTGGGACTGAATTGGGAGAATGCATCAGCTTCTTCCCCTGGGAGCAAGAAGCTGCTGAGGAGCAGGCACAGCTTTTGCCATGTTGCCATGTTGCAGCTTTAGCTCTTGGCCTGTGAACTGTAGGGGGATCTGGGGATCAGTCTGGGGATAAGCACTCTTGCTTTACCCTTCTTGGATCTGGACTGCAGTTTGGGATGGAAGTCTTGGGGTGTGTGACCAGCTTGCCAGAGTGTGTGGAGGCTTCAAAGAGGCCACCCAACTAATACCTCCTGAAGTTGAGAAAACCCCAATGTTTGGGACAGAAGCTCCCCTGTCTGGTAGCAAAGTCCTACTCTGGCAACAAGCCCAGTAATTGAGTGGCAACATGCCTAGGCAAAGGAAACAAAATAAACAGAAAAATGAAACATTAGACTCCTATTTTTGAGGCAAAGAGGATCAAAGCATGGAACAGGAGGAGGACTATGAGGTCAGAAATCCTACACCAAAAGCTCCAAATGAAAACATGAGCTGGTTACAGGCCAGAGAGAACCTTAAGAAGCAGATAAGAGAAGTGGAGGAAAAATTGGGAAGAGAAATGAGAATGATGCAAGAAAAGTATGAAATGAGAGGCAACAGCCTGACTCAGGAAAATAACACCTTAAAAAATAGGCTAACTAAAATGGGAAAAGAGGCTCAAAAAGGCAATGAGGAGAAGAATGCCTTAAAAAGCCAACTTTGTCAGATGGAAAAAAGAATCTCAAAAGTTCACTGAGGACAATCGTTCCTTCAGAATTAAACTGGAGCAAATGGAATCTAGTGACTTTATGAGAAATCAAGATGCTATTAAGCAGATCCAAACAAATGAAAGAATAGAAGCAATGTGAAATATCTTATGGGAAAAACCACTGACTTGGAAAATAGATTCGGGGAGATAATCTCAAAATTATTGGACTACCTGAATGCAATGATCAAAGAAAGAATCTAGAAACCATCCTTCAAGAAATTCTCAAGGAAAATTGCCCGGATGTTTTAGAACCAGAGGGCAAAATAGAGGTTGAAAGAATCCACCAATCACCTCCTGAAAAAAGATCCCAAAAAGAAAACTCCTAGGAATATTGTAGTCAGGTTCCAGAATTCCCAGATCAAGGAGAGAATATTACAAGCAGCCAGGAAGAAACAATTTCAATATTGTGGAAACACAATCAGGATAACACAGGATCTGGCAGCTTCTACACTGAGGGATTGAAGGGCATGGAATATGATATTCCAGAGGTCAAAAGAGCAGGGATTAAAACCAAGAATCACCTATCCAGCAAAACTGAGCAGCATTTTTCAGGGGAACATTTGGTTATTCAGTGTAATAGAGGACTTTCAAGCATTCTTGAGGAAAAAACCAGAGTTGAATAGAAAATTGACATTCAGATACAAGAAGCAACAGATGCGTGAGAAGGTAAACAGGGAAAAGAAATCACTATGAACTTATCAAAGTTGAACTATTTACATTCCTACAGGGAAATACAATAACTGTAACTGATTAAACTTTTCTCAATATGAAAATAGTTGAAGAAGGGCATATGGCCATATGAATACATATGTGAATGTGTGTATATATGTTTTTAGCTATACATAGATAGAGGGCACAAGTCGAATTGAATAGGAAGGGATGTTACTTAAAAGGTGAGGTTAAGAAGTGAGAGAGTAATGTGGTGAGAGGGAATGGGGAGAGACAATGGGGTGAACTGTCTCATGTAGAGGAGGCATTGGTATGTGGTTGCAGGGGAGGGGAAGAACAGGAAAGCAAAAAGGCAAAACCTTACGCTCATTGAATTTGGACCAGGGAGTGAATGACATGAATACTAAATAGGGTGTCCCACCCTACAGGAGCATGGGGGGGAGATGGGGGAAGGTGGTGGAGGGGAGGGTGGGCTGGGAGGGAGGGAAGTTGGAAGCATCCACTTTTGAAAAGGGACAGGATCAAGATAGGAGTGGACCAGGTGGAAGGTGGGATGAGAGGGAGGGAAATATAGTCAGTCTTTTACAATATATCTACTATGGTAATGTTTTGCATAGCTACACATGTACAGCATATAATGAGTTGCTTATCTTCCTTTTGAAATCAATTTTTTAAAAAAATATATAAATACTATGATTAATACTATTTTACATGCAATTGGGAGATAAGATGTGCAGGCAATGGGGCTTGGGGATCCACCTCGCCCTATTGGAAAAGTGGAAGGGGTATGGGAGAAGAGATGGAAGAGAGTAGATTGGATGAGGGGATTTCCTGTATGACTGTTATTCTGGGGTTGTGGGTAGGGAAAAAATGGGGAAAATTGTAACTCAAAATCTGACGGAAACGAAAGTTTGTAAACCAGAAGTTAATAATGCATATGGGGAAAAAAGAAATATTAACTTTAGCAATAATAGAGGAAAAAACAATTGAAGGAATTAGAATAAGCAGTCAGGAAACATAATTATCACCCTGCAGATGATATGATGGTATACTTAGGGAATCTAAGAGAATCAACTAAAAACTACTTACTAAGAAAGTTCAACTGCAAGAGATAAAAGATGAATCCCCCTTAAAATAACTGTATATAATAGAAAATATTCCAGAGTCTACCGGCCAAGACAAACCTAGGAATTATATGAACATAAATTGTAAAACACTTTTCACACAAATAAAATTGTATCTAAATAACTGGAAAAACAGTTTCTCATGGGTAGGTAGAGGTAATATAATAAAAATCATCATTCTACCTAAATGAATTTACTTATTCCTATACCAATCAAACTACCAAAAATTATTTTATACAGCTTCAGAAAATAACAAAATTCATCAAGAAGAAGGAAAGGTCAAGAACATCAAGGAAATTAATGAAAAAATGCGAAGGAAGCTGACTCAGCTGTTACATATAAAATATATTATAAAGCAGAAATCCTAGAAATTATCTGGTATCCAGAGAAATACAGTGGTGGATCAGTTGAATAAGTTAGGTACACAAGACACAGTAGTCAATGACTATAGTATTCTACTCTTTGATAAATTCAAAGACTTTCATTTCCAGAATAATAACTATTTGGAGAAAAACAACTGCTGGGAAAACTGGAAAATATTATGGCAGAAGCGAGGCACAGACCAACATCTTACACCATATAACAAGATGAGGTCAAAATGGGTACGTGATTTAGACATAAAGGGTTATACCATAAGCAAATTAAGAGAACAAGGAATAATTTGCCTGTCAGATAAATTTAGAAAGGAACAATTTATAACCAAATAAGAGACAAAGAACCTTATGAAATGCAAAATGAATAATTTTATTGCATTAAATGAAAAAAAATTTGCAGAATCAAAATTAATTCCACCAAAATTAGAAGTAAAACAGTAATTTAGGGGTCAATTTTTACTGACACTGTTTCTGATAAAGTTTCATTACTAAAATATATTGAAAACTGATTGATTTATTTATTTATAGGAACACAAGTCATTCCCCAATTGATAAATCATCAGAGGATATGAACAAGCACTTTTCAGAGGAAAAGTCTAGAGCTTTCTACAGTCATATAAGAAAAGGTCTACATCCTTACTGATTAGAGTAATGCAAACCAAAATAAATTGGAGGTACCATATTGCAATTATATTGTTGTGTGTGTGTGTGTGTATATATATATATATATATATATATATATATATATATAGTATATGTAGTGCATATATATGTTGTGTGTGTATATATGTGTGTGTGTATATATATATATATATATATATGACAAAAAATTCTGTTAGTCTGTCCTTTATTATCATTTTCCTTGAACTCTATGTAGCATTTTTTAATATTTCATTCTAAAAGTGTTTATTTAACTCCCACTATCTGGTCTAATTTTCTAGCTAGATGCTCGATTATGATAATTACCCTCAGATTTTTAAGAAGGCTAATTTTGGAAAGCATAAGATCTCTTAAACTCCACCAGTCTAGAAAAGTATATAGTATAAGATTGGGAACATTCACTAATCCAAATATCAATATAGTTGTATTTGTAAAGGCTTGCCACTAGAAATCTGAGCACTGTGTGGTACTTTTTGGTTTTGCCAACATAAACTCAGGAATACTGTCAGAAAGTTTTGACATTTTCACATATGTAAGAGTATCCTATATTGATAAAATTAGGAGACTTTGGAAGTGCTAAAAATATGCCATGAAAAGCACCATACTACATATTTAATATTACTCTGCTACATATTTAATATTACTCTGCTACATATTTAATATTACTCTGCTACATATTTAATATTACCTACTATTTCTATTTTTTAAAGCAATTGGTGTTAAGTAACTAGCCCAACTTTATATGGCTAGTTTTTTTGTGTGGATGTTAAGTATCGGAGGCCAGAATCGATTCCGGGTCCTCCCAACTCACTGTGCCACCTAGCCACCCCCCCACTATCTCTTTTATCTTAATTTTTTTTCAAAATCCAATTAACAATTCGACAATTAGTAATATACTAAGTACCAAATACATGGCAAACACCAAGTTTGGTGTGGGGAATACAAAGAATACAATTAACAATCCCTTTTCACAAAGAGTTTACAGTCCCTTAGAATTAACTTGTACTTATATATAAGTATAGCACTTAATTGGCAAGAGAATAGATAGGAAATATATTTGTCCTCAGCTAAAAGGAAATTGTAAAGGATCATGGGAGTCAGCAACTTTGTTTGAGACCAACTTACAAGAGGGGGTGGTGGGGGATGGACAAGAGACCCAGTGATCAGCTGATTGGAAGAAAAATAGTTCTGCTGTCCTGAACTGAATGTAATCAGAATTGGAGCCTCACCTGGATCACTGGTCTGCTTAAAAATGGATCTGTCTGGAGAAGAATTGATTCTGTCACCAAATCTAATTAATTGATCCCCTCTTTACTTCCTCAGCTTCATCTGCCTCACTGCTACAAGATAAACTGTCATTACACACACTAATCTAGTTTATTTGCTCTCTGAACCATTAAAATGTTTAATTTTGTTACCAGATAAAGATGAGTTGATTTTTGTTGTGATCCAAATGAGTGTTTGCTCTATGAGAGTGAATTTGCAAGATGGATGGATGTTCAAAAGAGAAACAGTCCAATGGATGCACGGAAGAATGACTTCATTTCTACACATAGCATAAATGTAGACAATATACATATAAAATAAACACGAAGTAAATAAACACAAGTTAGAGATGAAGAGTCCTAGAATTTGGGAGTAGGAGTAGAAAAAATGAAAAGATAGTGTCTCACTGGTGTGTTGAAAAAGCAAGTGAATATTTGAGGTAATGGTGAAGAGTAGGGCCATTCCATTTGGGAGGAATGGTCTCAGAAAATATTTAGAGGCAATTCATAGTTTTTTAATAAATGAGAAACACCAAGAAATACATTAATTATTGCATAATTTATAATGAGGATGAAAAGAGAGATTGGGTCAAGTTATGAAAAGCTTTGCAAGCTAAGTAGGGATTTAATATATAAAATAAGGCTCTAGATTAGACTGAGAAGAAAGTTTGAGAATAAGAAGAGTATAATGTCACCAAATACAGAAACAGAACAAAGATAATCTAGTAGGAGAAGGTGCTTAACAGTTTCAAAAACTGATAGGTATGCTGAGAAATACAAGGTCTAAGAAAAGATGATCAAGATTAGCAGTTAAGAGAGAGTAACAGGGAAGCTAGGTGGCACAGTGAATAGAGCACCAGCCCTGGAGTCAGGAGGACCTGCGTTCAAATCCAGCCTCAGACACTTGAGACACTTGAGTCACTTAATCCAAATTTTCTTGCCTTCCCTCTTCTAAAGGAAAAAATAAAATGTTTGATGGGGGGTGGGGGGTAGACAAGTCATAGGAGGTCAAGGTAGTGGGTAAAAGTAAAGTAGAGGAGGGATAGGAAGCCAGAGATATGCACATAGGTAAAAACAAAGATCGGGGTAGAATAGGTTTGGGAAAGTATATGTCTATATATATACATGTATATATGTGTGTGTGCATGTATGTATTTATACCTATGGAGAAACATCTAAACTTTATTGTAGCCTTCTGGGAGGGGTTGGGGGATATGTATGTATTTATAGCTATATATATATATATATATATATATATATATATATATATATATATATATATATATATATATATATATATATATATAAACTCTATCATGGCCTTGGGGGTGGGGGCTTGGAGGAAGGGGAAAAAAAGAACAAAGTAAAAACGTGCACAGCAAAGAACAAAAGAAAACTCTCAAGGAAGCAAAAAAAAGATGCACAGTTCTCAACATGACTAGTATCACTTATCATATAGGCTTTCTTGACATGAAATTGTTCCCTATTTTCAATCCTCTCTTATGCTCTGCCATGCACACAGCATGCTCTCCCCCTTTCTAACTGTATTTAAGCTCCAACATTTAATTGTATGATATGTTTTTATTACTCTTATCTGTTTTCTGTTTCTGTTCTGACTTATTTTGAGGGAGAAAATACAAAAAAGAGATCTTAACTTTGGAAAACAAAGTTTTGGTTTAATAATGAGGTCAGAAACTAGATTGTGTAGGCTTGAGAATAAGTGAGATGAGAACAAGTGGTGGGACTGAATTTCACCTGTTTTTTCTCCATGATCTCTATAAATCTGGTTTTCCTTCCTGACTGCTCTATTCCTGTCAAAATGGATCATTATTCTTCCTAGCATAAAAGTTTGAAGTCTTACAGCTATTTTTGACTTTTACCTCTTATTTAATTTTCATATCCAAACAAATTCTAAAATTATGTCAATTTTTTTTCTTGCAATGTTCAAACTATTCCAAGTAGTCAAAAAGTTGCTGACCTTAATTGGTAGAGGAGCTTTTCTAATCTGGGAGTCTCTTATAATAATGACAAGATCCAGTCTCTATCTGTATCCTTTCCCAATCAAGAGACATTAAAAGCGTAATTATTATTTGTAAACCTTGGATTTATTATGCTAAAAGTTTACATAGGCTGAAATAATGGAATCAATTGCTCTAAGTGTTTTAATAGTTCCTTGCCACCTAGAATATTAAAATTATTAAAATATTTTAATGTTTTCTGTACTTAATTGTACATATGTATTTTCTAAAATTCAACTAAATGTAATATAAGAGAGTTATAGCTCATATTTTCAACCTGAAAAGAAAATAACAGACCCAGGATGAGAGAAGATTGAACCCACCCCCACCCTGGCCCTGCCTTGCAGTTTCCAGAAGTCAAGCTTAGCTGTACTGACCAAATGAATTCCCAGTCTGTGGTTGTGGGCAAGGAGGAGCAAGCATAAACCCTGTGAGTACAATCCCACAGGTAGCAAGAACATTTTTGTGAGCGTGTAGCTAGAGCTCAGGGAAGAAGAGAGTAGTTCTTACGGCTGAGCCCCCAGAAGGAATTCAGAAAGCAACATTAAGAAGGCCATGAGGCAAAGAACAATAATACCCACAGTTAAGGATAAAAGAAGTCAAGTACAATAGATATCCTGGAAAGAAATATTTGATTTTTTCCAAGGAAAGTTATTTGCAAATGCAAAAAAATACAGGGGGGAGGGGTGTGCAGAACCAAGATGGCAGCATAGAAGCAAGAAAACTCCCTGTGCTCCCCCCATAACCACCTCAAATACCTATAAAAATGACTCTAAACAAACATTAGAGCTACAGAATCCACAAGGTGACAGAGAGAAACTGCCTGTTGAAGGCAGCCTGGCAGGTGGACAGAAATGGTCCATCATAGCACACTGGGAGTAGAGCCTAGCCCTGCATGAGCCCTTGGTTTTAGCCTTAGGTCAGCCCAGACCCTGGAGTGGACTTCAGGAGAGTGGATCACCAGCAGCTGTGACAGTTTCCAGATGTATCAACCCATAAATGCCAAAGGCAAAGTGAGAGGTCAGTGGACTTTGAGAACAGAGGTCCAGGAGTGTGGTCCAGCATCTGCCCCCAGAGGGAGAAGTGGCTGAGGCTCAGTGGCCACCTCCAAGTAGCTGCCTTCAGAGCTCCTGACCTGCAGATCATAGGGGGCCCAAGTGACCAGTCTGAGGGCTCTTGCTTTTCTACATACATGTATGCCTATATACGTGTGTGTGTGTATATACACACATATATACATATATTCACACACATTCTACATACATGTATGCCATAAACACATGTGTGTGTATACACACACACACATATATGTCTATATAAGAGGGTATATGGTTGTATGAATACATATGTCAGTATATATGTGCACAGGTACACATAGACAGAGGCCAAAGGAACAATTTAATAGGAAGGTATGATAAAATTGAGGTAAAATTGGTTAAAAAAAAGGTAAAATTGAGAGGTGAGAGAGGAATATAATGAGAGGAGATGGGGAGAGACAGAATGGGTTAAATTATCTCATATAGAAGAAGCAAGGGAAAACTGTTACAAAGGAGGGGAAGAAAAGGAAGGTTAACCTTGCTCTCATTGTATTTGGCTTAGGGAGGGAATGACATACACATTAAATAGGGTATTTCATCCTACAGGAGAGTAGGGAAAAGGAGGTAAGAGGGGGAATGATGGAGTAGAGGGCAGGTTGGGGAGGCAGGAAGTTAGAAGCACATGCTTTTGGAAAGGGACAGGATTAAAGTATAGAATAGAACATGTGGGGGGGGGGATAGGATGGAGGGAAATATAGTCAGTCTTTCACAATATATCTACTATGGAAAGGTTTTCTGTACCTACACATGTACAACCTATATTGAATTGCAAATCTTCCCAGTAAGGGTGGGTGATAAGTGAGGAAGGGAAAGAATCTGTAATTCAAAATTTTAAAATTGAATGTTAAGGGGGGCGGAGCCAAGATGGCGGAGTAGAAACAGCATTTCCAATGTGCTCTGCCCCACACAAATTTCAAACAATGTGAAAGGGAGCTCCGAACAACTTCTGGAGCCACAGCACCCACAGAACGGCACAGAGAAGCTAACCTCCTGCTGAGGACAGCCCAGCAGCCCTGCAGGGAGCGGCCAGCGCAGCACTCTGAGAGCAGGCAGCACAGCACGCTGGGAACCAACAGCGCAGCCTGCAGAGCCGAGAACAGGTCCCAGGCTTTAGCCCCAGGGTGGCCGGGCCTTCAGCCAGCTGGTGGAACCCCAGAACACCAGCAATTGTGGCGATTCCAGAATTATCAGCATAGATATGCCTAGGACAAAGTGAGAGGTTAGTGCCCTATGGACTTTGGGACCAGTATTTGGGCAACACGTGGCTTCCTCCCCTGGGGGTAAAAAGCTGCTGAAGAAACAGCTGCACAGAAGCCATTTTGCAGCATCAGTAGTGGCTCTAGCTCCTGGTCTGCAAACTGTAGGAAGATCCAGCAATCAGTCTGGGGATTAATCGCTTTTGCTTTAAACTGCCTGGATCTGGATTGTGGTCTGGGGGGGAAGTTTGGGGTGGGTATCCAACTTGCCAGAGCGGGTGGAGGCTTTACAGAGGCCACCAACTGGCAGAAGTTGTGAAGACCCCACGTTTGGGCAGAAGCTCCCCTGTCTGGTGGCAGAGTCCTTCTGTGGCAACAAGCCCCAAAATCAAATAATTAAGTGGCAATATGCCTAGGCAAACGAAACAAAATAAACAGAAAAGTTCAACATTGGACTCCTATTTTAGGGGCAAAGAGGCTCAAAGCATGGAGGAGGACTGGGAGGTCAGAACTCCTGCACCAAAGCCCCAAATGAAAATACAAGCTGGCTACAGGCCATAGAGGACCTTAAGAAGCAGATAAGAGAAGTGGGGGAAAATTTGGGAAGAGAAATGAAAAAGATGCAAGAAAGTATGAAATGACAGTCAACAGCCTGACTGAGGAAAATAACACCTTAAAAAATAGACTAACTCAAATGGCAAAAGAGGCTCAGAAGGGCAATGAGGAGAAGAATGCCTTAAAAAGTCGAATTTGCCAGATGGAAAAAGAATCTCAAAAGCTCACTGAGGAGATTAATTCCTTCAGAGTTAGACTGGAGCAAATGGAAGCTAGTGACTTTATGAGAAATCAAGATACTATTAAACAGATCCAAACAAATGAAAGAATAGAAGGCAATGTGAAATATCTCATGGGAAAAACCACTGACCTGAAAATAGATCCAGGAGAGATAATTTAAAAATTATTGGACTACCTGAAAGCCATGATCAAAGAAAGAACCTAGAAATCATCCTTAAAGAAATTCTCAAGGAAAACTGCCCTGATGTTTTAGACCCAGAGGGCAAAATAGAGGTTGAAAGAATCCACAGATCACCTCCTGAAAAAAGATCCCCAAAAGAAAACTCCCAGGAATATTATAGCCAGGTTCCAGAATCCCCAGATCAAGGAGAAAATACTACAAGCAGCCAGGAAGAAACAATTTCAATATTGTGGAAACACAATCAGAATGGCACACGACCTGGCAGCTTCTACACTGAGGGATAGAAGGGCATGGAATATGATATTCCAGAGGGCAAAAGAGCTGGAAATGAACCCAAGGGTCACCTACCTAGCAAAACTGAGTATCTTGTTTCAGGGGGAAATATGGTCATTCAGTGGAATAGAGGACTTTCAAGCATTCTTGATGAAAAAACCAGAGCTGAATAGAAAATTTGACATTCAGACACAAGAAGCAAGAGATGCTTGAGAAGGCAATCAAGGAAAAGAAATCAAAAGGAACTTATCAAAATTGGACTATTTACAGTCCTACATGGAAAAAAAAATAACTGTGTTTGATGAAACCTTTCTCATTATGAAAATAATTGAATAAGGGTACATGGCATATGTTCACAGGTATACATGGATAGAGGGCACAGGTTGAATTTGATGGGAAGGAATGATTTTTTTTTTTGGAGGGCAATTGGGGTTGGGTGAATTGCCCAGGTTCACGTGGCTGGGTTTTTGTTTGTGTGTTGGGTGTCTGGGGCCAGATTCGAGCTCGGGTCCTTCTGGCTCCGGGGCTGGCTCTCTGTTCGCTTCGCCACCTAGCCGCCCCAAGGAAGGGATGATTCTTTTTTTTTTTTTTAAACAAATGCTTTATTAACTTCTGTTTTATATCATTCATTTCCGCCAGATTTGGGGCTACAATCATTTTCCCCCCATTATTCCCCTACCCAACCTCCCAGAATAGTAGTCCCACAAGATATCACTTCCTCCAATCTGCTCTCTCCCATACCTTCTCCCAAACCCCCATCGACTTTTCCATTAGACGAAGGTGAATCTTTGTGTCCCAATGCCTGCACATCTTATCTCCCTATTACAAGCAAAAGAGTATTAATAATAGTATTTATATATATTTGAAACATTTAATGTTACGACCTCGAATTTCAGATCCATTTCCTTCCTCCCTTGTCACCCATTCCTTCTTGGGAGATAAGTAATTCAGTATATGTTGTACATGTCTAGCTATGCAAAACATTATCACAGTAGATATATTATACAAGGCTGCTTATAATTCCCTCCCACTCATCCCACCCCCACCTGGTCCATTCCCTACATGATCCTGTCCCTCTTCTATAGTGGGTACTTCCAACCTCCCCTCACCCCAAGGATGCCCTCCCATCCATCATCCCTCCTCTCATCTACCTACCCCCTATCCTGCTGCAGGTTGAGATATCCCATTTGGTATGTATGTCATTTTCTCCCTGAACCAAATTCAATGTGAATGTGGTTTTGCCTTTTTAGCCTTCCTTATTCTCCCCCTCCTTGGCAACCACTTCCCCTACATGAGATAGTTTACCCTACCATGTCTCTCCCCATCTCCTCTTGCCACTTTCCTCTCTCACCTCATAATTTCATCCCTTGAGTATTCTCCTTCCCAACAAATTCAACCTATGCCCTCTATCCATATATAACTGTAACCATATACACACACATTCACATATGTATTCATATGACCACACCCCTTTCTTGCATTATTTTCATAGTGAGAAAGATATCATCAGTCACAGTTATTGCTTTTCCATATAGGAATGAAAATAGTTCAACTTTGATAAGTTCCCCTTGATCTCTCTTCCCCGATTACCTTCTCAGGCATCTCTTCCTTCCTGTGTCTGGATGTCATATTTTCTATTCAATTCTGGTTTTTTCCTCAAGAATGCTTGAAAGTCCTCTATTCCACTGAATGACCATATTTTCCCCTGAAACAAAATACTCAGTTTTGCTGGGTAGGTGACCCTGGGTTCATTCCCATCTCTTTTGCCCTCTGGAATATCATATTCCATGCCCTTCTATCCCTCAGTGTAGAAGCTGCCAGGTCCTGGGCTATTCTGGTTGTGTTTCCACAATATTGAAATTGTTTCTTCCTGGCTGCTTGTAGTATTTTCTCCTTGATCTGGGGATTCTGGAACCTGGCTATAATATTTCTGGGAGTTTTCTTTTTGGGATCTTTTTCAGGAGGTGATCGGTGGATTCTTTCAACCTCTATTTTGCCCTCTGGATCTAAAACATCAGGGCAGTTTTCCTTGAGAATTTCTTGAAGGGTGATTTCTAGGTTCTTTCTTTGATCATGGCTTTCAGGTAGTCCAATACTTTTTAAATTGTCTCTCCTGGATCTATTTTCCAGGTCAGTGGTTTTTCCCATGAGATATTTCACATTGCCTTCTAATCTTTGATTTGTTTGGATCTGCTTAACAGCATCTTGATTTCTCATAAAGTCATTAGCTTCCATTTGCTCCAGTCTAACTCTGAAGGAATGAATCTCCTCAGTGAACTTTTGAGATTCTTTTTCCATCTGGCAAATTCGACTTTTTAAGGCATTC
The DNA here is from genome assembly GCA_011680675.1 of Gymnobelideus leadbeateri. Classification (NCBI taxonomy): domain Eukaryota; kingdom Metazoa; phylum Chordata; class Mammalia; order Diprotodontia; family Petauridae; genus Gymnobelideus; species Gymnobelideus leadbeateri. Next base: position 98,329 of record WOXC01004303.1, read on the forward strand.
TTCTCCTCATTGCCCTTTTTGGGCCTCCTTTGCCATTTGAGTTAGTCTATTTTTTAAGGTGTTGTTTTCCTCAGTCAGGCTGTTGACCCTCATTTCATACTTTTCCTGCATCCTTCTCATTTCTCTTTCCAATTTTTCCTCCACTTCTCTTATTTGATTTTTAAAGTCCTTCTTAAGGTCCTCTATGGCCTGAAACCCGCTCATGTTTTCCCCTGGGGCTTTTGGAGCAGGACTTCTGACATCACAGTCCTTTTCCCGCTCTATGCCCCCAATATAGGAGTCTAGGGTTGCATTTTTCTGTTTCCTTTGCCTTGGCATGTTGCCACTTAATTACTTGACTTTTGGGCTTGTTGACACACTATGGCTTTAAGGCCAGATAGAGGAATTTTCGTCCCGAACGTGTGGGGGGCAACTTCCATTTCTGGCAAGCTGTAAACCCACCCACAACTTTCACCCTAGATCACAATCCAGATCCAGGGAGGTTAAAGCAAGAGCGCTTACCCCCCCAAGACTGATTGCTGGATCTCCCTACAGTTTGCAGGCCAGGAGCTAGAGCTGCCTCTGAAAACTACAAAATGGCGTGTCTCCTCAGTGTCTTCTAGCCCCCAGGGGAGGGAGCCGATGCATTCCCCAAATACTGGTCCCAAAGTCCATAGGACACTAACCTCTTACTTTGTCCTAGGCATATCTATGTTGATAATTCTTGAGTCGCCACAGCTCCTGGTGTTCTGGGGTTCCTCTAGCTGGCTGCTGGCCCTGCCGCCCTGGGGCTAAAACCTCGGCTCAGGCAGACCTGGGCTCGGCTCGACTCCTGTGCTCTGCTCTCTGCGCACTGCCAGGTCCCAGACCTCTGTGCTGGTCCTTCCTGCAGGGCTGCTGGGCTGTCCTCAGCGGGAGGTTAGCCTCTCTGTGTCGTTATGTGGGTGCTGGGGCTCCAGAAGTTGTTCAGAGTCCCCTTTTACATAGTTTTTGGGGAATCTGGGGGCAGAGAGGCTTGGAAGAGCTGCTTCTACTCCGCCATCTTGGCTCCACCCCTCCGGAAAGGATGATTCTTAAGGGGTGGGAGGAAATTCTTGAGGGAGGAAAGTGGTAAGAGTAGATGGAGAGAGAAAGGGTAGGGCAAACTATCTCATGTAGAAGAGGCAAGGGGAAGTAGTTTCAGGGGAGGGGAATTACAGGAAGGCAAAAAGGCAAAAGCATATTCTCATTGAAGTTGGCTCAAGGAGAGAATAATATACATACTAAATGCAATATCTTACCCTCACTCACTCTCCTGAGTAGTGGAAAGGGGGATGAGAGGGGGGATGATGGAGGGGAGGGCATTCTGGGGAGAGGGGAGGTTAGAAGTATCCACTATCAAAGAGGGACAGGATCAAAGTAGGGAATGGACCAGGTGGGAGGTGAGACAGGTGGGAGGGAAATATAAGCAGTCTTTTACAATATATCTACTATGGTAATGTTTTGCATAGATATACATGTACAACACATACTGAATTGCTTATCTTCTCAGAGGGAGTGGGTGACAGGGGAGAAAGGGAATGGATCTGAAAATCGAAGTTTTAAAATTAAATGTTTCATAAGATGTCCAGGCAGTGGGGCTCAGAGATTCACCTTGCCCTAATGGCAAAGTCGAAGGGGGTATGGGAGAAGATATGGGAGAGAGCAGATTGGATGAGGGGATATATGGTGGGACTGCTATTCTGGGGTGGTGGGTTGGGAAAGAATGGGGAAAAATGTAACTCATAATCTGGTGGAAATGAATGCTGTAAACTAGAAGTTAATAAAGCATTTGTTTAAAAAAATTGAATGTTAAAATATATATATATATATATTATTATTATTATTATTATTTAATTTTACATGCAGCTGGGGAATAAGATATACAGGCACTGGGGTATATATAGATCCATCTTGCCCTAGTGGAAAGTAGGAGGGTCAATGGGGGAAGATATAGGAGAAAGCAGATTGGGAGAGGGGGTATACAGTGGCATCGCTGTTTAGGGGTGGTGGGTAAGGGAAAGGCAGGGAGAAATTTTGTAACTCAAAATTTTGTGGAAATGAATGATGTTAACTAAAAATAAACATAGAATATAATTTTAAAAAAGAAAAAATACAAATACCTTTAAGTAATTCACTCACTAGATCATGTCCACACTAATCTAGAGGTGATGCTTCCTAGAATATTACCGTTCCCAGAGGTAAAGAAGAGAATTTGCATCAAAATGATAAATACTTAATTATTTTACTGTAAGAAAACTGAACCATAAGACAGCTACCTACTTCAATGCCATTGACATTTTTTTCAAAATTTTAATTTATTTTTAGGTTTCAACATTCATTTCCACAAGATTTTGAATTACAATTTTTCTCTCCACATCTTTCCCCTAACCCCCACCAAAAATAGCAGGCTGACTGAATACCCCTTCCCCTAATCTGTTCTCTCTTATATCCCCCCCCTTTTACCTCCCTAACTTTCTAGTGGGGCCAGATGGGTTTTCATACGCTAGTACTTGTATATCTAATTTCCCAGTTTCATGTAAAATTTTTTAAACATTTGTTTTTAAAACTCTGAGTTCCACATTTTTTTACCTTTCTTCCCTCCTCACCCACTCATACTGGGAAGATAAGGAATTCAATATAGATTTTACATGTGTAGATACCCAAATCATTTCTATAGTAGTTATATTGTAAAAGACTAACTGTATTTCCCTCCATCCTATCATACCCCCCACTTATTCTATATTCTCATTTGACCCCCATCCCTTTTCAAAAATGTTTGCTTCTAACTACCCTCTCCCCCAATCTGCCCTCCCTTCTATCCTCCCCACTCTTATCCCCAACCCCCTTATTTTCCTCTAGGGTAAGATACCCACTTAAGTGTGTATGTTCTTCCCTCCTCAGGCCAAGTTCAATGAGAATCAGGTTGTCCCATTCCCTTTCACCTTCCTGCTCTTTCCCTCCATTGTAACAGTTTTCTCTTGCCTCTTTTATATGAGATAATTTATTGTAATCTATCTCTCCCTTTCTTCTCCCAATAAATTCCTCTCTCACCTCTTAATTTTATATATTAGATATCATCTCTTCATATTCGACCCATCCTGTGCCCTGTTTATGTATACATGAACACACAAATGCCCACACTCACACGTATATTTATACATACATATATGTATGTATACACACACACACACACATATATATATACATATGAATATATATATATACATACATACACACACACATGCACACACATATATATTCCCTTTGGCCATCCTCATACTGAGAAAAGTCTTATGAATTAATTATCATTTTTCCATGTAGGAATATAAATAGTTTAATTTTAATAAGTTCCTTATGATACCTTTTTCCTGTTTACCTTCTCATGCTTCTTGTATTTGAAACTCAAAGTTTCTGTTCATTTCAGGTTTTTTTCATCAAGAATGCTTGAAAGTCCTCTATTTCATTGAATATCCATACTTTTCCCTGTAGCATTATATTCATTTTTGCTGGGCAGGGCATTCTTAGTTTTAGTCCTATCTCCTTTGACTTCTGGAATATCATATTTCAAGCCCTTAATTCCAGATCCTTTAATGTAGAAGCTGCTCGGTCTTGTGTTATCCTGATTGTGTTTTCACAATACTCAAATTGTTTCTTCCTGATTGCTTGCAGTATTTTCTCGTTGACCTGGAAACTCTGGAAATTGGCTAAAATATTCCTAGTTTTCTTTTTGGGATCTTTTTCAAGAGGTAACTGGTGAATTCTTTCAATTTCTATTTTGCCCTCTGGTTTTTAGAATATTAAGGCAATTTGCTTAATAATTTCTTGAAAGATGGTATCTAGACTCTTTTTTGATCATGGCTTTCTGGTAGACCACTAATTTTTAAATGATCTCTCTTGGATCTATTTTCCAGGTCAGTGTTTTTTTTTTCCAATTTTGATATTTCACATTTCCTTCCATTTTTTCATTTGTTTGGATCTGTTTTAAACTATCTTGATTTCTCATAAAGTCATTAGCTTCCAATTGCTGCAATCTAATTTTGAAGGAATTATTCTCTTCAGTGACTTTTTGAAATTCCTTTTCCATCTGGCAAATTTGGCTTTTTAAAGCATTCTTCTCATTGGCTTTTTGGTCCTCCTTTGCCATTTGAGATAGTCTATTTTGTAAGGTGTTATTTTATTCAGTGTATTTTGGGGTTTCCTTTAGAAGGCAGTTGACTTGTTTTTCATGATTTTCTTACATCATTCTCATTTCTCTTCCAAATTTTTCCTCCACTTCTCTTACTTGATTTTAAAAATCCTTCTTGAACTCCTCCATGGTCTGTAACCAACTCATATTTTTCTTGGAGGCTTTTGATGTAGGAGTTGTGACTTTGTTGTCTTCCTCCCATTCCATGCCTTGATCCTTTTTTGTCCCCCCCTCAAAAAAAAGATTCTATCTTCTGTTTATGCTTCCATTGCTTGCTCATGTTGGCAGCCAATTACTTGACTTTTGAGCTCTTTACCATTGTAGAACTGTGCTTCCAGAATGGAGAGAGCTATTTCCCAAAACACTGGGGTTTTGTAGCTGCTGGAGCTATTAGACAGGTACCTTCTCTACAGCCCTCATGAGCTCTGTCTCCCTGGTCGCACACTCCAGGACCACCACCCAAGTCTTCAATCCAGATCCAATTAGGTCAAAGCAAAAACAATTACTCTCTGAATGGTTGTTTGGTCCCCCTACAATATGCAGGACAGGAGCAACAGGAGGATCCATGCAGCAGTGGCTGCAGCCACCTCACCTCCTCTGCTTCTCACTCATGGGGCAGCAACAAGACTGTACTCCCCTATTCCCAACAATTTCCACACTGACCTTTTACTTTTTCTTTGGCATTTCTGGATTGAGAAGTATGGAAATGGCTACACATGCTGGTGATTTACTCTTATGAATTCTGCTCCAGTGGACACTACTTGTCTGGGCCTCTTTGAGGCTGGAACCATGGCTCATGGGGGACTGTGCTGGGCTCCCATCACCCTGTGACAGACCTTTCCTGCCAGCCTGCTGGGCTTCCTTCAATGAGATATTTGTTTCTCTCAGTCACTTTGTGGGTTCTATAGTTTTAAAGTTTGTTTAGAGTCATTTTTTACACGTATTACATTTATATGTAGGAGATGGAAGCCAGAGCCTCATGGAAGTCCTGTTTCTACTCCGCCATCTTTGGCTCTGCCCACCAGCATAGACATTTTTAATATTTACTTTTATATTCCTACATTTATGAAAAGTTGTGGGTAACAAGCTTTTTTGAATCAAAGAAGCTACATTATGAATCTCTTGAGCAATGTGACACTTTGGCTGATATTGCACAAGTTATATGCCTGTCACTGGTCTCTTACTTCATAGGACAAAGCATCTGTTTTACATTATTTTTTTTCTTGAGCAATACTTATTTCATAAAAGGAAAGGTGCTAATTTCATGGAGACAGCTAAAAATAGGTGATGATGGGCAAAAATCTTACTTAAATTTCTCTTTTAAATGCATATGAATAATTTTAATAAAAGAAAACAATGCTTGGGCTGAGCATATACGTATACATATATACACACATATATAATCACACACACACATACACACACACACACACACACACACACACACACACCTGTGTTAGTTCCTTCAATGAGATCTATCTCAACATTTTTGAGAATAATTTTCTAATGTATATTCAGGTAAGAAGTTTCAATACAGTTCTGATGAGTGAATAATACAGAGTATCCCAAAAGTTTTGTCCAGTTTTTGACTGTTATCACATAAGACTATACTAAAATTTTTGGAACACCCCTTTATAGTAGCAGGTTAAAAACATGTTCATTGTTTCCCCTTGTGCTACCTCCCATAGTTACTAATGTTTTTCACATATGAATTGTTCAATAATATTCATTGAATTAACTATGTTGAAATTACTTGGAACAGCTTCACTTAAGGCAATAGTGTTTTACATTATCTTTTGATTTTGCCAATCTGCATCTTAGCATTGGTCTAATTTTGAGTCTTTGAATGGATTTCCAAGAAAAAAAAAGATAGGGGTGGCTAGGTGGCACAGTGAATAGAGCACCAGCCCTGGAGTCAGGAGGACCTGAGTTGAAATCTGGCCTCAGACACTTAACATTTACTAGCTTGCCCCTTCAAAAAAAAAAGATAGCAATCCTTTTGTTAGTATCTAAATAACATAGAATGCATTCATTGTTCTTTTGAAGTGAGTTGGTCATGAGGGAAATCCAGATGGGTGCATACTGAAATAACATGAAACCTGGCTAGGTATCTGTCACTTACTTATTAAATTTGGCTTCACATAGAGGAAAAGTGCATGCCAGTTGGGGAATTGTTCAATAAAAAGAAATCATTAAATGAAATATGAACATAACTTTACATGGATAATTCTAAAATCCATTTTTACATATAAAACAGATTGCATACTAGTGTCTTCAAAGGGGAGGTAGGATATATGAGTGTAACATGTCATTTAAAAACAATATATATAAAATGTATGAATATAGAAAAATAATTTCAGGGGATTGCACCTCCTATTTACCCACTTTGCTTTCCATATCTTACAAATAGTTTACAAAAGTTTAAATATGTAGCTTTGTTGATTTTTTTATTATGCAATGTATTTATTTCCTCTTTCCCCTTTATACTTAACGTGAAAGTCAGATGTACTTGGGATTATTGTATGATTAGAGGAAAAAGAAGAAAAACAAAAACAAACAAAAAATCTAAGATAACATTTGAGTATGTAAAATCTGGAACCAATTCAGTGTAATTATTTAAAGTTATTAATACTTTCAAGGCATTGTGTTAAGTGTTAGGAATATAAAAATGACCAATAAGGGGCGGCTAGGTGGCTCAGTGAGTAGAGCGCCGGCCCTGGAGTCAGAAGGACCTGAGTTCGGATCCAGCCTCAGACACATAACCCACACAAACAAAAACCTAGCCATGTGACCTTGGGCAAGTTACTTAACCCCAATTGCCCTAAAAGGGGCGCAGTAAGTAAGAGCGCCGGCCTCGGAGTTGGGATGACCTGAGATCAAATCCGGTCTCAGAAAATGAGCACCCACACATAAATAATGACTAGCTGTGTAACCTTGAGCAAGTTACTTAACCCCAATTGCTTTAAAAAAAATGACCAATAACATAATACTATCAAAATTTACAGTCTAGCAATACTAACATTATTGCTTTGGGAATGGATCTTTCCATTATTCTACTCTGCTAAGATTGTATTGATTGGTTGAAAGAGTTCTTTGTGTATTACCTTCTCAAGCTGCCTTTTACAAATCTCTCAGATGTACCTGTCCTGTGTCACTCTGGGCAATGAACTTGAGAAGAGTGAAAACAAAACAAAAGCTAATATATAAATTTTTTTTCTTTTTTGAAACTAATTTATTAGTTTAGTTTCAGTTAACAAGATTCAATTCCATAGTTCCTTGATTTTCAAATTTCCTTTACTTCCCTCCCCCCTCCCCACACGACAGCATATAGTCCAGTATAGGATCTGCAAATGCATTCATATTAGACATTAGTCCAATTACAAAGGCGTATTGTACTAGGTGGGATGAAAGATGGTAAGGAAGAAATAAAACCAAACAATGAAAAGAACAAGATCATTTAGTTTGCTTCCATCTAATATCTAAATTTTTAAAATACAACGGATGATTAATTTTTATCTGGAAGGAGCATCAGCAATCAATTACTAGTAACCTCATGTTCTTGGTAAGGAAACTTACTCATATCTCAGATATCCTAGCTATCTGAGCCGGTTAAATTAACAATGTGTTCTATGCTGACATATTTATAGTTAGTACATCGTTCTTCTGAAAACTACCCCAGATTCAAGGAATATTTAAAAAAAAAACTATAACTTATGCATCCCTAGTGAGTTTTTTCTTTTATCACACCAAATAGAGTACACATAAATTCAAATATACTTTTAATTAAAGAACATAATAGTGTAAATAATAGGAAAAGTTTCAGATCCATTGATTACTGTATAACCATAGGTGTACTGTATAGCAGATTCACACACTATCTATTGGAGAGAGGCCATATGTGGCAATGACATACATATATGATAGGCCATATAGTTATATCAGGAAACTTAAGTCACAAAGTCAGGAAACATGTCTGGGAAAATCTATGTGTATATGTATGTATATGTGCATGTGTGTGTATACACACACATCCATATGTATAAACATACACACTCATATATGCTCTCTCTTTATATATGATGTACATATATACATACATATAAACATATATGTATGTATGTGTACACACATACATAAAATATGTGTTGCCAAGGTAACTCATGATCCTATGACAAAATCCTAGAAGGAATATCTCTTTCTCTAATGGTACCACTTACTGTATTTTTAATTTCTTTAAATCTACCATCAGCCTCAACTAGGCTACATATCTTTAAAGCTTCCATTTTATGAATCTCAGCTATATGAGCATTTGTAGGCATCTCCACTAAGCTATCTTTTTTTTTCAGTACTTCTCTTATTTTTCCATACTATTATCTGCTTGTCTTTGACTGAATTGTTTTGTTTTGTTTTGTTTTGTTTTTTGCTTTTTAGAGGGGGAAAGGTAGGGCAATTGGGGTTAAGTGACTTGCCCAAGGTAACATAGCTAGTTTGTTTGTGTGTGTGAGTGTGTGTGTGTGTGTGTGTGTGTGTGTGTGTGTGTTAAGTGTCTGAGGCCAAATTTGAACTCAGGTCCTCCCGACTCTAGGGCTGGTGCTCTATTCACTGCACCACCTACCAGCCCCTGAAACTGAATTGTTTCTTGAAGATCATCTATGGTAAATACTATCTGTCTTCTGATTGTTTTTTTTTTTTTTAACTCTAGCTGCTATGTAACCTTTTGGGGAAGGGGGTAGGGGGTCATCTTTTTTGCTTCATAGTCCCAGGGACTAGTTTTTGCCTTTTGTGATCAGTCATACCCTATTAAATATCATAGGCCATCAAGTTGGTTTAGTCTGATCTTTTATACTCATCAGTTTTTGACTGAATTTCTATTTTTTAATCTCAGCCAGATATTTTAATGTGTGTAACAGTTTAAATTCCTAACATGGCCCTGGTTGCTAGTCTGGCTTCATGCAAATGACCTCAAAATTTTTGTTTAGTTTGTCTAAAAAGTCATTGTATTGCTGAGAATAGCTAAGTCAGTCACAGTTGATCTATGTACAATATTGTTTTTGCTGTGTATCCTGTTCATCTTCTTCTGCTTACTTAATCTTCAATCAATTCATGTAAATCTTTTTAAGGTTTTTTTTGATTTCTGGAAGTATTTTGCATATTATTTCCTATAGAACAATAGTATTCTATCAAAATCAAATACCTCATTTTTTCAGCCATTTCCTAATTAATGGACATTGCCCAAATTTCCAATTCTTTACTATAGCATAAAGAGCTGCTTTACATATTATTTGCATGTCACTTTCCTTTTTATTTCTTTGTGATACTGACCTAATAGCAATATTTCTGGCTCCAACTGTATGCATGGTTTCATATTTCTTTTAGTAAAGTTCCAAAAATCTCTTCAGAATGATTAAATCAGTTCATAATTACACCAACAGTATTTTAATGTTTCAATTTTTCCACAATCTATGCAACATTTTTCATTTTCCTTTTCAGTCATATTAACCAATCTGATATGCAGATGGTTGTACCTCAGAGTTTTTAAAATTTGTATTTCTCTGATAGTGTTTTGGAAAATTTTTTCATAAGCTTATAAATAGCTTTAATTTCTTCATGTGAAAATTGACTATTCATATTATTTGAACATTTACCTATTTTGGAATGACTTATATTCTTATAAATTCAACTCAGTACTTCATACATTTGAGAAATGAGGTCTTTGTTAGAGAAATTTGTCGTAATTTTTTTTTCACACAGTGATTGTTTTGTATTTCCCTCCATTCTATTTTCCCTATTTAAATTTCCCTATCTTCACCTTCAAAAGTGTTCTTCAAAAATATTTTGTTTCTGACCACTGCTTACCCAGTCCACCCTCTCTTCTATCAGTTACCTCATTTTTTCCTTAATAATATTTTAATTTTTTTCCAATTACATATAGAGAGATTTTTCAATATTCATTTTTATAAAATTTTGAGTTCCAATTTTTTTCTCTGTGCTGCCCTCCCTGCCTTACCCATCCCAAAGAGAGCAAGTAATCTGATATTGGTTATACATGTACAATCAAGTTAAACATATTTCCAAAATAGTCATGTTGTGAAAGAAGAATCAGAGCAAAAAGAAAAAAAAAAACAGAAAGAAAAAAAAAGTGAAAATAGTAAGCTTCAATCTGCTTTCAGACTCCATAGTTCTTTCTCTGGATACATTTTCCACTGTAAGTCTTCTGGAATTGACTTGGATTATTATATTGCTAAAAAGACCTTAGTCAATCATAGTTAATCATCACACAGTTTTGCTATTGCTATGTGCAGTTTTCTCATGGTTCTTGTCATTTCACTAAGCATCAGGACATATGTCTTTCTAGGTTCTTTGGAAATCAGTGTGCTCATCATTTCTCATAATACAATAGCATTCCATTGTATTCATATACTACAACTAGTTCAGTCATACTCCAATTTATGGGCATCACCTCAATTTCCAATTCTTTGCCACCACAGAAAGAGCTGTGATAAATATTTTTTCTACATGTGGGTCCTTTTCCCATTGTTATGATCTCTTTGGGATACAGCTCAGAAGTGGTATTGCTCTATGAAAGGGTAAAACCTGTTTGATTGCCCAAAGGGTAACTTTAATTTATTCCTCTAAAATGACTTGTGTATATACTTTGATCATTTATCAATTGGGGAGTAACTTGTATTCTTATAAATTTGACTCTGTTTTCTATATAGTTTAAAAATGAGGTCTTGATCAGAAGAAAACATGGCTCTAAAAATTGTTTTCCAGCTTTCTGCTTTTCCTTCTTGTCTTAGTTGCATTGTCTTTGTTGGTATAAAATCTTTGTTTTAATTTAATGTAATCAAAATTATTTACTGTTTGCATTTCATAATGTTCTCTATCTTTTATTTGCTTTGTTTAGACATTTAGACTCCCATATATTTTATATTATCAACAGTTATTTTAAATGAAATTTCTCTCTCCTCATACTGGGGTTTGTTTGTAATATACAGAAATGTTGATACTTTATGTGGACTTATTTTATATCTAGCAACCTAACTAAACTTGTTAATTATTTCAAGTTGCTTTTAGTTAATTCTCTAGAATTCTCTAAGTTTACCATCATATCATCTGCAAAGAGTGATAGTTTTGTTTCCTCCTTGCTCATTCTAATTTCAATTTCTTTTTCATCTCTTATTGCTAATGCTTAGATTTCTAGAGCAATACTGAATAATAGTGGTGATAATGGGCATCTTTGTTTCAACTCAGATCTTACTCTGGATGCTTCTATCTTATTTGCATTTCATATGATGCTTGTTGATGGTTTTAGATAGATTCTTCTTAACATTTTAAGGAAGACTCCATTTTTCTTATGTTCTCTAGAATTTTTAAAACTAGAAATGGGTGCTATATTTTGTCAAAAACTTTTTTTTCTGCAGCTATTGAGATTATCATAAGATTTCTGTTAGTTTTGTTTTTGATATGGTCAATTATGCTAATAGTTTTTCCTAATACTGAACCAGCCCTGCATTCCTGATATAAAACCTCACCTGGTTATAGTGCATTGTCCTGGTGAAAAATTGCTATAAACTCTTTGCTAATATTTTATTTATAATTGTTTTATCTATATTCACTAGGGAAATTGTTCTTTAATTTTTTTCTTGGTTTTGGCCCTTCCCAGTTTAGCTATCAGCACCATATTTGCATCATAAAAAATAATATATTAGGACTCCTCCACCTATTTTCCCAAATACTTTATGAAATTGAAATTAATTATTCTTTAAATATTTGGTAGAATTCACTTGCAAATCCATCTGGCCCTGGAAATATTTTCTTAGGGAGTTCATTGATGGCTTATTCAATTTCTTTTTTATGAAATGGTATTATTTAAGTATTTCTATTTCCTCTTCTGTAAATCTGAGTAATTTATGTTTGTAAATATCCATCTATTTCACTTTGATTGTCAAATTTATTGGCATACAGTTGGGCAAAATAGTTCCTAATTATTTCTTTAATTTCCTCTTCATTGGCAGATAATTCACACATTTTTGGGGGGGAGGGATCATTTTTTAATTTAAAAATATATTTTTTCCCAATTACATGTTAAGAAAAAAAATGCACTCATTTTTAAAAGGTTTTGAGTTCAAAATTTTCTCCCTTCGTTACCTCCCCTCCCCTCTTCTGAAAAAATGTGGGCAGTTGGGTATAGCTTGTACATGTGCTAACATGTAAAACCTGTTTCCATATTCATCACAATAGTGGAAGGAGAAATACATCTGAAGGAAATAAAACCTTGAGAAAGAATAAAGTGAAAAGATATACTTCTACATGCTTCCTGGCTATATAAATTCTTTATCTGGATACGAATAGCATTTTCCTTTGTGAATCTTTTGTACTTGTCTTGCTTCATTATGTTGCAGAGAAGAGCTGAATAATTCTTAACTGAAAATCCCACAATGTTGGTGATACTGTGTACAGTGTTTTCCTGGTTCTGCTCATTTCACTGCCTCTTCAATATTTCTTATTGTACCATAGAAATCCACTACATACAATTGTTTCACTTCATATTTTTGTGGGTTCTTTCACTCCAGAATGTGTTTGGAGGATTGATTTAATGTTGTTTCAGAGGGAAACTGAGGAAAGCTTAGGCAACTTCCTGACTTCTCTCTGCCATCTTGATTCTGCTGCTAGCACCCCACACCTTTCTTATTCTCTTTCCTCCCTAGTTCTCTATAGAATAAGATAGATTTTAATTTTTATACCTAACAATGTTTATGCTATTGCTTCTTTAAGTCAATTCTGATTAGAATAAAGTTCAAACACTTTTCACAACTTCTCTCTCCCATCTTCCCTTTTATTGTAAACAATGTTTTGCTCTTATTTTTGTAAGATAATTTACCCCATTTACTTTCTCCCCTTGCATCCCTCTTTCTTACCCCTTGATTTAGTTTTTAGATATCATTCAACATAGTTATATCTCTTTCTCACCCTTTAATTTCCTATTTTATATCATTCCATCAGAGTCAACTCACACCGGTGCCCTCTATGTAATGCCCTAATACTGAGCAAGTTCTTGGGAGTTACATGTGTTATCTTCTCTTTCATGTTATCCTTTTTATGCTTCTCTTGAGTCTTAGGCTGGAAAGTCCAATTTTTTATTCAGTTCTACTCTTTTCATTGAGTGTTTGAAAGTTCTCTATTTTTTTAATGTCCACCCCCTCCCATGCCCTGAGGTTTACACTCCATTTTGCTTGGTAGGTGATTCTTAGTTGTAACCTTATCTTCTTTGAGCTCTAGAGTATTGTATCCCAAGTCATCCAATACTTTAAACTAAAAATTGCTAAATCTTCTGTTATTCTCACTGCAGATCCACGATATTGGAAGTATTTCTTTCTGGCTGTTTGGAGTATTTCCTGGTAGAGTCTATATCTTGTAAAGGAGATATAGAAGGAAGTAAGAACATGCATAAGCATACACAGGTTTTATATAAGATAAAAGGGAAAATTGAAAGTTAAATATTATATTTTGGGTGATAGGTTTCATCATACATTTTTGTTTCTGAAGCATGCATATTTAGGCATATCTCTTTGACAATCCTGTGTTTTTGAAGGAGAAAGTTTTTTTGTTTTGTTTTGTTTTTAAGATTCCTAGGCCCGAATTATTTAGTAGAACATCACCTGTGATTTGGAGAACATACTAACTATAGTACATCATTCTTTTATTTTGCCTCTACGTGGAACATTTTCATAATACTGGCAAAGGCAAACAACTTAGGTTAACTTCCATATCTCTTTATTATATCTCCATTGCTGTAAATTCTAATTAGACCACTAGATAATTGTCTCTGGAATTTCATCTATCATACAGTCAAGAATGATTTTAAAATATGTGTAAGGGATAATTTGTCTAAGAAATATTCAAAGCAAAACAGTGCTCCCCTAAGTCACATAAAAATAATAGATGCCTATTGATTTAATTTATCATGGCAAATGTAAATCTCTATTACTAATTCTAGACTCAAATTTGGGTACCTATTACTAAAAGACCTCCTAAATTTTTGTTTTATTTCATTTCCTTTTTATATGATATATACTGTGCAAATATAACAATATTATATAATAGATAATATTATTGTTCTTACTAGTTGCCCTCACTTTTTTTTGTTTTTTGCTATAGTTTTGGAAAAATCTGGAGATATGGAAGATTTCAGTACTGGTTAAATTTGAATTCCCATAGTGTTACAAGAGTGTTTTTCAGGCTGTGTTACTGACCTGGGATTTATATTGGGAAGAACTCATTCAATAAGAATAGATCACAAAACTTGAGTCCCAGAGAGGTTAAAAAGTATGGAGTTTATGACTTCATTATTCCAGATACAGCTTTCTATCCACCATAGTATGCTGCTTCTTCTAGTTGTAGATGCTTTATGGGGTTTAATTAAAGGAAAGATTCTATCCTCTCCCACTTATCTTTTATGCAGGAAATCATAGGACAATCCTTCTTGCTTTTGATTGGGGAAAAAAAAACTTACAAAAAACACCACTATTTTCTTGCCAAGCAACAGAAAAGTTCCTTGCCAGAATTTTATTTCCTTTTTAAGAAAAAAATGTTTTAAAGTCAGTGTCAAATAATATTATCCTCCTCTTAAATGAATGTCAGTATGAATTCCCTTCAGATTGGGGATTCTTAATATATTTCTTATGGACATCTAAAGGACTATGCTTCCATTTCAAAGGGATCAGTAAAGTTGGAGCAGGGTAAACAACGTTACTTTTATTAACTTTTTGTTTCCTTTTTAATCTTTTTTTATTTTATTTTATTAATTTAAAAACATAATTCTGAAAAAGGGCTTTACCAGACTTTCAAAGGTGTCCATGGCACACACAATTTAAGAGCCCTTAGTTTATGTTATCTGAAATGATTGCATATTAAAGATGTTAAATGTATTTAGGTGAAGGAATACTGCACATAGTTTTATTAGATATTAGCAAACATTTGATAAATCTGCCCAAAAATTCTTGAGGAAAATACAGAAAGATGCACATTTGCTAGCCCTTAGTATAACTATTTAAGTGTGTGAACGTAAAAAATAGTTACTAATGACTTGTTATCTTGGAAAAAGGTCACCAGGATAGCATTTTCTTCCACCACGATCTCTCCTTAGCACTATAATGTTTAAGATGTTTGTTAATTACTTGAATAAAAGACATAAATTGCATAATTATGAAATCATAAGATTAATAAAGCTAGAAGATTTTGTTGAGCAAGTGCCTGAAACTAATAAAGATAAATTTAAATACATTTTACTTGGATTAAATAATAACTGTTTGTATGCATGTGTACACACACACGCACGCACACACTCGATTATGATTTGGCTAGATAACAATTCCTCCGAATTAAATTGTAATTTCATCAAGAGTCAGCTGAGACATCTATTTTGATGCAAGGCTTCATTAAAAGAGGTCTAGTGTCTAAGACCAAGGAGGGTAAAGTTTTGATGTGCTTTGTTGGGTTAGACGTTATATAAGGAATTACATTAGTTTGAGGGGCACAATATTTTCATAAGGATTTTGGTAATCCCAAGAGTCCAGTGGAAGGCAGCCACTATAAAGATCCTCGAGTTATTTAGAGTAAAGATTATTGATCTTTAACCTAAATTAGAAAATGATGGATATAGTCAAGGATCATAGACAACAATGGAAGTATTTTAGACTTCATGTACTTCATTTTTTCTAATTTTGCCTGTGAGAAAAGTATGGGCCCATGTACTTAAATAACCTCTGCAAGGTTATATAAAGGGTTACTAGAACAAAAAGGGGGGTATTTGATCCCAAGTCATCTGACATGATATCTGTCATGTATTGAAAGTATTGGAAGGATCCCCATGTGGAAAAGGAATTATACTTGTTCTTCTTGATTCCAAAGAACAGAACTAGGAGTAATAGATGAGAACTTACAAAGGAATAAATGTTTGCCTAACATGAAGAATTACTCCTTAACAATTAGAGATAACAAAAAGTGGGGCGAACTGGTGTTAGATTTCATACTACTGAGTCTTCAAGCAAAGGCTGAGTGGAAACTTGTCTGGTTTTCTACAGAAGTTATTTTAGTTCAATGGACGAGATGGCATGTAAAATCTCTTTAAACTTAGAATACTATGATTATGATGACAAAGTACTTGACTCATAATAATTTTGTGAATCAGTTAGTAAATGAAAAAAATATTCCTTTTGTAGAGTAGAAAACTGACTCATAGAGCAGTGAAGAGATTTACCTAAGAACAAAACAGGTTATTTTTGTTTGTTTTGTCTTTCCAGAGCCTTCTTACATTATATTTAGCTTAGATGCTGCTTCAAATCCTTTTGAAAGTCAGGAGTATAAATCCTAAGTAGATAAATCAACTTTATTTCCACTCCTGTCAGCATTTCCCAACATTTTACCAGGCAGTTCTATTATGAATTGGACAAAGCAAATGACTTAGTGAATTATTTTGCTTAAGTCAAAGCTGTTAAATGCTTGATACTGACTGCATTCAATTTCCTTTAGGCCTTTGAATTAGCTAAATTTTGAAAAAATGAAGCAAACAACAATAAGAGTAACAGTGACAAAAATCTCAGGCCCTGTGGGTGTATGTACTTGTAAATGAACATGTGTTTTAAACAGATAAACTCTGACTTGAGGATCCCTTTCCAAAATCATTTCCCCTCTTCTCTACTAAAAGAGGAGTGTTATTTGCTTTTGTATTTTTAATAGCAAATATATTCAAGAAAACTTAATGTTTATTATTGGTTAGAAAAAATACAATTCAAATAGCACATAAATAAATGCGTAAAGAGGCCTGTGGCCTGTGTCTGAAGGGTTAGATTATTGCTAAGACATATATGCATACCAAAATGTGCCAACATTATTTTTGATTCTGCTCAAAATATATTAAGGCTAGAGCAAGGGCGAGGCATGCTTATAATTTGCATTAAAAATGAAAGCGATTGAAACTTGCAGGCTCCCAGAGAAGAAGTTAAACATGAAGCTTTTGACAAGATAATTTCTCTCCTGATTGTGTTTGACAGGTGATATATGTTAAGAGAAAGTTCAAGAAATATTGGAGAAGCATACATGTTAGACACATTGGAACCCTATAACTTGATGTCAGGAAATGCAAACAAAGTGAATACAGGTAAAGTGTTATTCATGAGGAGAACTAGATGTTACTTGAAAAGTTGTTAAGGAAATATTTACTAAACCAAAGAAGTATTCTTAAGAGAGGACAGAATTTCTAGTTCAACAAAGTGTATAAAAATATATTTCCAGAAATTCCCTGTAAGATGAAAATTTTGCTAGAGTTCTGTCTTCAAAATTTGAAGGAAGTATTCATAGCCTTAAAAGTGAACTAATCATAATGAATTGGTTTTTCTAATGACAGTTAAAAAGAAGTGGACAGAAAAGACTCATAATGGAAAATGCTATCCACATCCAGAGGAAGATCAAAGAATAACGTTTTCACTTTTTTTTTCATTTCTCATGATTTTTCCTTCTGTTTTGATTCTTCTTTCACAACATTACTAATATAGAAATATGAATATATATGTATAACCTATATCATATTATTTGCCCTCTTGGTGAGAAGGAAGAGATGAAGGGAGAAGAAATTGGACCTCAGAATCCTATAAAAGTGAATTTTGAAAATGATCTTTATATATAATTGGAAAAATAAAATACTATTAAGAGGGGAGGATGTTGAAAGAAAGCAATATTTAGATTGAGAGAAACCTGTGACATATTTTGGTTAGAGGGATGAGATGACAAATGAATCATTATAGTTAAAGCAGTAGGGTAAATTTAACAAGTAACAAGTAAGCACTTACTCAAAATATATCATAGACTTTAAAAAAAAAACTATTAAAATTAACAACAATATAAAAATGCTGAATTTGTTGGGGGGTTTTTCTCCATTTTGAAAGTGTCTCAGAAATAGATATGGGTATGTTTTTTATGCCTAGAAACTAAAAATATGATGCGTTTATTTTCTACATTTTAAATCTCACACATTTTAAGTAATTTAAAATAAATATGTATCAGGCACTGGACTAAGTGCTAGGGATACAAAGAAAGATGAAGGTTAACGTCTGTTCTAAAAAACTCAGTCTAATGAGGTAAACAAAATGGAAACAATTATGTACAAATGACGTTATCTATCTATCTATCTATCTATCTATCTATCTATCTATCTATCATCTACCTATCTATCTATAATCTATCTCCATAGATATAAATACCTATATAATAATGGGAGTTAGATAGAAAAATGAACAGATCACCCAGCTTGGAGTAAGGAAGACTACTCCTCCTGAGTTCAAATCTGCCCTTAGACTTTTACTAGCTATAAGATCCTGGGCAAGTCACATAACACTGTTTGCCTCAGTTTCCTAAACTATAACATGAACTGGTGAAGGAAAAGTCAAACCACTCTAGTATCCTTGCCAAGAAAACACCAAATGGGGTCTTGAAGAGTCAGACATGACTGAAAAATGACTGAACAACCAAAATATATGAGAAATTAGAGATAAAAAACAGGAAAAAGGTACTAGCCTTAATGTGGTTTAAGAAAGGTTTCCAGTAGAATGTATGATTTTAACTGTGATTTGAAGGAAGCCAAGAGGTCGAGAAGAAGAGGAAGAGCATCCCATGCATAGGGAACGATCAGTGAAATTTCCTACATTCAAGAAAGAGTATATTATTTGAGGAAACATCAAAGAGGCTAGTGACACTGGATCAAAGGAATGTGGAGGTAAAAGTGGAAAGGTGTATGAGTTATAAAAGGACTGGAAAGATATTGTGCAGAGTGGTAGCTTAAAAAGAACTTTTAATGCCAAATAAAATTTTATTGACATGATGCTTCCTCCTCCTCTTCCTCCTCCTCCACTATCACCATCCTTGGGGTGGGGGGAGGGTAATGACAACAACAAACACTCTCAAAGTGTTGTGAAGGAGAGGGCAAGTCACATTAAAGTAAGGACATAACTAACAGGATGGGGCACAGAAATGATTCTATGTACACTGAAACATATGTTAGATTTTCATGTAAATATTTCATGTTAAAGACAATGAAAAAAACTGAGAAATGAGATCTTCATCAGAGAATTTTCCTGTAATTTTAAGAAATCACTTCATTGTCTATAGTGCCTTTAAACAAAATGTAGTTTCCCTGCTTAATGTTGTGATTAGGTCTATTTTTGTTTTTGCTTTGTCTGAGATCATGATGGCTGTCACTGTTTTTTTTTGTTTGTTTGTTTTTTTGTTTTTAACTTCAGCTGAGGCACATTAAAGTCTTCTCCAGCCTTTTAAGTCAGTTTGTATCTTTTTGTTTCAAGGGTGACTTTTAAACAACATATCTTTGGATTCTGTTTTCTAATCCATTATCTGCTTCCATTTTATGGGTGAGTTCATTCCATTCACATTCAGTTATGATTACTAATTGTGTTTTCCACCACCCTATTTTCTTCTGTCTACTCTTCTCTTTCTCTTTTTATCCTATCCCTCCACCAAAGTTTATTTTGCTTCTAAACACTGTGTCCCTTAATTCTGCCTTCCCTTTTATCATCTCTTGCCCTTTCCCTCTTATTTCTCTACTGGGTTAGTTGAACTATATACATTTGAGTGTGAGTGTGAGTGTGTGTGTGTGTGTGTGTGTGTGTGTGTGTGTATGCACATGCACAAATACTGTTTGTTTGATTGTGGTTTTCAGGTAGTCTAATAATTCTTAAATTTTCTCACCTTGATGTATTTTATAGGTCAGTTGTTTTTCCAAAAAGATAATTCATATTTTCTTTTTTTCATTCTTTTAAGTTAATTTAATATAAATATTCTTCATGTTGCATGGAGTCACTAGCTTCTAATTGCCCAATTCTAATTTTTAAAGAATTATTTTCTTCAGTGAGCTTTTGACCCCACCCACTTTTTTTTGGCCTCTTAAGCTTTTTAAGGAGTTCTTTTCTTTAGTGAATTTTTGTGCTGCTTTTACTAATTAATACTTTTTTCTATAGTTATCTTGCATCACTTCACTTTCCCCCGAATTTCCTTTTACCACTAATCTATTTCTTTAAATCTTCCAGGAATTTCTTTTTGGGCTTATTAGCATTTTCTTCTGAGGCTTAGTTTATAGCTGTGTTTATATTGTTGTCTTTTTCTGAGTTTATGTTTTGGTCTTCTCTGACATCAAAGTAGCTTTTTGTGATAAAGCTCTTTTTTCTGTTGTTTATTCATTTTTCTACCCTGTTTCTTGACCTTAAATTTGATGTTAAAGTTGGGCTTTTCTCACCTGGGAGTTAGGAAGCACTGTCTTAAAATTCAGCCTCTTTTTGCTTTTCTTTTCAGAGCTAGTTCTGGGGATCTGTAATATTTGATGCTTATAAGGTGCCATGATCCCCGGGTTGGTGGGGCCATAATCACTGCTCACTTCATTTGTGCCCTGCTCTTTACCCAGGAAACATACCTACTCTGCTGTAGCCACAAGCATTAATGTTCCTCCTCACCCTGGAACTGTGAACAGATCCCTTGTACCCTTGCCACTGTAGTGTTCCTCTTAACCTTTGAGCTATAACTAGGGCCCCTGTTGCCTTGTGGCTGGCCACTAGCATCTATACAGGAACTGCTACCCTGAACTGCATTTGGGCACTGGAGTTGCCAAACAGAAGCAGGGGCACCCATGGTCACCAAAGGATGCCTTATAATCTCTTTCTTCCCAGTTCTCTGGTCCACTTAGCAGCTGTGGGCTGAGACCTCCCTAAGAAGCTGCTATTGCTACAGCTGTTGTTGCTACCTATTCAGGTGGGGTCCGTGAACAGGTCTTGACCCCAGATCATGTGCATCCCCTAACTTTTCTTAAGCTGGAAAAATCTCTTACCCTGAAATTTTGTTGACACTTCTGCTCCAAAATTTGATTCCAGGCATTATTTTTAAATTGTTTAGAGGAGAATGTTGAAAGTTCAATAAGGATGCTGCCCTCTTATCTGCCTTCTTGACTCTGCTCTCACACTCATCAATAAAAAACATATTAAAAGGAAATGTTTATAAAATTGAATCTCGAACACTCAGTATATAAAATTTATTATAAAAATGATATGAATCATAGGATTAACAAATCCCTTTCAGAATAAATTATATTGTTGAATACTACCTGTACTGATTTAAATAACAACTCCAGTTCAATTTAGGATATTTTCTTTTTGTGGGTTGCTCTTGTTTATGTTTTCCTTATCTGTGGTCTACTATGTGACAAGTCTCTAAGGCTGGTCTTCAGATAGAAGAAAATAGTTTTTTCACTCATTTTATGCTAGATGTCTTTTCCATCTATAGACATCAGAGTTTATATTCTATTGGTTTACCTTTTGAGAATTCAGGCTGAGACATCAAGGTAGAATGTAGAGTGCTATGTCCCGATCAGAAAACATATGCAGTATTATGTTCAGTTATGGAAGTCACAATTAGTAAGTACATTGACAGTTAGGAGACCATCTTAGATCAACAAAGTTAAGGGCCCCAAGTTTATGCAACCTGAGGGATAGTGGAAAGGGGTAGGATTTTTTAATCTGAAGAACTGAAGATTCAGGCATAGATAGCTGTCTTTAAGTACT
Organism: Gymnobelideus leadbeateri; assembly: GCA_011680675.1. Lineage (NCBI taxonomy): Eukaryota > Metazoa > Chordata > Mammalia > Diprotodontia > Petauridae > Gymnobelideus > Gymnobelideus leadbeateri. The sequence continues at coordinate 120,133 of WOXC01004303.1, forward strand.
TGAAGGGCTGTCAAAAATGTGAGTCTAACTTCTCAGTCTAATACTTTCTCAGTGTTTCTTCAAAAGCAAAGATATTTTAAAAATATTTTTCTCAGTGTCTCTTGAAAAAATTTACATTTGCTTCCGAATATGCATTGCTTCTTTCCTCAATCAACCTGGGATACTAGTCTAGTCTACCTTCACAAAACAAAGTCTTTATACATTGACTCATTATCTTTGTGACTATTAAGAACAAATCTTCCTCGATTAATATCAACCATATTTGGTCCCTCCCCAATTTTAATGAAACCTTCATACTTGTCATGCAATCCTGGGAAAGTCCCTTACCTTCTACGCCCCCTAGGCAATTTTGCAAGTTGCAGATTGAGTGCCAACTTGCACTGGTAGTGGAATTTCCTCAACAAAAAATTTGTATGCCAATGACATCAAATATCTGAGAAGAAAGGAAAGAAAATAAGAAAAGACATTTTAAGAAAAGAAAATAGAGGGGGAAGGTCCTTGAAGTGAGAAAATAACTTTATTTTTTATATTTGTATCTCAAAAGATTAAAACAGTATTTGTGAAATTGTCTGTTTGGTATATATTTAATTACTTTTTTCCTACCTTACTACCTAATGTTTCAGAATTTATTAAATACTTTCTTGTTCCTTTCACAGGGAAACATGAGGGAAAAATGTTTTATAAACATTTTATAAACATACAGATGACAGAAAAGGCTAAATATTATAGTTATGTAGCCCTTTAAGGTTTGCATAGCTCTTTAAATAGTGCCTCATTTGATTTCTACAACAATTCTGTGAGATAGGTGCTGTTATCATTCCCCTTGTATAAATGAGGACAATGAGGATACCTACCACAGTATTTGAAAAGTCAGGTCACAGATTCAATACTAGTGCCTTCTAGACCTCCACATTCCTTTGGTAATACATTTTTTTTAATGCTTTAACTTTAGTTTAATGCTTTAATGCTTTAGCTGTTTAGTATTAAACAGATAATAAGACTCTCATGTATCAACCTATAGCATTAATTATAGTGTAGGACTCAGTAATAGTATATATATATATATATATATATATATATGTATATACTATATATGTATATTCATATATATATATATATATATATATATATATATGTAAATCTCCAGACCCTCAACATCAACAATCTTGAAAAGATGACACCAAATTTAAATACTTTTGGCAGAAGGTTAGTATTGGCTGATACTTATGCAAAGAACACAACATATTGCTTCTACTTTAAAATTATTTTTCAATATCATTTAATTTATTATGCCAATTCTCTAGGCTAGTAAAACACTTGATGTGCTTCATGAGAAATGTTTGTGATAAAATCAATCAGTTTTTTTTTTCCACCTGCCTTCCTGAAAGTGTTTCCATCAGTCATTTTGCTTTTCACTTTTACTGTCTAATATATGTAGTTGAAGGTTTTGCTGAGTATGCTGAGACAAGAGTTAATCAATCATTTAAATATATTTTCATTGTCATACTTATCCAGAATGAATACTCAACATGCTCACTAATTAAGATCATGACAATCTGACACCTTCGCAATTGATCAACCTTGTTCTGTTTTGTTTGTTTGTTTTTAATCATTTCAAACTGCTCTGTAGTAATACACTAGGTTAAAATACAGTCCCAGAGCTAAAGCTAGGAAAAATGTGAAGTAGTTGAAATGTTTTATTTTAACCTATTTTCCCTCCATCTCATACTATTGTTTCTTTATATCTTTCTTTTGAAGGTATCCAATGTTCTAATTATTTTCAGTAGTCATTTATAAAGAAGTTGGCAACATACTTTCCTTACAATATCTCCTTGAGGTAAAGTGTAGTAGAAAGTGAGCCAACCCTGAAGCCAGACAGACATGAATTCAAATAAAACCTTTTATATTCATACTTCCTTTGTGACCTTGGAAGAATTGTGCAATCTTTCTAAGTTATAGACAACTCCCTAAGACTATAAGTTGTCAAGATTGCACTCTCAACTTGCATTGGTAGAGTGAGTGACCTCACTCGAGAGTTCACCATAAAAAAATGAACATATAATTCTGGTCTCTTACCTTACTCCTCAATGTAGCTTTATTTTTTTAACTGATTGGGAAACCTCAAATTAACTGTAGTGCTAAAGATGACAAGACTAATGGAAAATCAGACATTAGATTCCAGGACTTTTGACTCTAATTCCTATATTCTTTCCTTTACACCTTATTTCTACAGGATCCTTCCCACTAAATATCTGATCCAACTTATTCAAAGAAAGGTATGAAAGATTACATGCCCTCCATTCTGTCCCTATACCTCTTCTGATGTTGAGTCCTCAATATGACCTACTCCCTAGATCTCAATGTGCAGAGCTATTCCTGCTCCCTCACTTGACAATGGCTGCAATCATCTAAGATCTTTTCATAGTTGAATACCTGAGGTAGGGACAAGAGGGATATCTTTCCTTACTGTCTGACTGTTCATGTTTAAAACATGAGAGGTGGATTATTTTAACTCTAATTCCACTGCACCTGATCAGGACAAGTCGTCAATCATCACCCCCTAGACCCCAAGTAAATTTAGCCCAGTTATTAGAATCACTAATTATCTGGTAAAAACAGCACTAATATACCATTATATTCAGAAGGGTATTACTGAGGTATAGTGAAATGAAAATGCTAGATTAGAATACCAGGAATTATGTTCCCATTATGCATGTTCTGCTTCATATTGGTTGACTCTGTGTTTCCTTTGTATAAAATGAGTGGTTTAAGAAGTTGACCTCTAGGGACTCTTCCAGTCTAAAACCAAGAAGTATTAAGGGATTTTACAGAATAAGATTCTCAAGGAGAAAAACCTGCATGAATTAGAAATTGTTTAGAAAAAAAGCCTTGAAGTTTAGCTAACATTTGGAACATGGAAAACAGAGGTGAGGTATTCTAGACAGGGGAAATAATACAGTCAAAAATAAAAACGGCACCTTGTAAAGTATGAAGAATGTTACCTGAGGAGAGAAGAAGCAGTAAGTGAAGAAGAATGGGAAATAGAATTGGAGAGACTAGATTATGGATAGATTCAAAAGCCAGACAATGAAGTTTAAAGTTCAAGTATCTGAAAAGCAAAAAGCTATGATTAAGGCACCATGGTACATTGGGAAAATTACCATATTTTACATCAAAGGATATAAGTTTAATATTTGGGTGTTCCATACTTACTTTTTGTGACCCTATAGAAATCACTTAAGTTTCTGGACTTCAGTTTCCTCATCTCTAAAATGATGATGTTCTATAACATGGTTCCAAAGATGCTTCCAAACTCTAGATCTATCATCTAATAATCATTTCAATGTTGAATTTTCTATGATTTGAGTAAAAGAATGTATCATTTCTGGCTCTGTGTCTCTGGGATCCAGCATGATGGCTGCCACATGGACAGTACTTAATAAAAGCCCTTAAATGGAATTGAGCCTAAAATTGTAATAAAGATGGATTAAATCTGGGAGGGAGATATTTCAGAGACAACCACCAGGCAGAATTTATTGCTGTAATAAATTATATGAGATGATGAGACAGAGTTTAACATAAAGGTATTAGAAATGGAGCAGTAGACAAAGATATGATATAAAATATAAATGAGAGAGTTAGCTTGTCATTGTGGATGTGGATTTATATAGACCAAAATTTGGTGTATAGACCAAAATCTCTCACTAACAAATCTTTATATGCCACCTAAACACTCTGAAATTTTCTTCTGTGAAATAGTGGTTGGGAGGAAGAAGATGGACTAGTTGATGTGCAATCTCTTGATGAGTGACAACATATAAGGAATGAGAGGGAGAGAGATATGGCAAAAATCACTGCAAAAACTTCCATTTATGAGACTAATAGAATGATGATGTTATTGAGAGAAATAATAGTGAAATTTTGGAAAAGATTCAGTCTATTTCATCCATGTAGGTGTTATGGGAATGGGAATCTGAAGATCTTCCCTGCCCCGAGGCCCCCTGATAGGCTTAAGTGACTCTGAGAACCTTCCCTTGATTTGAAAATATACTGTGCCCGCCTAACAGGCTGAATGTGGTCACATGGAATGGTTGTGGTGGGAGATTTGTTTTTTAGGAATGCCCACACCTTGATGCTGTGTGATTGGGTAGTGGGTCAAGAGGGTTTTTACATTCTCTGAGCCAGGAGAAAGCTATGTATACCCTGATGTGAGGTTTTTCTTTGGGGCTCACTTTGAGAAGAATTGGGTGATTTGATCAGATGAGACTCTGGGCAGCCATTGAGCCCCCTAGCTTTGAAAACCCAGTTGTTGGTGCTTCCCTCTCTGGTAACTAACTAGGTATGGATGTAATGGTCAGAAAGCTGGAAGCCTGTCTGCTGATGTGTTTCTCTGTCTGCTTGTAAATTCTGCTTGTAACTTGATTGTATTCTCTGAAGTTCAGGGTGCTGACATTTTTCCCCTGAACTAGGTAAATGACATATGCTTGATTAAAGCAAGGTTGTTAACTCATTTTGAGTTGCTTTCCTTTAGAAAAGCAGATCTAAGAACCTGTGTTGGCAGCCATTTGGGGGGTGCTAGGATGCTTCCTGCTACAGTAGGTCAGATATGAAATTAGTTTATAAAGCAAAATTGTAGATGTCCCTAGCAATCTGAAAAGTTGAGAAGCTTTCCCAGGAGCAAAAACAGGGTTTGTGTGAGAGAATGCTGGTCTTTTTTATGTTGAGAGGCTCCCTATTTACCACAGCATCCTGCCTTTCAAAAAGTAGCATTAATTCATATTTATGCATTATACACTGCTTCCCTTACAATAAGAATGTGAGGTATAGATACAGAAAGTAGAATAATTAGCTCTGTTTTTAGATAAGGAGTTTAAGGAGATGATGAAATATTCAGATGCTTATGTGGAAGTTGGAGACCATGAACTAGAGCTGAACTAGAACTAAGAAGAGAAAAATCTCAGAGTAGAAGTAATTAAAAAAATGAAATTAAGGTAATGTTGGATGAGAGATGTGGTATACAGAGAGGGAACAGAAATTCTTCAGAGATACTCAATTTAAGAAGGAAGAAAGAATCAGTCTTATTGGAAAATTATAACCTTATGGCACTTGAGTGTAGGAAATTTCCTTGGAATTTCTGAAATACATACATGAACTACTTTTTTTTTACCAGTTTCAAATAGCTTTATGGCTCTGTTAAAAAAACAAATATCGGGGGCGACTATGTGGCGCAGTGAGTAGAGCATCAGCCCTGGAGTCAGAAGGACCTGAGTTCAGATCTGGCCTCAGACATTTAATGCACACACAAATAAAAACTTAGCCATGTGGCCTTGGGCAAGTTACTTAACCCCAATTGCCCTCCAAAAAGCAAAGAAAAAAAAAGCAAATATCCAAAATTTTGCTATTCTTTTTAAAAATTTTTGATTATTACTAATAGAAGGGATGTTATGATTATGAAGGAATATTATAAATAGAAGGAATGTTATATATATATATATATATATATATATATATATATATATATATATATATATATATTATAAAAATGTAGAGTTTGTAAGGATCTTGGGGAACATCTTATATAACATTCTCATTTTAGAGTTGAGGAAACTGAAGCCCAGAAAACTTAAGTGGTCAAAAAGATTAAATATGGAACAACCAAATATTAAGTTGTTTTCAGAAGAATTCTCTTTTGACTACTGTAAACATAAATTATTTCTAATAAGATTTTTAAAAAATTGTTCATATTGTCATATATCCAATCCACAGAAAATTATTCATTACCTGCCTTTAAAAAATATTACTTTGGGGCAGAGTTGAGAAGGTGGAGTGTAAAGAGTACTTTCATGTGGCTCCTGCTTCCACCACCTCGAATTCATGTGAAAAATGACTCTAAACAAACTTTTGAGCTACAGAAAACAAATAACAACAGAGAGAAGCTAACTTCCCACTGAAGACAGTATGGCAGGCCAGCAGGAAGAGACCAGAGCAGTGCTCTGTGAGCCAAGCCCAGCCCCCTGTGATCCCACAGTTTATGCCTCAGGGCAGCCACAACAAGCTACCAGCTGGAGGGATTTCAGAACACCAGCAGCTGTGGCAGTTTCCAGAATTACCAACCCATAGATGCTAAGGACAAAGTGAGAGGTCAGTGCACTGTTTACTTTGTGAACCAGGAGTTTGGAAGTGTGGTCTGGCCTTTGCTCCTTGGAGGAAGAAACATGTGAGGCACCACAGCCCTGCAGGAGCTACCACATGGCTGCTTCAGAACTCCTGGACTACAGATAGTAGGGGTAACAAGCAACTAGTCTGAGGGGTAATCACTCTTGCTTTATTCTGCTTGGATCTGGATTCCAGTCTAAATTGTAGGTCCTGGAGTGTGTCATCAGTGTGCCAGAGCACATGGAGGCTACAGAGAGGGCAAATAACTAATAGCTCCAACAGCTGAAAAAACCCAGCAATTGGGACAAAGCTCCCCTCTCTAGTAGCAGAGTTCTACTGTGGCAAAAAGGTCAAACATCAAGTAATTGAGTGGCAACATGAGCAAGAAAAGGAGGCAAAGCAAGCAGAAAAATCTAACATTAGACTCCTATTTGGGGGACAAAAATGATCAAATCATGTAACAGGAGGAAAAAGTGAAGTCAGAATTCCTGTACCAAAAGCTTCCAAGAAAAATATGAGCTGGTCACAGGCCATAAAGAAGCTTAAGAAAGATTGTGATTACCAAATAAGAGAAGTGGAGGAAAAATTGGGAAGAGATATGAGAACAATACAAGAAAATTATGAAATGAGAGTCAACAACCTGACTGAAGAAAATAACACTTTAAAAATAGATTAACTCATATGGCAAAAGAGGCTCAAAAAGACAATGAGGAGAAGAATGCCCTAAAAAGCTGAAATTGCCAGATAGAAAAATAATCTCAAAAGCTCACTGAAGAGAATCTTTCCTTCAGAATTAGACTGGAGCAAATGGAAGCTAGTAACTTTATGAGAAATGAAGATACTATTAAACATATCCAAACAAATGAAAAAATAGAAGGCAATGTGAAATAGCTCATGCAAAATAGATCCTGGAGAGATAATTTAAAATTATTGGATGACCTGAAAGTCATAATCAAAAAAAGAACCTAAAAATTATCCTTCAAGAAATTCTCAAGGAAAATTGCCCTGATGTTTTAGACCCAAAGGCCAAAGTAGAGGTTGAAAAATCCACCAGTCACATCCTGAAAAAGATGCCAAAATGAAAACTCCTAGGAATATTATAGCCAGGTTCCAGAGTTCCCAGATCAAGGAGAAAATATTACAAGCAGCCAGGAAGAAACTATTTAAATATTGTGGAAACACAATTAGGATGACATAGGATATGGCAGCTTCTACCCTGAGGGATCAAAGGGCTGGACTATGATATTCCAGAGGTCGGAGGTGCTGAAATTAAAACCAAGAATTATCTACCCAACAAAACTGAGTATCATGTTTCAGGGGAAAATATGGTCATTCAATGGAATAGAGGACTTTCAAGCATTCTTGATGAAAAAACCAGAGTTGAATAGAAAATTTGACATTCAGATAAAAGAAGCAAGAAAAGCATGAAAAGGTAAATAGGAAAAAGAAATCATGAGGAACTTATCAAAGTTGAACTATTTACATTCCTACATAGAAAAACGATAATTGTAACTTATGAAACTTTTCTCAGTATGAGAATAGTTGAAGGGATTAGAAATGTAAATATACACACACACACACACATACACACACACACACACATATACACACACATACACACACACATACCTTTATGTCTCTATAGGACAGTTTATGGGTATATGAATACATATGTGAGCGTGTGTATATATGTGTACAAGTATACATAGACAGAGGGCACAGAAGCAATTGAATAGGAAGGGATGATACTTAAAAGGTGAAATTAAGAGGTGAGAGAGGAATATAATGAGAGGAGATGGGGAGAGACAAAATGCGGTAAATTATCTCATATAGACGAGGCAAGGGAAAACTGTCACAATGGAGGGGAAGAACAGGAAGGCAAAAGGGAATGAATCAACCTTATTCTCATTGAATTTGGCTTAGGGAGGGAATGACATAAACATTTAATAGGGTCTTTCATAATATATCCACTATGGAAATGTTTTGCATAAGTTGCACACGAATAACCTATATTAAATTGCTTATCTTCCCAGTAAGGGTGGGTGACAATGGAGGAAGGGAAAGAATCTGGAATTCAAAGTTTTAAAATCAAAATTTTAAAAATATATTATTGTTGCTGTTGTTGTTGTTGTTGTTGTTTTACATGTAACTGGGAAATAAGACATGCAGGCACTCGGGCATAGAGATTCACCCTGCCCTACCAGAAAGTAGGAAGGGGAATAGGGTAAGATATGGGAGAGAGCAGATTGGGGGAGGGGATATTCAGTGGGATTGCTGTTTTAGGATGGTGGGTAGGGAAAAAATGGGGAGAAAATTTGCAAATCAAAACCTTGTGGAAATGAATGATGTAAACTAAAAAAATAAAAAGAGAGAAAAAAGATATTATTTTTCTTCTTATTTAAGTCAAAATTAATTCATGAATAACTAGCCATTTCAGTTTGTACTCATTTCCTTTTATGACAGTGTATCTATACTGGTAGATCTGAAATTTTCTACCTAGATTTCAGCAAAATGTTTGCAATCTTCTTTCATGAGATATTTGTGTGTAAGATGGAATGATATAGCACAGATGAAAACACATTTAAGGGTGTTTGTAACTAGCTGACTGCTTGAATTAATCAATTTCAGACTGAAAACATATCTAGTATACTGTCTCAGGGATCTGTGTTGGTACTATTCTCATTAACATTTTTTGTCAATAACTTGTAGGGAATGCTTATCAAAATTGTAGGTGACATGAAGTTGGAAAGGATAATTTACACACTGGGTGACAAAATCTGTACCAAAAAAAAAAAATCAAAGAGTAGGAACGATGTGTTGATATAAAGATTTAATATAATGGTAGGAAATATGTCTTGCAATTTTTTTAAGCATTTACATGGTACAGAATGGAGATGACATGACTAGTGTCACATTTAGAAAGCTCCATAGTCAGATGACAATCTTGAGTAAGATTTTATTCATGCTTCCTGTCTCTGGAATGGAAATTAAACCCACAGCATGAAGAAAAGTCAAATGTTTTCATGGTAAGAGACTTCGTGGGCTGATTCAACAATAGAATTCCAAATCCCATTTCAAAAATTGGGTCACATTACCTCTTTGTTTTAAAATATGCTGATTGATTTTGGCACAACAATCTACTACTCATTTCTTTCCCTCTTTTCACAGAATTACTCTTACAATTCATTAAGTATAATGATTACAACTTCATCCTTAATCCCAATTATTCCTATTTCCTTCATATATTTGCTTCAGCAGCCATCCTGTCTGTATCATTCAGCTAGGCAGCTAGGACATATATGGATAAAGGAAAATAACTTTTAATCATGAAGATATGAGTTTGAATCTTGCATCCATTGCTTCCTAGCTGAGTGAACCTGGGCAAGTAGCAATCTCTTTAACCTCAGTCAACCTCCATATAAAATTCAAATTGACAAGTATCTGCTTCACAAGGTTGCCATCTATATCAAACAAGATGATATATGTAAAGTGTTTTGGAAACCTTTATATATTAGATACCTCTATGTAATAATTAGGTAGTACAATAATATATCTTCCATGTCTCCTTTGCCAATTTATTTTGCATTCTACAAACAAATGTGATCAGGTATTCTAAAATTAAAAAAAAATCTTCAAGGCAAAGAACTCCTTTAAAAATTCTGCTCTATCCAGATGCTATAATTTCTCTCTTTTCCATTTCAGTATTAAACATTCCTTAAAAATTATCTAGGCTCAATGCTTCTGATTCGTCATTACTCATGTATTCATCATCCTGTGATTTTGTTTCTGTTGTCATTACTGCTGAAACTACTATTTCAAAATAGATCATCTTTTCCAGTCCTCATCTTTCTTGACCTCATTATAGCTTTTAATATTACTTATCTATCACTCCCTTCTATTCAGTTATGTGTCTTCTCTAACCTTCAGAGAATTTTAGTCTTTCTCCTCTTTCTCTTATTATTCCTTTTCTGTCTCTTTAACTGGTTCTTCATTCTCTTTCTGAAAACTTTATCTAGGTGCAGTTCAAGGACTGGTCCTTACTCCTCTTCTCTTTCTCAATATCCTCTGTTGGTCCTCTCATTTACAAACAATGTCATCTTTGATTTCCATAGAGTTCACTTCCAAATATATATCTCCACTTATGAACTTTCTTCTGCAAATGATACTTTCTACTACTTTTTAAAATGTGACATGCATGTCTTATTGTCACATTAAACTCAATGCTTTCAACAAAAAGATACTCTCCAAACCTGTTACTCATTCTTCAAGACATATTGTGCTGCACACAGATTGTGTTTAATAAATGCTTGTTGATTGAATGACATATCACTATTTCTGTCTGTGCTGCTATCATTTACCCTCTCTCTGATATTCATAATGTTTATTTCTGACTCTTCTTTCACAACCTGACTAATGTGGAAATATGTTTAATACGATTGTATATGAATAACCTATATCAAATTGAATTCTGTCTTGGAGGAGTGGAAGGTGAGGGAGGGAGGGGAGAAAAAAACTTTGAAACTCAAAATCTTGTAAAAGTGAATGCTTTGGGGCAGCTAGGTGGTGTAGTGAATAGAGCACTGGCCCTTGGGGACCTGAGTTTAAATCCAGCCTCGAACATGTAACACAAAGCTACCTGTGTGACCTTGGGCAAGTCACTTAACCCCAATTGCCCTACCTTCCCCCTCCAAAATAAAAAGGCAAAAAAAAAAACCCGGATTTTTTTGTGGGTAGTACTTTCCTTTTTATTTCTTTTAATAATTATAAAAGAAAAAAGAAAAATGCCATGTGTATGGCAGAACATAGGAGAAGATTCAGAATATATAGCAATAATTTATCATTCCAAGAAAGCCAATACAGGATGTCCCTAAAGTCTGGACACATAGGAAATCTCATTAACTATGCATATTTTCAAGAAATGAAATGAAAGAAATTTACAACATTTTATTTAATTAGCATAAATGAGATTTCATAGAAAGACAAAGGTACATATAGGAAAATCATTAATTAATTAAATTAAATTAATCCCACTAATATGGAAAATAGTTCCCAATAGCTAATGAAAGATTTTATACCATATGAAAATTTTCATGGCTAAAATTTATGCTAATTAAAGAAAATGTTGAAATTTTCATTCATTTAATTTCTTGAAAATATTCATAGTTAATGAGATTTTCTATGTGTCCAGACTTTAGGGACACCCTTGTATATTAAATTCTGTGTATTACTTTGAAAACTGTCACTGCATCTGCACTTACCTGGCATGTGATGGTTCCTTCTCGCCCCATGGCTCCTAGCAGCACGGCTGGGTCCAGAGTTCTTTGTCAGCAGAGGTTTCCTAGATCTTCCCAAGGTCAGATGCCCAACTTCTATGATTGTCCCAGGGGTAAAAGTTCCCGTGGCTGAGGCCAAGGCAGCCATTCAAACCAGCTCACCCCAGGGCTTGCTGCTAGTGGTTAAAGCTAACCCTAGCCTGTGGAGGTGTTTACTGTTCACAAGGAGGAAATCTCCTCCTGGGATTATTAGTCTGGTCTTCTCTGATTGTTCCAAGAGGATCCCTGTTCTTCTACTACTCTTATTTGTTTAAAGGCTCTTTGTTCGCCTAGAGACACTATTTTATCTCTTTTGCGGAGGAAAATATTGAGAGTTTGAAATTTTCTGACCTATTCCTCCATCTTCCCAGAATCTTATCCTAAAACTGAACGTTGAAAACAATCTTTGCATGAATTTGAAAAAAAAAATACTATTAAGGAGATAAAATCAATTAATGAATGAATAAAAATTAATAGAAAGATTAGATAGATAGATAGATAGATAGATAGATAGATAGATGATAGATGAAAGAGAGGGAGCTTCTGTCTAGATATAGGTCCTGTTGAAGCTTTCTTCCTACTCTGATACTTTGTGGTTCTTAAACATAACCAGAAATAGTTTAAATTAAATTAAGAACAATGGAAACAAACAGGAGTAGTTTGTGAAATATGAAATCATTTTAAGGAAGCATTTTACCCAATAGTACCTTAAGGGTGAGATGGACTTGATTTGTGATACAAAAGTTGGTGACTAAGTATAGAATATTTTTAAGAATGTTGCCTAAAATTATTTCTAATATTTAACCATGGTAAATTGGGAACGCACAACAATCAGGGGTTAGCTATATTGGTGCTTAGGGCAGGATAAGTCTTAAGTAGTTCAGTCACTATTTGTATAAATATATAGGGTGGGATGTCGTACAATCATTTCCATGAAAAGAGTTGCCAGTTCATATTCTTTTGGTGTTAACGGGTTTTGGGGATACATCACAGCTGTCGTTTGTAGCCAAACCCATCTGTTGTTTTGGTCAAACCATTGCAAATGAAGTTTTCAGTAAGTGGGGAGAAAGTATTTGCAAAACACTAAACTTAAAAAAATACAATTTTATATACCTATATATACCAATTTTATATACCTTATATACATATATATATATACATATGTGTGTGTTGTATGTGTGTGTCTCTATGTATGTATGTATGTATAGTGAAACCCTCTGGATTCTCCTTTTTTCACATATAATTATACTGATTTAATAAAACTCTTGAAAAAGTAGTTCTAGAATTGGAAGGGTAGTTCATTGAGTTAGTCCAACAATGCATACATCTTCAACTGGCATTGCAAATGGACAATGAGTTGGTTCCAGAATTAAACAGGAGGAATAAAACCAACTGGATTACATTGGAGAAACTGTTTAGCACAAATATGTCCCCCACACAAAAATGTATTATTTATCATAGCAAGACACTCCTTTAAAGTTTGTGTGTGTGTGCATGTGTGCCTTTAAAATTACAGTCCAGAATGAACTTTGAAAGAATAAAACAAGAAAAAAATTAGGACCCAAAGGAAAAAAAGAATGTGTGAGGAAGAGAGTAAAGTGTAAGCAGACCCTGTTCACTAAAGTAGAAAATATTTTAATACAAATTTTAAACACGGTCAAAGTTTTCTTGAAGCATAATATCTTCCAGAATATTCCACTATTGTGATAGTTCCCCCATGCATGTTCTTTTGGAACAAAATTTCTGAATATCTTTCTTAGCTATTCCTGTTTCTTCTCCCTGTCTGTTATTAAAGTGAAAGACATATTCAAAGAATATATGATTGGCAGAAAATCTGGGCAAGTTATGAAGGAGAATATAAATTAACCAATGTACATTTTTAGAGTGCCTTTGATCGTGCAATATCAAAAGACTTAAAAGAAGATCTTTAATGCGATGAACATATTATTTGTGGAGAATTTATTAGAAGATATCAAGAATCACACAGAATGAGATGATATAAAAGGGTTTCAAATTGCAGCAGTAGGAGAAGTATCCACATCGGTGTAATCATAATTCTCCTAAGGTATTAAAAGGTATTTGTGAGAGGAATCTGGAAGACAGTAGAAAATTCCAAGCTCTCAAGATTTTTCCCCACAAAAGTGATAAAATAGCACCTCCCATTGAACAAAGTGCTGGTAAAAATTAATAAGAATAGGGGTATAACAGGTGTCTTCCTGGACAATCCCAGAAGATCTGAAGGAAAATCCCAGGATGAGGTTTGGTCACTCAGAAGAGTAAATACCTCCAGGCTAGGGTCCACTTTAACACCAAGCAGCAGGTCACTTAAACTTGTGCAAGCCCTAGGATTAGCTGGGTTTTGAGGCTTTGAAGCCAGACTCTGAAACATACCATACTTCAAAAAAATTAAAAATTTATTGAAAATATTGGAAATGGGAAAAAGGGAAATAACTTATCATTTTCCATATACTTAGCATATGAAAGTGAGCTGATCCACTTTTCTCATATACCTTTTTATAATAAAAGGCCATCTCCAGAGACCTGGTGGTGTTATTATTCAGTTGTTTCAGTTGTATCCAACATTTTGTGACCCCATTTGGGGGGTTCTTGGTAAAGATATTGGAATGCTTTGTCACTTCCTTTTTCACTTCATTTTACAGATAAGGAAAATGAGGCAAAGTTAAGTGACTTGCCTAGGATCACACAGCATGTAAGGCCAGATTTGATCAAGGATATAAGCCTTCCTGCTTCTAAGCCCCACACTCTATCCACTGTGCCACTTAGCTACCTGTTCCTAAGTATAAAAGCATATTAATTCTCAAACTTCTTGATAAAAATCTCTAACATTTGATTCCATGCCATCTCATGTCTGGTCTGTGGGCTATTGATTTAGTTAAATAATTTTTCTTTAGTTACATACTTATATCATCTATGTTAAGAGAAATAAAGGTTTCATTGTTGTCTAGATGAATTCATTTAACTCTCCTTTGCACTTTTATTGAACATCAAGTTTGCAGAAGGCAATACATGTGCTGGGGAAGATGCAACAATGACAACCAAGCAATTGGAGCCAATGAGATTATGATTCAAAAGACGGCATGATATATGTCCAGATATTGTACAAGGTACAATATGATGAATGCCATGAAATGTACAAGTGAAATACTCTGAGAATTCTAAGGAAGAAGGGAAATTTGCTTCTTGATTACAGAGAAAGTTTCATGAAAGATCTTTTTAAGCTCTCCCTTGCAGGATAGGTAAGATTTCAACAGGAGACAGATTCAAGAATGAGTTTATATCATTAGCATTATTTCCTGAATTATTTGAATTATTCCTGCTCTAAGTGTGTTAAAAGAATTCCCCTTTTAAGATATGCAGTTACATTTATTCCTGACACATTTTAGAAGCTTGTCCTATCTTAGAAAAAGGGAAAAGGATGTTCTTAGCAAAAAATGCCAATTTACATGGTGTTTTCTTTGTACATAACTCCAGAGTATATTGGTCAAATGTTCAAACTAATTAAAGTTCAGAGAACAAGGTATAGTTGCCAGACTATTATAGAGTGTGGCATTGATGTAATTTGGGGGTTAAGTAGGAAGACATTCAATGACCTAATTCACCATGGACCCTGCCACCACAAGAAGAGCCACTACAATTTATTAGACTACCTGAAAGTCATGATCAAAGAAAGAACCTAGAAATCATCCTTAAAGAAATTCTGAAGGAAAATTGCCCTGATGTTTTAGACTCGGAGAGGGAAATAGAGGTTGAAAGAATCCACCAATCGCCTCCTGAAAAGGATCCCAAAAAGAAAACTCCTAGGAATATAATCGCCAGGTTCCAGAACTCCCAGATCAAGGAGAAAATACTACAAGCGGGCAGGAAGAAACAATTCCAATACTGTGGAAACATAATCAGAATAGCCCAGCACCTGGCAGCTTCTATACTGAGGGATCGAAGGGCATGGAATATGATATTCCAGAGGGCAAAAGAGCTGGGATTGAAGCCAAGGGTCACTTACCCAGCAAAACTGAGTATCTTGTTTCAGGGGAAAATATGGTCATTCAGTGGAATAGAGGATTTTCAAGCATTCTTGATGAAAAAACCAGAGTTGAATAGAAAATTTGACATTCAGACACAAGAAGCAAGAGATCCTTGAGAAGGCAATCAGGGAAAAGAAATCAAAAGGAACTTATCAAGGTTGAACTATTTACATTCCTACATGGAAAAACAATATCTGTGTCTGATGTAACATTTCTCGTTATGAAAATAATTGAAGAAGGGTATATGGGCATATGTTTACAGGTATACATGGATAGAGGGCACAGCTTGAATTTGATGGGAAGGGATGATACGTAAGGGGTGAAGTTAAGAGGTGAGAAAGGAAAGTGGCAAGAAGAGATGGGGAGAGACAGGGTAGGGCAAACTATCTAATGTAGAGGAGGCAAGGGGAAGAATTTTCAGGGGAGGGGAAGAACAGGAAGGCAAAAAGGCAAAACCATATTCTCATTGAAGTTGGCTCAAGGAGATATTCACATACATACTAAATGGGATATCTCACCCTGCAGGAGAGTAGGGGGAAGGGGGATGAGAGGGGGGATGATGGAGGGGCGGGCATTCTAGGGGGAGGGGAGGTTGGAAGTACCCACTATTGAAGAGTGACAGGATCAAAGTAGGGAATGGACAAAGTGGGAGGTGAGATGGGTGGGAGGGAAATATAAGCAGTCTTTTACAATATATCTACTATGGCAATGTTTTGCATAGCTATACATGTACAACACATACTGAATTGCTTATCTTCTCAGAGGGAGTGGGTGACAAGGGAGGAAGGGAATGGATCTGAAAATCGAAGCTTTAAAATTAAATGTTTCATAAGATGTCCAGGCATTGGGGCTCAGAGATTCACCTTGCCCTAATGGCAAAGTCAAAGGGGGGTATGGGAGAAGATATGGGATAGAGAAGATTGGATGAGGGGTTATCTAGTGGGACTGCTATTCTGGGGTGGTGGGTATAGAAAAAATGGGGAAAAAATTGTAACTCAAAATCTGGTGGAAATGAATGATGTAAACCAGAAGTTAATAAAGCATTTGTAAAAAAAAAAAATTTAAAGAAATAAAAAAAGGATGAATGAAAGTAGGAATAGTAAAATAATAATAATAATAATAATAATCTAAACAGTGGTTTTACAGAAAATCTTTCTACTCTTTTTGTACTTTGTGTTTGTTGATGGCTAAAATTATCATTGTATTAAGTATATGAAACTATTAATATTTAATTATGTTTATCTGCATACTTGTTTGCTTCATTCCCACCTTAGATTATAAGCAGACTAATAACAGAAGTATTTGCTTTTCCTACCAAAGAATCCAATATAGTGTCCTACCCTGCCCACAGCAGGTCTTTAGTAAATTTTGTTGACAACCAGATTTCAGGGCTTCATTTCAATGCTACTAACAAATAATAAAATGGACAGTTTTGAAAAAAAATTTAAAAAATGCTTTGGCTGCATTCCATAAGTTTTGCTATGTTTTCTCATTATTGTCATTTTCTTTGATGAAATTATTGATTGTTTCTATGATTTTTTTGTTTGAACCACTTTATCTGTATTTGGATAGTATTTTCCATGATGAATGTTTTAGAATTTTCTTGGAGCATTGTATTGTTAAAATCTAAGTCAATCATAGTTGATAATCACACGATGTTGCTGTTACTGTGTACCATGTTCTCCAAGTTCTGACCAATTCACTCAGGATCAGTAAGTGCAACTTTTTCTTCTAGGTTTTTTTTTTTTTTTTCAGAAATTTGCCTGCTCATCATTTCTTATAGCACATTGTTATTCCATAACATTCATATATCACAACTTGCTCAGCCATTCCTCAACTGATGGTCATTACCTCTTGTCCAAAAATCATTTTCCTTTTCTGCCATATTAGTAAATCTCATAGGTGTGAAGTGGTACCTAAGCATTATTTTAATTTTCATTTCTCTAGTCAATATTGATATAGAACATTTTTTCATATATCTATAGATAGCTTTAATTTCTTCCCCTGAAAACTGTCTGTTCATATCCTTTGATCATTTTTCAACTTGGGAATAACTTCTATCCTTAGAAATTTTTCTCAGTTCCCTATATATTTGAGGAATGAGGCCTTTATCAGAAACTCTGAATGTAAAAATTGTTTCTCAGCTTTCTACCTTCTTTCTAATCTTGGTTGCTTTGGGTTTATTTGTGCAAAACGTTTAAATTTAATGTAATCAAAATTATCCATTTTGTATTTCATAATGTTCTTTATCTCTTGTTTGGTCATAAATTCTTCCCTTCTACTAGATCTGACAGATACCCTATTCCTTACTCTCCTAATTTGCTTTTTTATCAACCTTTATGCCTAAATAATGAAGCCATTTTGGTGTTGTCTTGGTATACTGTGTAAGATGTTAGTCTATGCCTATTTTCTGCCATATTATTTTCTAGTTCTCCCAAAAGTTTTTTTTCAAGTAGTGAGTTCTTATTCCAGAAGCTGGAATTTTTATGTTTATCATACAGTAGATTTCTATAGCCAGTGACTATCATGTCTTCTGTACCTAGTCTATTCCACTGATCTACCACTCTATTTTTTAGACAGTACCAAATAGTTTTGATAATTATAGCTTTAAATATAGTTTTAGATCCGGTACAACTAGGCCACCTTCCTTTGCATTTCTTGCATTAATTCTCATGAACCGACCTTTTGTTATTCCAGATGAATTTTGTTCTTTTTTGAGTTCCATAAAATATTTTTATTAGTATGTTGATTGGTATGGCACTGAATAAATATGTTATTTTTGGTAGAATTGTCACTTTCTATTATATAAGTTCAGCCTACCCATGAGCAATTAATATTTTCCCAGCTCCCTACATCTGAGTTTGTGTGAAAAGTATTTTGTAAATGTGCTTAGATGGTTGCTAGGTGGAAGTTTTTTTTTTTTTAATGATCCTATGAGAATTTGAATATTTTCCTAGTTGCTTTTAGTCTTGTAGTGTCCACCTAAATTCAGTCAGCTATGTGGTTTGCATTTGGTTTTCAAGCTACTCTTGCTAAGGAGAGAGGTATATTTCTCTGTGTTATCTTCCTGGGAAGATTAAGTGGTGACAGAAATAAACAGGAATTACAAAGTGATTGATTTTACCCCCCATCTTTTTTTTTCCATTTTTAATGATCTGTGTTTAGCCACTGAATCAATGAAAAAATGTGACTTTGAATCACAAAGTTTATTTTTAAATTTTCAAAACTAAAAATATTAAAATAACATTCCATTATTCAACATAACATTATTCAATACAACATTTTAGCATTTTAAAAGATCTTTCACTTTGATTACTTTATATGCTTCATTTCAAAAAACATTTTTAAAAAAAAATCTGACAGAAAGAAATGATTATAGATGCAAAGATATTTTTTTAAATCCTGCCCTCTCCAGGAAAACACCATCTCATGGGAAATGTGATGAATTAAAATAAGCATATCAAGATTATTTAAGGAAAAATAAAAATTCTAGATTAAGCACTCTAATAAATTTTGAATGTATATTCAGGTAACTTTCAGCTGTGGGTAGTGCTCAAAACAGTGTTCATGGAAGAAATGGCACCTGTAATGAACCTGAAAGGAAATGGATTTCAAAAGAGAAGATAATTTGTAGGGAGCAGATTTCAACTATAGGGACTGCATAACTATGCAGAGGAAAGAGAATAAAGAGCAAATTTAGGTAACATTTAGCTGTCCTGTTTGGCTAAAACAAATTAGTGAACATTAAGGAAAGAAATATAAAACAATGCAGGGAGGAAAGGGAGCTTGATATTCCCAGGAATAAAGAGACCAAAAGTGTTCTCAACAATATGAGAGGGGGAAAAAAAGCTATGTAAGGAATAAAATTAGTCTACTTATGAAATTTCAGTCATTTGTTCAAGTGACTTAATTTTTTTTATTAACCCCTAGCTTTCTTGAGATCGTAAATACTATAAATGCCTGTCCATATTAAGTCTTATATGGTTACATGTGCATGTTTGTATCTATGTATGTATATGTATTCATGTATGTATGTATAGATATGTGTGTATACATACATACATACATACATACATACCTTTCTTTCTATCTACCTTATTTCAGCCTTAGATGAATGGGATCAGATTGGATTTAATATGACTGTTTAGCCAATAGCCTCATAACTCCTCCTCTATATCCTATGAAGGGAATGACCCATACTGGGTCTATTGATGAATATCAAAGGTTACATGACCTTGAATAAGAAACTATATACTCTCAATTTTACTAATAGCTGGTTTCCTTTCTATTTCAAAGTATTTTATTTTATGCACTTGAAAACATTATTTTGAAATGGGATCCATAAGTTTTACCAGACTGCTAAAGGTGTCCATAACAACAAAATTAAAACAAAATTAAAATAAAATATAAATAAATAAAATAAAATATTAAGGACGATTGAATCAGATGATTCTAAAGTTTAGCACTGGATCATATGAACCTGTGACAAATTAATTCTAGTCCAAGCTCATATAGGATCCACTTTTCTGGTCCATGTTGTAACTTGGACTTGTAACTAATACCAAAAAATGTTATTTTAAAGTATTGTAGCCCTAACTACACCAAAAAAAATACCAAAAAAATACCAAAAAAAATGTTATTTTAAAGTATTGTAGCCCTAACTACACAGATCTCAAGCCTTCCATAGTTTAATAGTCTATTATATATATATATATAATATATATATAACATATATATATTATATATGTATATATAATATATATATAACATATATATATATATATATGAGATAATGTTTCTAAAGCATTGAGCACAGTTACTGGCACTTATTAGTAATTAATAAATGCTTATCTCCCTTTCACCATCCCCCCATCCCCAGCCCCTTCCCCAGTCAAGATAATTCCATTAACTTCTTATGGCCACTATCTTAGCTTCCTCACATTTAGAAAGGATTGTAATGCTAGGACAAATGAATAGCAATTTCTTCCCAGATATACTTGTTACTTTTCCAGCAAGACATAACAGAGCTTGTACTCCCTTAATATAGCATATAAGACCTCAAAATCAACTGCGTACCAAGTAGAGGCAACAATGTAAAACTTAAAAGGAAAAAAATATAACTTGTAAAAAGTTTCCTGTTTGTGTGCATGTGCACATGTGTGTGTGTGCACAAGCATACACATGTGTGTAACTTAAAGATAGCTACTTGCATTATTACTGGCAGTTTTGCTGTAACTATTCCATCTATTAGATCTCAACATCCTAAAATGCAAGAATGATAGTGGAAGACTTATTTAAAATTTTTCTAATATAAAGATTTTTTTAATCAAGTACAAGGTAGTAATGCTTATTTTTCATTCAATATTAACTTAGTAGAGGATGCTTCAAAGATTTTCTAATATGAAAATTATGTTTGAATGATTTACTGTAAATCTACTGCAGTTGTCCCATGGTTCTACTATGAATAATTCTCAATTTGTTATATGAATGGCATATTGATTTATTAGTGATTTTACTTTGGGGCAATATCAGAAGTCTTAAATTCTTCACTATGTTTAGTTTCTCATTGTGGATGCTTTTTTTTTTAAAACAGTTTGACCTTGAAATCTTGTTTTAGTTCATTGCTTTTGACTGACTGAGTATTAAAGAGAATACAAATAAGGGCACTGTGTATTTACAAAACCTGTAGACAATAATTTCTCATTAATGATTAGTAAATCTTCATAGAATATATTTCAGTAATGGAAATAGCAAAAGACAAACTCTTAACTGCTGGTTTATATTTAATTCACTTTATAGTGGTTACTCCAGTAACATATGCATGGAGTTGTTGGGCTGTGAATGTTAGAAAAGTAGAAAATATTTACAACATTTAGAAATTATATTATAAAACTAATTTTGTATTTATATTTATATTTCTAGGGATAACCCCCACATTATCAGTGTGCCAATTCAATTCAAATTCACTTTTAGGCATTCCAAATTTTACATTTTACCAGTTTTATATGTGTATAATAATCTGAATATCTGCTTTTACTCAATTTTTGAAATAATTCTAGTGTGTAATAAGAATTGCATTGTGATCACTTGATTCTATTCTAAACATCAGAACATAACCTTGAATAGTTTCTCATAATGTTTAACTACATTCATTTCAATATCTCATGCCTCTAGCTCTCAAGTGGTCTTGCTTCATCTACTTCAATACATCCAGCCATATTTTACCATATTAATATTTCTAAAAATACTTTTGTTATAATGGCATGTTTCACATTAAACTTGGTCAGTGGCTCTCAATGCTTTTACAGAATAATATCTTAACCCTTTGTAAGCTTGGCATTCAAGAGCCTACACAATCTAGTTCTAACCTATCATCCCAGCATTCCAAATAACTCCTCTGTTTTATCTAAACTCTATATTCATGATTATGAAACACATCTTTCATTTTTTTCTTCTCCTGCAATTTCTCTCACCTAGAATATCAAATTATTTTTCTTTATTTATTAATTTCTGTCAATCATCAAGAGCTAGTGCAGATCCTTAACCTTCTACAATGCCTCCTATACCCTCCAACTCATACTGGTTGTACCTTCTGCTGAAAAAATACAGCTCTTGTTTATTTTTTTATGTGAAAATTTAATCAGGCTCAATGTTATCATTGTTTTATTCAAGTGCTCTTTCAATTGCCAATATAGCTACCTCATAGTGGAAGGAAACATTACAGAGGCCTGACTACTACATTTACTCAATAAATTGTTATTTTCTTTTTATAGGGTTGATAGTCTGGTCTTTTAAAGCATAAATACCTTTAAGGAAAGGAACATGAATTAGTGGAAAGATTGCTGAATCAAAGACAGAAGTCATGGGATCAGTCCTTGGTTCTATTAATTGCTTCCCAGGTTACCTTGCAAAATTCACTTGATTCTCCAAGAAACTCAGTCCCTCCCTTCATTTATAAAAGAAGAAAAGCATAATGAATTAAGTAATCACATGGATCCCTTTCACTCTAAAGCTCTGATTCTTTTAGAGTACTTTAGAATAAATAAGTAAGTACTGGTTTGGAGTCAAAAGACTTGGGTCTGCCACTTACTACATGTGGGACATTGAGGCAACTGGTTTGGTTTCTCTGGGCCTCAGTTCCTCATCTATTACATGATTCATTTGGACAAATAGTAGCTAGCATGGATCTAGTGTTTTATGATTTAAGAAAACTTTCACATATATTATTTCATTTGATTATCATAACAATCCTGTGTCGGTGATATAATACTCATTTTACCAATAAGGAAACTGAGGCTCAGAAATAACAAGTGGGGGATAGCACAAGAGTTAGAGTGAAAAGTTACAACTGTAAGAACTCCTTCAAAATTTCTCCTACAAAATGACCATAGAAAACACTGAACAGAATTCTAAGGGCAAATCACCACAGTGAGTCATTTTTCTCATCCCAGGGCAGTTTAGGAAGAAATAGACATCTTTGGATACTAGGAAAGAGGGAGATGAAGGCACCAGTAGTGGGAAATAATGACCTGCATCCACAGCACCAGGGAATGACAAGGTGACTTAATACCTGGTCAGAAAGTGATCCCACGGAAACCCTGTTCTGGCACTGGGTGGATGACTGGGGGGCGGGGGGGCGGAGTAGGAACCTTGTCTGGGTAAGAATTAGAGTGCAGGGCAGGATGACAGTTACTCAGTCTCTCCATGGATCAAACCATATTGGAAGCACCAAAATTGTATAAGCCTCAGATCCAGCTATTTACACAGGACATAATAAACAACAAGTCAGTCATTTCCCTTTCCCACTGTAGAGGTGAGCAGAGTAGAATTCTATCATAAAATCCAAAATCAAGACATAGGATGGGAAAATTAGAAAGAAGGGAAAGAAGGGAGGGGGGGTAGGAAGGAAGGAAAGAAAGAAGGGAGGAAGGAAGGAAGGAAGAAAAGAAGGAAGAAAAAAGAAAGAACCTGACCATAAAAGGTTACTCTGGTGACAGTAAAAATCAAGACAGAATCTTAGAAGAGAATAAACAGAAAATATTTTCGTGCAAAACCTTAAAAAATGCAGATTCAACCCAAAACCAACAAGAATTCCTAGAAGAGCTAAAGAAAGGGGAAAAAAAATCAAAAATCAAAGTGAAGCCAGAATTCACTATTTAACAAAGATTGCTGGGAAAACTGGAAAGTAGTCAGGCAGAAAGTAGGCATATACCAACATCTTATACTGTATACCAAGCTAAACTCAAAATAGGTAGATGATTTTGACATAAAGGGTCATATTATAATCAGATTAGAGGAGCTTGGAAATAATTACCTGGCAGATCTATGTATAGGGGGAAGATCCCATGTTCAAACAAGAGATAAATACTATTTTTGAAGGTAAAATGAAGAGTTCTTTTTTTATCATAATGAATTTAAAATATTTTGCAAAAATAATAACAATGCAGTCAAAATTAAAAGGAAAACAAAGAAACAGGAAGTTTCTCTGCTAAAGATTTCAGTTCTTAGATTTGTCAGGATCTGAGACAAAATCTATAAAAAAAATTGAGCTACTACTCAATTGACAAACGGCAATAGAGTATGAAAAGGAAGTTTTTGGAAGAACTTAAAACTATCAATGTTGTTGTTGTTCAGTCATGTCCAAGTCTTCATGACCTTGTATAATGATTCCTTGGCAAGAATACTGGGATGGTTATCCATTTCCTTCTCTGATGGATTAAAATAAAGAGGTTAAGTGACTTACCCAAGGTCACACAGTGATCTTTTGGAGAATGGATTTGAACTCAGGTCTTCCTGACTCCAGGCCCAGAGCTCTAACAACCAAGCCATCTAGCTGCCTCCAAGGCTATCAATAGTATTATGAATAAAACTAGCTGAACTAGATTCTAAAAGTTCTCAATCATTTCCAAGTCTATGATACTGTAGTCCTCTGTTCAATTATAATCCCAGCTCTGCTACCTATGTGACCTTAAGCAATTCTCTTATTCTCTCTGAGCTTCATTTTCCTCATTGCAAAATGAGGGTTTTGAATAATAATGTAATGAATGTCCTTTCCAGCTCAAAATCTATCGAATTATGTATGAACTTTCAAGACCATCAACCAATTATAATCCCGGTGGTTCCATGATCAAGTGAGAGAGTGCTATCATCATCCTCACAATTGCCATTTTAGTGGAAAACAGCATACGGAGGAAAGCTTCTCCCTGTCTCAATTTTCTCATTTGCTAAATGGGAATGATAATATTAACCACACCTACCTCATAAATTCTCATAAAGATAAAAGAAGTAATACAAATATGAAAGCCAATGGTTTGAAAAGTTTAACATGGTAGGGAAATGTAATTTACTATTCTTAACTGAATTTTTACTCTTCAACAGATTTTTAAATTATAGAAGCATTTTAAAAAAAATCTTTTTTAAGCAATAGAAGAAAAAAAATAATACACTTTAAAATACTCAGCAAAGAGTCATTAAGATTTGGCTTATGAAGACTTCTTGCGAAAAGAAACCCATTTCTTCCCAAGGCAGTCTATTCTCCTGGATAGATCTGCTATCATTTTTCTCCCTTTCATATTATGCTTAAATGTATTTCTTAGTAATTTCCACACGTTTCCTTGTTCTGCATTCTGAACCAGCAGATGAACTAGATTCTTTCATCCCATGCTACTTCTTCTGATAATTGAAGACAAATTTTATCCCTCTCTCTCTGATTTCGCCCACACCTGCCCATCTTCCATTTAAGTCTAAATATCCTTAGTACTGATAATAGATGCCTTATTAAAGGTAGACATTTTCAAAACCACACCACACTTTTCTAATGAAATTGCAATAATAGGGTAGCTTAAAGTGAAGTTTCTAAAATATTATTGATTTTGTTGTGGTCATGGTTTGTATTCTGCACAACATGTTTTATTATCTCTAAATGTCCAGAAAAAAATAGCAAAAAGAGATGTCTTGAGTTTAAACTCACATTCCCCCCAAAGTGTTGTCATAAATACAAAACCATAATTATTTTATTTCTTCCAGAATGTATTTTATAGAGGCAAGCTGGGGGAATCAGGCAGTCAACATTCAAGAAGGACGTTGATAAGCTGGACAGCATCCAGAGGAGGGAAAATTTGATGAGAGAGGTCTTGAAGAGATATAGTACTAAGGATATTTAGAACATTGGCATAGGGGGTATAGGAAAATGGCAAAGGTAAGTTTTTTTTAAACAAATGCTCTATTAACTTCTGTTTTACATCATTCATTTCCACCAGATTTTGAGTTACAATCATTTCCCCCCCATTATTCCCCTACCCAACCTCCCAGAATAGCAGTTCCACAAGATATTGCTTCCTCCAATCTGCTCTCTCCCATACCTTCTCCCATACCCCCTTCGACTTTTCCATTAGAGGAAGGTGAATCTTTGTGTCCCAATGCCTGCACATCTTATCTCCCAATTATAAGCAAAATAGTATTAATAATAGTATTTATATATATTTGAAACATTTATTGTTAAGACCTCGAATTTCAGATCCATTTCCTTCCTCCCTTGTCACCCATTCCCTCTGGGGAGTTAAGTAATTCAGTATATGTTATACATGTCTAGCTATGCAAAACATTATCATAGTAGATATATTGTACAAGGCTGCTTATAATTCCCTCCCACTCATCCCACCCCCTACCTGGTCCATTCCCTACATGATCCTGTCCCTCTTCTATAGTGGGTACTTCCAACCTCCCCTCCCCCAAGGATGCCCTCCCATCCATCATCCCTCCTCTCATCCCCCTTCCCCCTATTCTGCTGCAGGTTGAGATATCCCATTTAGTATGTATGTCATTCTCTCCCTGAACCAAATTCAATGAGAATGTGGTTTTGCCTTTTTTGCCTTCCTATTCTCCCCTCCCTTGCAACCACTTCCCCTTGCTTCTTCTACATGAGATAGTTTACCCTACCCTGTCTCTCCCCATCTCCTCTTGCCACTTTCCTCTCTCACCTTATAATTTCATCCCTTGAGTATTCTCCCTTCCCAACAAATTCAACCTATGCCCTCTATCCATATATAACTGTAACCATAAACACACACATTCACATATGTATTCATATGACCACACCCCCTTCTTCCATTATTTTCATAGTGAGAAAGATATCATCAGTTACAGTTATTGCTTTTCCACATAGGAATGTAAATAGTTCAACTTTGTTAAGTTCCTTTTGATTTCTTTTCCCTGATTACCTTCTCAGGCATCTCTTCCTTCTTGTGTCTGGATGTCAAATTTTCTATTCAATTCTGGTTTTTTCCTCAATAATGCTTGAAAGTCCTCGATTCCACTGAATGACCATATTTTCCCCTGAAACAAAATACTCAGTTTTGCTGGGTAGGTGACCCTTGGGTTCATTTCCAGCTCTTTTGCCCTCTGGGATAACGTATTCCATGCCCTTCGATCCCTCAGTGTAGAAGCTGCCAGGTCCTGTGCTATTCTGATTGTATTTCCACAATATTGAAATTGTTTCTTCCTGGCTGCTTGTAGTATTTTCTCCTTGATCTGGGGATTCTGGAACCTGGCTATAATATTCCTGGGAGTTTTCTTTTTGGGATCTTTTCAGGAGGTGATCGGTGGATTCTTTCAACCTCTATTTTGCCCTCTGGATCTAAAACATTAGGGCAATTTTCCTTGAGAATTTCTTGAAGGGTGATTTCTAGGTTCTTTCTATGATCATGGCTTTCAGGTAGTCCAATAATTTTTAAATTGTCTCTCCTGGATCTATTTTCCAGGTCAGTGGTTTTTCCCATGAGATATTTCACATTGCCTTCTAATCTTTCATTTGTTTGGATCTGCTTAACAGCATCTCGATTTCTCATAAAGTCATTAGCTTCCATTTGCTCCAGTCTAACTCTGAAGGAATGAATCTCCTCAGTGAACTTTTGAGATTCTTTTTCCATCTGGAAAATTCGACTTTTTAAGGCATTCTTCTCCTCATTGCCCTTTGGGCCTCCTTTGCCATTTGAGTTAGTCTATTTTTTAAGGTGTTGTTTTCCTCAGTCAGGCTGTTGACCCTCATTTCATACTTTTACTGCATCCTTCTCGTTTCTCTTCCCAATTTTTCCTCCACTTCTCCAGGAGCAGGAGCTGCCTCTGAAAACTACAAAATGGCGTGTCTCCTCAGTGGCTTCTAGCCCCCAGGGGAGGGAGCCGACGCATTCCCCAAATACTGGTCCCAAAGTCCATAGGACACTAACCTCTCACTTTGTCCTAGGCATATCTATGTTGATAATTCGGGAGTCGCCACAGCTGCTGGTGTTCTGGGGTCTCTCCAGCTGGCTGCTGGCCCTGCTGCCCTGGGGCTAAAACCTCGGCCCACGTGGACCTGGGCTCTGCTCTGCTAGGCTCCTGTGCTCTGGGCGCTGCACGCTGCCAGCTCCCAGAGCGCTGCATTGGTCCTTCCTGCAGGGCTGCTGGGCTGTCCTCAGAGGGAGGTTAGCTTCTCTGTGTCATTCTGTGGGTGCTGGGGCTCCAGAAGTTGTTCAGAGTCCCCTTTTACATAGTTTGGGGGGAATCTGGGGGCAGAGTGGCTTGGATGAGCTGTTTCTACTCTGCCATCTTGGCTCCGCCCCTTGCAAAGATAAGTTTTTACTAGCTTACTGTGTCATTTTCATCCCAAACCAAATCCTGGAAAAAAGAATAGTTAAATGAATAAAATGTACCCCGCCCCTCTGAGACCTGGTGTTTTAAGATAGATACATTGATTTGAATACATACATAGTAAACTTTCAAAGGATTGTATAACAAAAATAAAATGGTATATAGTATTTTATAGGAATTAACAGCAAGATAGTAAATGTGAATGGAGCTCTGTGTGTGTGTTTGTGTGTGTACAAATAAGAAAGAAATACTAGCTAATGTTCCCTTTTGTGAAGAATGGAGAGGCAAATGAGATGATCTCTAGACCAAGAAAAGATATCAGCTTCTTCCTGCTCTCCTCTTGTATACACACACACACACACACACACACACACACACACACACGCATGCATGCATGCATGCACACACACATTGAATTTTGATATTTCCAGTCATCAGTACACAGGTACCAACCACAAACATAACAGCATATCGGAACCAGCTCTTTCAGTGGATAAAGGAACTAATATACATATACCAGATACTGCTAGATAATAGCATAGGGAGAAAGTCATCCATCATTCCAAACAAGGATTCACTGACTATTTCTTGACCTGGGATGGATGCCAATAAATCCGTTGGTAGAATAAATGCATGACTTACAACTCCCCAGAGTATCTTTGAACTAAATTAAGTCTGGTTATATAGACAATCCATATACTCACATATAAACCTATTTTTAAAAATCTTTCTAATGCAAACCACACATATTTAGTCATCTAAATTTGAAAAAATAAATTGTTCTCATAAATAGATGCTATTTCAGTAGTGTAGGGAGTAATGGAATTGGGTCAGAACAAAAGCCTTAATAATGCCATACATCTCTATCTCTCTATATTTACATTTCTATATCTATCAATCTATGTCTGTTTGTCTATCTATCTATCTATCTATCTGTCTATCTATCTATCTATCTATCTATCTATCTATCTATCTATCTATCTATTCTATATAGATTATAATGGCTGTTGTATAATATCATAGAGGTCATTGACTTCTTTTCTTCTCTAATCACTCTCCTTATAGTAGGAGACTTCTACACCTATACTGATAGCCTTCAAATATTCTACATGCTTTCTCCCCTTATTTCCCATTATATATTACTCTATTCTACCTTAATCACAAACAGAGATGATCATATTCTAGATTTTACCATATTCCATACTTTTCCCCTATTGTCATTACTCTATCTAAACAAAGTTTCATTCCATCTCTTCCTATGTCTTGCCTTTCCTAAAACTTGTTTTGCCCTTTCATATCAAACTCTAATACCCTGTCCCTTAATACTTTCTCATACCACTACTTCTTACTTGCTTTGCTTTATCCCCTTCTAAATTTCCTTCATCTACTTAACCAATTCAAAATTAGAATGTCACCTACTCAAATCCTTCCCCCTCCCAGTCCTATTGTAGTTTATTCCTGGATAAATATCAGATTTAGAGTACTCTCATCTGTCTTCTCTGTTTTTACATATATATGCTGCTAAATAGATCTGGAAGAATTCACACAACAAGGCACACTGCAAATCTTTGCTAAGTAACTTCAACTAGGCATGACTACAGAAAGCTAATCTTCTAATTCAATTCCCACTGAAACTATTACAAATATCCTTTTTTTTCCATTCAAATGTCTCTTTATCTATGAGTTCTTTCCCTAGGTACATCCAACCTATACTTATCTGAATCTACCTCAACTTAAACCAATCAAACAAATGACAAGAGGAAAAAACAAAGAAAAAACCCATAACTTTTACTAGATTCTACTAAACCCACTAGATCCCCTGAAGTTCTTATTCTGTGTTATTACTGCTTTCATAATAACAATTAAACTCCTAGAGAAAACTGAATATATCCTCTGATTTCATTTCTCACCCTTTTCCATTATGTTTTTTTTGTGTGTAGTCAGGAGCTGAGTCTGATCTCATCATTCAAGTGAAACTGTTCTCTCCAAAGTTTCAGATGACCTGAGTTCAAATGTGAATGAGACACTTACTGACTGCATGACCCCAGATAAGTCACTTTATCTCTGTAGTACTGTAGTACTCTAATAGTCACTTTATCTCTGTTTCCTCAATGACAAAATAATAGTACTCACTGAATAATAGTACTCACTTCCTAGGGTTCTTGTGAGGATCAAATGAGATAATAATTATAAAACTCAAAGCATGGTACCTAGCATATAGCATATACCTAGCCATATAAATGCTAGTGTAATGGAATGGAAATGCAAATTTAAAGATCTTCCCTGCCCCTAGGCCCTTTGATAGACTTAAGAGACTCTGAGAAACTTCCTTGATTTGAAAATATACTCTGCCCCCTAATAGGCTGAATGTGGTCATATGGAGCCTATGGTATGAGGCTTGGTTTTCAGGAATGCCCACACCTTGATGCTGTGTGATTTTGCAGTGGGTCAAGAGGGTGGTTACATTCTCTGACCCGGGAGAAGGCTATATAATCCCTGAAGTGAAGCTTTGCTTTGGGCCTCCCTTTAGAAGGGTTGTGTGATTTGACCAGATGAGACTCTGGGCAGCCATTGAGAGCCTCCCGGTTTTGAAAACCCAGATGTTGATGCTTCCCTCTGTGGTAACTGTGATTTGGTATTGATGTAACGGTTGGGCAGTTTGGAAGCCTGTCTGCTTGATCTGTCTGTTTTTCTGTTTTGAAACTGTCTGTATACTCTGAAGTTCAGGGTGCTGAACTTTTTCCCCTGAACTAGGTAAACGATATATGTTTGATTGATTAAAGTAAGCTTGTTGACCCATTTTGAGTTGCTTTCCTTTAGAAAATCAGATCTAAGAACCTGTGTTGGCATCCACACAGGGGATGTTGGGGTGCTTGCTGCTACAGCTAGATATTATTATTATTATTATCTTCAATCCTTATCATGTTGTCACTTGATGTTAATTTAATAACTGATAATTGAGTTCACTTGGCTTTTTATTCGCTATCCCTGTGATATGATCAAAATTCCCTTTCCTAGCCAACATGACCATAAATGTACTGTTTTTCTTAATTTGAATATGAGAGATCATAGGAGAGAAATTATCTTATTTTTTCTATTTGTATCCTCAGTGATTATCACCGTGCCTGGAATATTATAGGAGCTTAAGAAATGCTTTTAAAAAGTCATTTCTTGGGGCGGCTAGGTGGTGCAGTGAGTAAGAGCACCAGCCTCAGAGTTGGGATGATCCGGGATCTAATCCGGCCTCAGAAAATGAGCACCCACACATAAATAATGACTGGCCGTGTAACCTTGAGCAAGTTACTTAACCCCAATTGCTTAAAAAAAAGTCATTTCTCCATAAGAAAAATAGAATGCATTATACTTTCCCCCAAAAAAAAACTATCCTTAAAATTTTTCCCTTTTTTCATTAGTCATAGCCATGCTTCCAGTGTCTCAGATGCCTAATCTCAATTAATTATTAACTCTCCCTCACTCCATATAAACAATTAATTGTCAAATCTTGCTCTTTCTACCCTCCAACATGCCTCTAATTAGTGTTTTTCAGCTCACACAGCCACCACTCTAGTTAAAGTCCCCATCACTTTTCTCCTGAACTATTAAAATTCTTCCAGGGGTGGCTAGGTGGTGCAGTGAATAGAGTGTCGGCCCTGGAGTCAGAAGGACCTGAGTTTGGATCCGACCTCAGACACTTAATACACACACAAACAAAAACCTAGCCGTGTGACCGTGAGCAAGTTACTTAACCCCAATTGCCCACCAAAAAAAGAATTATTCTAAATTTTCTCCCTGCTCCATGTCTCTACCTATTTCAAAGTATTCTCTTCACAACTGCTAAAGTGATTATCTTTAAACAGAGATCTAACTACATAATGAACCTATGCCATTAACTCCCTATTTTCTCTGGAATAAAATCTAAACTCCCTTGCTGTTTAAGTCCTTCAGAAGCTAGGACTAACCCTTCTCTCCACTTTAAGAACCAGCCAAAGTCTCCTTTTTATTCATCACACACAGTGCTCCATGAACCATCTCTGTTCATACCTATGACTTGAACATACCTTCTCCTCCTGTTTGGCTAATAGAATTTCTCTTCAAGGGGCAGTTCAAACACTATTTCCCATATAGAAAGATCTTGGTTAATGCTCAGACTCTAAGTAACTTCTTTCCAATCAACTTTTGTTAATTTCCTTAAATAATAATGATAGCAATGATAATAATGTTAACTAAAATTTTAGAATACTTCAGATCTGCAAAAAAAAATACTTACATTTTCTCATTTTACCAAAACAATAATCCCTGTAGAGTAGGAGATACTGTTATCTTCATTTTTCAGATGTAGAAACAAAGGCCTATAGAGATTAAGTTACTTGCCCAAGATCATATGGATGTACAGTTTTTATGCAAGATTCTGACTCAAATTTATTACAATAACCATTATGCAATTTATTTTGTATATTTGCTTGTTGTTTTTTCAAATGGAATGTAAGACTATCCATTGTTTTTCTCTTTGTATTTGTATTACCAAGTAGAAAGGTTGGTGGATTGTATTTACATAGCAATACTTATTGATTTATTGATGAATGAAGGAAAAAGCAGTATCATCAGTGTGGAGCAAAAAGCTTTAGTTTTTTTTCATAAATTTCAGCAGCGAGCTTCAAAGACATAACTATATAAACAAAATTGTCATCAATGTATCATTTTCTTTTGACTTTCTATTCCCCTATTGACAAACATAGACTTCTTAACGTGGAGAAACAAAATGAGTCACTGTTGACAGTCTTCTAATCTATTAAAGAGTGGATAATACAATCGGACAACTGTGTTCTCCCTTCCTTGTTAAGTAGATAACAAATTTACTCAAATTGTGAATAGAGAACATGAGTTTTTCCAAGTCCTTATTAGTCTGCCAATATAGTATTCATAATGAGAACAAACAGGTCAATAAATGTTTTCATTGTGTGCCTGTTGGACCTAGCAAGTAACTTGCCCTTTGAATGATCACATCACGGTGTTTCTAAAGGAGTCCTAAGGGAGTAAAAACTCTTCTGGCTTTTGCTGAACCTATTCTGTGTTGTTCTCTCAATTCACAATACTGATCCCTAATTCTAGCCTTCATGATGACCTCTTTCTGAATTTTGGTCATAGAATCCTAAATGATCCTCCTAATTTAAATATAGTTTTCCCTAATCCATCCTCGACACAGATGCCAAAATACTTTCCTAAGAAAAAGGTAGCATCAGATCACTATTCTACTCAAATTTAAGTGACTACCTGTTACCTCCAGGATAAAATACAAAATCCTAATCTTTGAATTTAATATTCTCCACTAAATATCTAGAACCCACTTTAAAAAATGTTTTTATTTACTTTTTGTTTACAACATTCAGTGCCACAATCCCTTGAGTTCAAAATTTTCTTCTACTTCCTCTCCTCCCCATTCCTGCCCCCCACAATTGCATGCAATCTGATAAAGGTTCTACAAATACTTTCACACTAAACATTAGTCAAGTTGTAAAGAATTATAATCAATGGAGTGAACAAAGAGAAAGAAGGAACAAAACAAAAAAGAGAGACAAGAAGTAGTTTGCTTCAGTCTGTGTTCAGACTCTGAATTCTTTCTCTGGATGTGGATAGCCCTCTCCATCAGGGTGTAGCAGCAAGCACCCCAATATCCCCAGGGTGACTGCCAACACAGGTTCTTAGATCTGCTTTTCAAAAGGAAAGCAACTCAAAATGGGTTAACAAGCTTACTTTAATCAAACAAACACACATTACCTAGTTCAGGGGTAAAGGTCAGCACCCCGAACTTCAGAGTTACAGAACTTACAGATCAAATTGACAGGCTTCCAAACTGTCCAACCATTATATCAATACCAAATCACAGTTACCAGAGAGGGAAGCATCAACATCTGGGTTTTCAAAGCCGGGGGGCTCTCAACAACGGCTTCCCAGAGTCTCATCTGGTCAAATCACACAACACTTCTCAAAGTGAGCCCCAAAGCAAAGCCTCTCCTCAGGGCTTATATAGCCTTCTCTTGGCTCAGAGAATGTAACAACTTTCTGGACCCACTGCCCAATCACAAAGTATCAAGGTGTAGGCTTTCCTGAAAAACAAGCCTCCCACCACAGGCTCCAGGTGCACTTAAGCTAGGGGCAGGGAAGATCTTTAAATCTGCATTTCCATTACACTAGCTAAGTAGTCTGTAGTAGAGAAGACAATGGAATGATTGTGGTAGAAATGACAGGTGGAGACAGACAGTAGATAATAAGACAAAATAAAGTGCAGTATGAACTATATATGAAGGAAACAAACTGCCAAAAATGTAGGAGGATGCTGAGCAGTTTCTTGGGTCTGGAATATCAAGAGCATCGGGGGAGCACATGGTAAAGTATATGGGATTAAAGCTCCAAAGAGAATATGAGGCAGTGAAAGGGCATGGTACATAGAATGACAGACCTCTGGTCAGGAAGATTAGAGATCAAATCTGGTTTCAGAAATTTATCAATTCTGTAACCCAATCCAAGTCACTTAACCTCAGTCTGCCTAAATTTCCTTATTTTAAAATGGGGTAAACAATAACATCCTACGTTTCAGGGTTGTTTTGAGGATAAAATGAGAAAATATTTGGAAAATCCTTTCCAAAACCTAAAGTGCTATATAAATGTTAGCTCATTAGCTATCAAGATGGTACTAGTGTGTTGAAGAACTTGAATGCAAAAGAATCTTTTTAAGGGCTTAAAAAAGTTATATGAATAGTGGGAATTAATATGACAGATGGGTGAAGAAAGAATTGAAATGTTTTATAATAATCCAGGACTGGTAATGAGTAGATCATAGGGTAGTATACTGACTGTCTCAAATGTTATAGTAGGAACAGTAGTAGGAGAGGAATTGGAGGAAT
The DNA here is from genome assembly GCA_011680675.1 of Gymnobelideus leadbeateri. Taxonomy (NCBI): domain Eukaryota; kingdom Metazoa; phylum Chordata; class Mammalia; order Diprotodontia; family Petauridae; genus Gymnobelideus; species Gymnobelideus leadbeateri. The sequence goes on from WOXC01004303.1 coordinate 155,173, forward strand.
AATGCAGAGAGGGAATGTGGAGAATTTGGTAAGGGACTAAATGCAAAAACAGAGAAGGATCAGAGAGAGGCAAAGGTTAAATCAATATTTATTGTTAATCAGTTCAAAGTATAGGGCAAGGTACAGTCCTTTAACATACAAATGACTACATAATGGAAAGGGTGCTGGACTTGTGCAGGGCCTTGATATGAAAATAAATTTAAATCATGCAGAAAGAAAACCCAGGAAGTCTTATTCACTACCATCTCATTGAAAAATGCAAATATGGTATCATAGGTTAAGTAAATCAAGTAATGAAGGTTTTAGTAATTTCTTCCCCTATCTGAGAGGAAAGAATGAAGGTGGTAATGAAAGAGCTGTTGGAAAACAGTCATAGAAACAGGAGTCCAAGAGTAAACACCAACTTACTTTATATTGCCTAGGGATGGTCCTAACTATAGTACCATTACCAATTTTAGATTTGCCTTCACATTTTAAGTATGGGGTAGAAGGTATCACAAGAAGTAGTGTGGGATAGGAGATAGGTAGTTGTCATCAGAGCTAGGAAGAACTGGTTTCAAATCCTGATCCTGATTTGTACTGGTAATGATGCCCTGGAAAATGAATTTAACCTATCAGTTCCCCACGCAACTAATTTCTCTATGCCTATTTGTTACAGAAGCATTGTTATCCTGAATTGGTAGAGGAAGTAATCTTACTTACTTGGAGTTCCATGGTTCAATGAAATCATGAAGCTAATCAATGAATTTTTAAGACTTACTATGTTTCAGTAACTGTTTTAATCACTAAAGATACAAAGAACATTAAAAAGTACAATAAAGAAGCTGATATTCATATAGGAGTGATAAAATTTAAATTACTAGAAAAATAAAAGATATAGACAGATGAAAATTCATGTCCAAGTGGAAGTCACTAAAAATGAGTGTGACAAAGGAGTGTCTTCTGATTTGGGCTGAGAGTCAAAAGAAAGCAAGGAAGCCAAGAAGTGGAGTTAATGGCATTCACGGCATTGGTGACGGCTAATAGTGGAGAAGCACAAAGATGGTAGCTCAATGTGCAAAGAGCAATATGTAATAAGTATAATTAGATGGTAGAATGTGTGGTGAGAAGGACACTGTAGGAATACTTAAGAGTATAGAAAGTGGCCTTGTTTAAATGGCAAATATGAGTTTATGGAACTAATGGGAAGCTATCAGAATATATAGTCAGGGGTTGATATGGTCAGACTTATATTTGATGAAAATTACTTGGGCTGCTGAGAGACAAATCAATAGGCTATTGTTATAGTGAAGGTGAAAGGGAATAATGTCCTGAACTAGAGTGGAAGAAAGAAATGTTCATGGAGAGAAATGGCACCCAGATGATTAATCTTGTGAAGTAGAAATAACAACACTCAATAGTAGATTGCAAATGTTGAGCAAGAGTAAAGAATTAAGGATTACATTGACATGGCAAATATGGTTAAGAATGAGAAGAGTGGTGCTCTCAACATGAATATATAAAATGTTTAGAAGCAGGGGTTTGGTTTGCTTTTGGGGGAAGATGATGTTTTACATGTGTTGCAATTTTGATGCTGATGGGAATTCAATTAAAAATGTGGAAAAAGCAGTTGGAAATTCAGGAGGAAGACTAGGATTCATATAGTTATGGCAATCATCTAGAAAGAGATGATCACTGAACCCAGGAGAGCTTATGAGATCACAAAGTGAAACTGCATAGAGCTAAAAAGAAGAGGGTCCATAACAGAGTCTTAGGTGACTGTGAGGTGGCTACTGAGTGTGAGGTGGATGAAGAAAAAAATAAAGCAAACTGAGAATGAGTAATCATAAACTAAGCAAAGTAACCAAGAGGAACCACTGATTAAAAAAAAAAACATGCAAGGACAAAAAAAAAAAACAAACAAACTAGAGGGGCAGGAACATAGAAGAGGAGAAAAGGAGGGGATTAACAGTGTCAAATGCTACAGGAAAGTCAAGGATAAAAATTGAGAAAAGGTGATGGTATTTCACAATTAAGAGATCACTGGAAATTTTGGAGAGAATGGTTTCATCTTAATACTGAAAATAGAAATAAATTACAAGGGTTTAGAAGAGTGGGAAAAGAGAACGAGAGGAGACACCTAGTGCTGATGGCTTTCTCAAAGTGTTTAGCCAAAAAGGACAAGAGAATTATGAAGCAAACAGAGATGGTAGGCCCAAGTAAGAGTTTGTTATTTGCTTCTGCTGCTTTAGTTTTGGGTTTTTTTTGTTTGTTTGTTTTGTTTTTTGTTTTTTTTGACAGGGACCTATAGTCTTATACTCACCAGGACATTATCCAATTGATTAGGAGATACTGAAGATAAGAAAAAGTTGGAGGTGATAGTAGAGTCAATCTTTTGAAAAAGACAAGAAGGGAGGGGATCAGGACTACATGTAGAAGAAATGGACTTGGCAAGTAGAAGGGCCAAATTTCATCTGAGAATAGAATCTTATTTGCACAATAGAATATAATTTGCACAACTGCAAGATTAATCTCTCATAAAATGTGTGTGTAAGTGTGTGTTATATAGTGGTTATATGGAAGGAAAAAAATTCAGAGAACATTCTTTACACTAGCCAAACATCCCTACATTTTTGCTAAGTACATATGTCAAAGCAAACAAATTTTACAACATGTGTTGGATGCATTTATGACAAACTAAATAATCTAATAAAAATGAAATCATGTCCTATGATAGGGAGAGAGACAATGCAAATATGATCTATTATTCATTAATAAACATTAGCTATTAAAACAGATACAGCATGCTACCCAAATAAACTATTTATTGCTTACTTAGCCAAATTTGCCATAGGACTGATTCAAAGAAACAAAGTAATTATAGCATTTGAAAAACTTCTTGATTGGGGATAGAGCAGGAGGTAATTTGACATGAAGTTTAGAGTTGCTAGGCTGAGAGTCAGGAAAATCTGGCATCAAATCCTTTCTTTGGCACTAGCTCTCTGTGTGATCCAGGACAAGTCATAAGTTACTTAACTTCTGTGTGTGCGTCTCTTGAGAGTCTCTTGGACTCATCTACTAAGAGACTGAGAAAGAAATTCTCCACACCAGTATTTCCCTATACCAAATGAATTATAGGTTATCTATTTATATATCTAGAAGGATCACTTTTTTAATCCCCAAAGCTATGGCAATGGAAATGTCAGTACATGTATATGAAATTTATACATCACTTCATAAATTGGATGAGTGGCGTATAGTTGATATAACACTTTTAAAAATATGCATGCTAGGAACTGAATGGATTGCACCATCAAGTGAATCTCATACATCAATGACTAGAGCTATTATATCTGACACATTCACTTTCCAGCAGACACCAATCAAGGGAACTGAATAAAACCACTGTCAGAAAAAGTTAAGGTCAGCAATGGCTTCACAGAAAGAACCATTTGTTATGGCTGACAATGTGACTTCAGATACAGGGCTTTCAGTGTTCCAGTTGTTTTCAGAACCCCAAGAACATGATTGATCACTAGGAAAAAGAAAGTGGTAGATTTGAACAGTTTTATATCTGTAGAGGAGAAAGCTCATTTCTTAACACTTTCACTAACAGACTCAATCAGACTTGTTAGAGAGACAGAGAGAGAGAGTCAGAGACAGAGACAGAGATAGAGACAGAGACAGAGAAGAGACAGAGACAGACAGAGATGGAAAAATTTAATGTTGTACTCCATCACTGGTATTCCCGTCTTCCTAATCAGCATGGATTAAGATAGAAAGTGCATTCATATAATTTTATAGGCAAAAAAGATGTATGTCAGAGAGGTTTACATCATGAAAGTATTAGGTGACAGATCAAAAAATGAACCTAGGTCTGCTGACTCCAAATACAGTATGCATTCATTGCAGTACAAATATTCAGATTTTAAATCTACTTATTGTCATATATTCAGGTTTGGGGGGGAGGGTAAGTTGGGGAGTGATTTTCCAGTTTTATATTCAGATCAAACTTTCATCTTCCCCTCCTAATTCCATATTTACTGCTGCTACTTTTCTCACTTCCTATTTAATTTTATTCCATTGTTTCCTCTAGTATTAGAAACTTCAAGTTCTGATTAGGAATTGGGCACACTATGGGTTTATAGTTATCTTCATCTAAAGAACCTAAACAACTACTTAACTCTGTAAAACATTCCTCTGGAAATATCAAACAAGTGCTTTTAGGAGAAATCAAGTTACTCATAAAAAGAATAAATCATTCATCAGTCAACAAGCATTTATTGCCTATTTATGAACAAGATATTGAATTAGATACTGGGATGCAAATACAAATGCAGTATCTGTCCTTAAAAAGTTTACATTTTAAAATGGGAGACAATAGGTTAAAGTAAGGGTTTATGCAATATGAATACATATATGTATTATAATATGTGTCTACACATATGCATCTCTCTGTATGTGTTTATATACATATCTATGTATATGTTTGCATGTGTGTAGGTAGTATGTGTGTGTCTGTATAAAATTAACATGCAATTTTTGGGGTGGGAAACTGGGAAAAAATGCCTCATGTGGAGGAAGGGCCTGATTATTTAAGGAAGTTAGGGGTTTTAAGATACAGAAGTATAGAGGTAATATATTCTAGGCATAAGGGTGAAGGTAGGTTGAGGCAAGAGGTGGGTGTGATAGAATGTTGTGTTTGAGGAACAGCAAAGTAAGCCAGATTGTCTGGAGCATGGACTATATGGAGGAGAAAAATGTATAATAAACCTAGATGCATAGGTTGGAGTCCAATTGTAGAGGGTTTTAAATGCTAGACTTTGTAGAGATTAAGGTTTCCCTCTGCCTCTGACTTGGTCAGTGGTGATACTTGCTGAATAATTAATTATACAGAGCAAGGAGGCTGAGAAACCAAATGGCCATTTAGAGAAGAAATACTGATTTTGACAGTAGAGAATAGACTGAGAGCAACCTAGAAATGATATAGTAATTTTACAATCATAACTAAATGATGTATTGTAAGGTGTTTTGCAAACCTTAAATCACTGTGTAAATGCTAAATATTATTTTTGTTATTGTATTATTATTAATACTGTGGTCTGACATACTTACTACTCACTCCATAACAGAACATAATTTCCTGGCAATTACATTGTAGATGATGGTTTTGAACTAAATGAAGCTGCCCTGCTTTCTGCTATGGATAGAGTTCTATGGCTACCTTAAGCTTTATCCAGTGAGATTAATCAGATCAGTAGAGAAAGGAATTAGACACAAAAAGAAAGACGAGTTTCAGTGATTGTATGTGAGAGCCGCTGTGTAAATGTGTTTGTGATCATTCTGTTTTATGAGCTCTCTGGACTGTTATTGCCATCTGTGCTATCAGTATTCATGAGCTGTAGTGGATCGTAAATTACTTCCGTGCTTATTCATTTGCAGATGTGGTGGTAATGAAGTATTGAAGAATGGAAAAGAGGAAAGGATGTGAGAGAAAAAAAAACAGGTAAGTGACCTTTACAGAAACTGCTTTAGTTGTTGTTATTGTCCTGTTTTCCTGAAAAGTACAGGATGCTTCCTGTGCTTATTCAGCAATGGATCTAGAATACTATGAGAAATCCTGCTGTAGCAATGATATCATTGAGAAACTGACATTTCAGATTATTGAGATGCACTTAGATGTAGTGGTAGAGTTGCAACAGTCTGTTGCAACAATAGACTTGGATCATTTGTAGTGTGACTATGAAAAAGTCATTTACCCTATTCAAACTTGAGTTTCCTCTTCTTTACAATTTAGGGATTGGAGTAGATGGCTTCTGAGGTCCCCTCCAGCCCCAAAACCATATTTTAATCTATAATCAAGGAGAAGTCAGTTATCCTCTAGGAACCTCATTTTCTTCACCTAAAACCTGGAGACAATCAAATATAATCACCAACATCATCATCATCATCATCATTATTATTTTATATACATTAACATATGCCTTGTACTGATCTCATAAATGCTGTAAGGCTCAAATGAGAAAACATAACTGTAGAGACACCATGACACAGACTATGAATAGTTCAAATGACCACAAAGAGGATTAGGAGGCATTGTGAGTCTGTGTCTCTTATCATAGGTGACAAGGATTCCTGAAATAGCTGTGAAGCAGGAAAAGCTATCTCAAGGGATCAACAAAACTGGATCTCCTCAATGGATCACACTTTTCTCTTGACCTTCATTTAATCCTCCATTTGGCATCATGTAATTCTCAGACCTCCATGCAGATGAATGGTGGGGAAAGGCTAGACTTTCTCAAAACACTTTCCTGACTTTAAAGCATGACCTAAATGCAAGTTATTTCCAACACACTTTTAGAAGCATTTGCATATCTATCACTAAAACTTTTACAAATTATTATTCTTTTACTACCATGAAATGAAGAAACATATACCCCCCCAAAATTGCCAATTTCTTATACACTGTGTGACTGTATGTATTCATCCTTTTTTCATCAGATTTACCTCCTTTTTTGGTATATCCTCTACTCTTCTGGTCAGTTCTTTGCCTTATCATTCCACCTATTATTTTTAGTGTTCTGGATTTCATACAATATCTTCAAGATCATGATTTTGGGGGATCATCTCTCTCATTTTCCTGTAGTGAGATCACATAAACTTTTATTTTTCAAAATTTCACTTTTTAATTTAAAGACTTTTGTTTTATATCCCTCCTAATCACCAAAATTGAAAAAAAATGTTAAATTTGCAATAATACCAACAGTCAAGTAAAACAAATTCCCTCATTGACATTATCCAAAAATATATGTCTAGACATCATAGAATCTTAGTTTGTGGCTATAGAACTTCTATTCTCCACATAATCTTTGTCAACTGACTTTGTACTTTTTCATAAGCATCATTTCTTCTTCTTTCCTCAGAACTTGATGCTGGTTTAATTCCACAATTTCCTAAGTAAGACATAACATTTCTGTTTTGTCCTTTCTCTAACATCCTATCAAAGATCTTTACAATAAGGCTAACTTATTTCTACAGATAATTTGATCTTTTATTTTTTAACCAACTTGATTCACCTTAAAATTGTGTCTTTGATTTTTCAGAGAAAAGTTTTTAAAGTAATTAACTTCATTCCCTTTCAATGATGGGACTTTTAAAAATAAAGTCTCACTACTTTCTTAATGGTATTTCATAAAGACTGCACGATTCTCTTCCTCTGATCATCCTTATAATATCATTTCTTCTTTTCTAACAAGAATTGCGTCATCCTAAAACTACTCTGTCTAAGGATAACAAGGATCTTTTTTTTTCTAATTCCCATGGTTTTTCCTCTAATTGCATCTTCTTTTACCTTTTTTGTAGCATTTGACATTTCTGTTCATTTATACCTGCATTTTTCTGCCATGACTGACTTCTAGAGCTCCTCTGACCTATCTGGCTAATTCGTCTCAATCTGTTTCTGAAATCATGGTTTATGCTACATACTATGTATGTGAATACCCCGGGATTCTGTCCTGTGTACTCATCTCTTCTCTAACTAAGCTGTCTCTTAGTGATAGCATACGTTAAATTTTCATCTCTAAAGATGAATCCATGAGTTACATATTGTCATTATCTGTTCCCTGAGGTCTAGAACACATACTGCATTATCTTTCTTTTGTCCCTAAGTTACTTTTGTTTATAACTTCCCTATAAAGAGCAGTGTTAACTTCCTGTCACTCAGATCTGAAAGCTCATGGTCAGCCTTGATTCCCACTGGTCCTTATATTGAATTGATTTCCACGATCAATCAGTTGATCCCACCTTCACAATATTTTTTTCATCCTCATATGAGCACTGTCCTAATTAAGGAGGCCTACATTATTCTTTGCCTAGACTATTCTACTAACCTGCTATTTTTCCCTGCTTCTAGTCTAATCACTCCTCAAACTCACTATAAATATATACCTACCCACACACCCAATATATGTTATATGTGTACATATACACATATCTATATGCATATATATAAATATATATGTATATGCATTGACATATATATACACATGCATACTATACATCTCGTAAATGTATGTTAGAGTCATGAATCTCATTAATCTACACGTATGTGTATAGGTATGTCTATATATGTATGCAGTACCACATACACACAAATGTACATAGGTGTGTCAAAATGTATATTTAGCTCTTGTGTATATATATATGAATATGCATATATTTACACACTGACACACATGTATACATATACACAGCTGTCAATTTTATATTTTAAAACACATATATGTCCCTGTCAATACTCTACTAAAGATCCTTCAGTGACTCCATGTTGCCTCTAGGATGAAATGAAAATACCTGTTTGGTAGTTAGAGAACTTCAAAATCTAATTCCAATCCATTTTTCCAGACTTAATTCACATTATTACACTGCCTCTTATTAATTATTTCCTGAAAACTGGTTAACATGTCTTTGTTTCCTTGTTTCTTTGCTTTGCCTTGATTTGTACACCTTTCACATCTTTGCAAATAGTAACTTCCATACTCTGCTTCCTTACCTTCTACCTTCAGATCTTGAAATCCCTAACTCCCTTCTAGGCTTGATATGGTGACACTTCATACACAAGACTTTTGCCTATGTTAATTTAAAAAATAATGGGGAATTTCCTCCATTAGTGTTCTTTCCATAATGTATTTATTTCTTTATATTTTGCATTTGTTTCGCTGTGTACATATTAATTATCTCCAGTAGCATAATCTCCTTGAAGGCAAGGAGTTTCATTTTTTTATATAATTATATCCTCCACCTGACATTTAGGAGGCACTTAATAAATGATTATTAAATTGAAATGGATATTTCATATGTCTCTGCCAAATTTCAGGAAATAATTTCCTTTTTCATTATAGCATGATCAGAAAGAGTGATATCTTTCATGTTACATGTCACAAAAGCTGTTCCTTCTTGTTCTTAAATTCTATCCTTTTCCAAGGCTCTCCTTCCCTTTTCAGTATGTGTCTCTTGTAACTGTCCCTTTCTTTCTTTTCTTACTACCATCAATGTAGTACAATTCCTCATTACCAGCCTCTTTGTCTATTGCAATAGAAGACACAGTAGGTTTTCATTTTTTGTACTCTGTTGCCTCAAATCTTTTTTTTTTTTTGTCTTTTTGGAGGAGGGAAAGGCAGGGCAACTGGGGTTAAGTAACTTGCCCAAGGTCATACAGCTAGTAAGTGTGTCAAGTGTCTGAGGCAAGATTTGAACTCAGGTCCTCTCGACTCCAGGGCCAGTGCTCTATTCACTGAACCACCTAGCTGCCCCATGCCTCAAATCTATACAATTCGGTGCCACCTTACCTTTTTACCATTATGCCATACTACTTACCTCAAAATGTTCTAATTTTAAGTTCAACTGGTTAAGAACTACTTATCTATTCTTGACAAATATGGCAAATAAATCTCTTTTACTTCCAATTTTTCAGAATGAAGAATTTAATGCTATGACCCTGTACTGTTTAACCTCAACCATATTGTTAGATCAGAAAAGGGAGAAATAGACTATGTAACTGAATTGTGTTAGCTTTTCATGCTTCTAAAAGCTTTGGACCACATTTATTTTCAACTGATCCATTCTTAACATCATCTTCACATATGGCTTAGGGCTGAAAATGAGAAAATGGTTACCTTCCACATTTAGAGAGCTCTAAATAGTCATGGCAACAAGAAAGAAACTAATTACAAGTGAACTGACAAGGCCAAAAGTATTAGTTTGGTCATAGCAATATTGAATTCTTTTACCTACCCCTTGAGGTTGCTTCTGTTCTCTACTGATCCAACTCTTATTCTTTCTGGTCCTTCTATGCCTGCCTTTTTTTTTTCTTCTGAATAAGCAGAGGAACATGTAGTAGCTCAAATCATTTTCTTTTTCTTCTTGGTTTGTGCATAGTAAGATTACATTTCCACAAGTCAAGGTAGACTCAACTGGGTACAAGAAAGATAAGATAATTGTATTTCATTTATGGAAATGCTTGTGTGTCTAACATCAATGGGATCATAGATACAAATTATCTTGTCAGTTTATAGACAATGGAAGAAGAAGAATTTATTAAGCATTTGCTATGTGCTGTTTTATAAACATTTAGTATGCAAAGTACTCTAAGTGTTGAGGGGCACAAATACAAAAATGAAAGAGAGAAGGAGAAAGATAGAGAAAGAAATAGAGAAAGAGAAAGATTTTAGTAGAATCACAAAGTTAACAAGTTGATATCCAGGACAGTGAATTGAATCACCCTTTTCTGGAATCAGTGATGCTTTTGACTTGATTCCAACATACAGCAAAAGAGGAGGAAATAAGAAAGGGAGATATACAGCAAAAGGTAGATTATTATATGGCCTGGGTTGATAGATGAATGGAATATAAAACAACATATTTTGTTCTTTGTTCTAGGGCAAAATGTTGGGCTAAGTAAATTTTTTCTCAGTGAGAAACCAAGACAATATGTATTCTCATGTTTGTAACAAAATAAAAATCTCCAAATGTTCATGAATATATTTCCTTAAGCAAAATGTTTTCTCTTCCTTCTCTAGACTCCAACAAAGTCAGAGTTCAGTTTAAGGAGTCAGACCATTACTGCACAAAAGTGAGAAATGGATGTACTTCAACATTTCTTACCTTAAGAGTGTCCTGAATAAACCTGACAGAAGTGCTGGCATAGTTTTTTTTTTTTTGTTTCCCCACTTACATTTTGCTTTTTTCTGAGAGCCATTTTACTGTCTTTAATTACTTATCTCTTTCCTGTAAAAGACTACTAGCTTAAAAAGAGACAAAATTTCTATATTGTACAATAGATGCAACATTTCACCCCCATATCATTGTGGTTCTATCCTAGGAAGAGAGAAATGTGTTTCATCATCTGTTCTAAAGATCTTCCCAATTACTCTGAGTTTACTACCTTTTCTGTGTTGTTATTTTTTATTGATATCACATTGTTTTTTTTTTAATTTTCACTTCAATCTATGTCAATTGATATGTCTTCCCATTTGTCTCTGATGGCATAATATATGCATAATTTCTGAGAATGTAGTAGTTATGGTATTCCATTACATTCTTATAGTATTTTTTTTAATTGTAAAGTGTTCTTTCCATTGACATCTTTTCCAATTTAGTTGTTATCAAGTAAAGTATCAGGGTTGTTTTGATTTTCATATATATCTAATTATTAGTGCTTTTCAATGTTTTTTATATGGACATTAATAGATTGTAATTTTTTGTTTATATATTTTGACAATTATCCATTGGAGTCAAATGCATCTGTTTCAATATTAATCTAAATATTGAATCTAAATTGATATTGATATTTGAAGTGCTTTCAGATTTTATTTCTTGTTTTAAACATGGAAGGAGACATAACCCTAAAAATAATGTATCATATATGTTAAGGGTTATTTAGGAGTATTTCCTTAACTCCCTTAAACATATATATGATTGACATATATATGCATATATATCCATAAATTATATATGTGTATAAACTTGGTAGAGTCATAAAGCTGTTAAGTTGATTGGATACATAGAATAGTGAATTGAACCCCACTTATGGAATCAGTGGTGCTATTGACTTGATGCCAGTGTCTAGAGAAAGAGGTGAAAATCTGAGAGGGGATATGTAGCAGGTAAATGTAAGGAGTTAAGAAAATGGATACTATTTAAACTATATGGCTTCTAATGTCCCAAACAAATCCTCCTCTACTATCCTATTTATCTGGGATGCTACCTGACAGGATTTTTATGGAAATTAAATGAGATAATCTACATAAAGCATTTTGTGCATCTCCCTCCCCTTACAATTCAGGGCTATGGTTATGTATTATCCAACACTGATCTTAGATGTGAACATTTACCATTTTCTTATTAAGTGTCAAACCCATTTGCTTTCTACATGCAGATATATGTGAAGAACAATAAAGTCAGATCTTATTTCTCATTGAAAATTTTTTTGTATTTGTTCTTTAATAGTCATGTAAGATGAATCTCTACTCCTATCCATTCTTATATTATTTTCCATATACCTATCATTTGTCTTATCGTATTTTATAATTTTATTTAATTAAAAATTAAATATGTTATTTTAGATTCATTTGGATTCATGAACTCCTTTTTATTGGTTCAGTTTTTATTCCAAGGAGTATAATTCTTTGCAAGCTCTATTTCCTTAACTACTCTTCTGTATATCCCTTATTTTTTATTTCCATCCCCAGTGAACCTGGTATATTTTCATGTTCTTTGATCCATTTTTCTATTAATTTTGGTATCATCCCCTTAATGTGGTTTGTGAAGGAATTGTTTTCTTTTTCTGCTTTTCTGCACTTACATTTTCCCCCTTATTGAATATCTTGTTATAGATTTACAAAATCCATATTACTTCTCTCCCTTACATAGTCATCCATTTCATAAAACATATATACATACATATATACCCATGCATGTATGTTTATATATGTGTGTGTATATTATGATACAGATTGCATACTCACATATATATGTATATACACACCTACATGTGTTACCAATGCAATATTTTAACATACAAGAAGCACTACTTCTTTCTTGTTCTTATGACAAAGCAAATTCCTCATTCAATGTAATATTTAGATGATTTGTTGCATTATATTTAAAAATTTTCACTGGCTTTATAGGAATTGCAGTCTACTTTTGCCTTTCAATGAAGACCATATGCCAGAAATTTAACCTTGATATATTATTTTCATCAATTTTATTTCTCATTGGTGTACCTTGAGCCAAATTCCAAATAACTGGCTGCTCTGCTTTGGCACCATGAATACATTACAGTATCATATCCATCAGATAACCATTTGGTCATTCCTAAAGATAATGAATGACATTCTGGAAAAAAATATCACTCTTCTCCAAAAGCTAATAAATTGTGTATACCCTTTGACCCAGTAATACCACTAAGTTTATACCCCAAAAAGATTTTTAAAAAGAAAAAAAGACTATTTTTACAAAAACATATGAGCTCTGTTTGTGGTGATAAAGAATGATAAACTAATAGGATGACTATCACTTGAAGAATGACTAAACAAATTATAGTATATGAAGGTGGTGATTGTGCTAAAAGCAATGATGAAGGGGATGGTTGCAGAGAAACCTGGGAAGATTTGTTTGAACTAACATACATTGAAATGAGCAGATACAGGGGGGGAAATTATACAATAAGAAGAATATTTAATGACAATCAAATTTGTAATACTTTGTACCTCAGATTATCACAATACCAAACATGATTCCAGAGGACTCATGAGAAACAGGCTATTTACCTACTGATAGAGAACTAATAGTTTCTGAGTACAGATTGAAATGCACATTCACACACAGTTGAGTATACACTTGTGTGTGTCTATATGTGTGTGTGTGTATACATAGATAGATAGATAGATAGATAGATAGATAGATAGATAGATAGATGTGTGGGTATGCATATGACTAATGTGGGAGTTTGTATTGCTTGGCTGTACATGTGTGTAACTGGGGTTTTATTTTTATTTCTTTCTCTATAGAGGACTTGGGGAAGAGGGAGACAAAAGAATCTTTAAAAAAATAATAAAGATAATGAACAATGTTTTTAATCTTGAATGGCTCAGTGAAATCACAATAATATTCACTTGGCAATCTTGGTCCTCTTTATCCTCATGCATTTTCCAAATATATTTACTTTCTCTAAAGTGCTCCATAGTCATTCCCTAATACATAAGTAGAAATTTACCCAGGACCCAGAGCTACATTGCCAGCTGGACAACTCTATTAGAGGTGATCTGCCAGCAACCACATTCATTATCTGCTCCTCTTTTATAACATACCATTACTCTTTATAATTTATCATTTTTGTTAAGTATATCAATATTCCTCCAATCAATAGGTCTTGGTGTTATTTATTTGGGGATTCTTTTTTGTTCATTTTGGGGTTTTTTTGTGTCTTTTTTATTCTTCTCTTTCCTATCTCTTTGTTCCATATCACATTAGTCACCAATTCCTTCCTATTTATTTTACTTCTGAATTTACTCTTTCATCTATGCAACCCTTTCCATTATTATTGAGTCCATCCTAATCCATGAGCTCATAACCACTCCCATAGTTTATTATAATAATGCACTAATCATTTGGTCTTCTGACATTCAGTGTTTGTTGTTCCCACATTTACCTTATACTATATTGTCAGTTTAATCTCTCAAATTTCCATTTCTTAAGGTATCAATACCCTGTTAAAGAATAATTATTGATATCTATTTGTTCATATTTCTTAGAATCCACATACCTCTTCCATGAGGTTTCAAATGGAATTCCCAACTTTCTTATACTTTTTCATATTGTGGAATCTTTGTTCAAACCTAACTATTTTTTCTTTGTCTCTAGAAAAAAAAAAACTCTTATTTTCCCAGGTTTGTGCCTGTTATACTTTCCTCTATGCCTAGAATGGTCTTCCCATATCATCTCTAGTGTTAGAAACCATGCTCACCCTTTAAGATTCACTTTAAAAACCACCACTTTCATGAAGGTTTCACTGAATCTGACAGTATGAAGTAATTCTTTCCTCCTTTAAAGTCATTGAGTATTTGATTTATACCTCTTATTAACTTATCACATTCAACTTCATGGATATATATACTTTAATGTACATGAATCATGACTCCTACCAGGTTTTATAGCCTTTAAGACGTATAATTATTTTCAAATTCTATTTTTACTCCTTTGGTGGCTAAACAAATCACATTCTAATCATTTGACAAGCACTTTTTAAGTACCTATGTATCAGATATTGCAGTAGACATTGAAGAATCAAAGCAAAACGTATCCTTTCTTTTCAAGGAGTTTTCATTCAATAGGGAGAGACAATGTGAACATATAATTACCTTTTTAATAAGGCTAAAATTTAAAGTCATAATTTTTTAATGTCAATGTCATAACTCCACCATGAAAGAAAGATAGATTAGAAACAATTCTGATGAAAAAGATTTGCTACTTCTTGGTCACTTCAAGTTCAATATTAATAAACATAGTGATATAACTGTAGAAAACACATATTTAAACTTAGACTGCATTAAGAGAAATACGGTATCTTTGAAGACAGCTGTGTATTTAAGTTTTTTATAACATCTGGATCACAGTGTTCAGATTCAGGTCCCTTAGTTGAAAAGGCAAGTTGACTAGTTGGAGTACATCCTGAACAAGGACCAGAATAGTGCTAGGTTTGGAATGGAAGAAAAGGGGAGGAAATGGAAATAAATATTTACATAGCACTTACTATGTGCCAGGAATTGTGCTAAAAAGTATTTTATAAATATAATCAATTTATTCCTCACAACAACACTGTGAAATAGGGGCTATTATCCCTATTGTATAGTTGAGGAAACTGAGGCAAACATAGGTTAAGTGATTTGTCCAGGTTCACACAGTTAATATGTGTCTGAGGTTGAATTAATATTAATATTCCAGGCTCAGAACTATAAACTCTGTGTGACCTAGATGCCCTTGTCATATAACTTATTATATGCCATGTAAAATATTTGAAGGAACTATATATATATATTAATAGAGAAATTTAAAAAATAGTAAGAGACATGATCATTGTTTATAAGTATTTGAAAATCTATCATGTGAAGGAAAGATTCATTTTAATCTTATAGCTAGCTTTAGGTCTAAGAACTAAGGCCTATTGGGTCAGCTAGGTGGTACAGTGAATAGAGTTCCTGCTCTGGAGTTAGGGGACCAAAGTTCAAATCTGGCCTCAGACACTTAGCACTTACTAGTCTTGTGACCTTGAGAAAGTCACTTAAGCCAGATTTCTTGTTTTCCCCCTCCAAAAAATGAAAAAACAAACAAACAAAAAGAACTAAGGAAGGGCTATTGTGAAAATTTCAGAAACTTCATAGAATATTACCTCTAGATTATCTCTGTAATAGCAATGTAAATTTTTAAGCTCTTCCCTGCCACTAGGCCCTTTGATAGGCTTAAGTGTACCTGGAGTCTATGGTAGGAGGCTTGTTTTTCAGGAGATACTTTGTGATTGGGTAATGTGTCAAGAAGGTTGTTACATTCTCTGAGCAAGGAGAAGGCTATATAATCCCTGATGTAAGGCATTGTTTTGGGGCTCACTTTGAGAAGTGTTGTGTGACTTGACCAGAGGAGACTCTGGGCAGCCTGAGAGCCCCCCTGCCCACTCCCCACTCCCTACCCTTGCCCGGCTTTGAAAACCCAGATGTTGATGCTTCCCTCTCTGGTAACAGACTATGTATGGATGTATTCGTCGGACAGTTGGAGGGCTGTCTCCTTGACCTCTTTGTTTCTCTCTCTTCTTGTAACTTTGGCTTGTAACCTCTGTATACTCTCCAGTTCAGGGTGCTGACTTTTTCCCCTGAACTAGGTAAATGATATGTTTGATTGATTAAAGCAAGATTGCTAACCCATTTCGAGTTGCTTTCCTTTAGAAAAGCAGATCTAAGAACCTGTGTTGGAAGCTTCCCTGGGTATGCTGAGGTGCTTGCTGCTACAAAAAAATTATATGTTTCATTGATTAAAGCAAGGCTGTTAACCCCTTTTGAGTTGCTTTCCTTTAGAAAAGCAGATCTAAGAACCTGTGGTGGCAGTTACCCTGGGGATGCTGGCATGCTTACTTCTACAATCTCTCAGACTACAAACTACCTAGAAGGTGTTAATCTGTCTTGGTAGAAGATTATTCAACTGGGAATTCTCTTAGTGCAATGAAATTATAGAGTTCAGTTCCTAGGATTTGACAGAGACATATCCCTTTTAAAACAAATGACCGTCTAGATTTATATTTAATTCATGTTAACACTAAGGCATTCATTATCATCAGCAACAAATACATATTGTATTTCTTTCATGTATATGAGAATATAAAATGGAATAAAATAGGTTAATGCAAATCGAGTTGTAAAGAACAATGTAATAATAACTGATATTTATATATGCTCTAAATTCTATGAAGGACTTCACAAAAAATATCTCCTGTGAGCAAAGGTTTTCCTTGTGAGGGAGATAATATAGACATTAATCTTTCTATTTCACAGTTAAGAAAAAAATGAGACTCAGAGACATTAAATGGCTTGCCCATATTCATGTACCTGGTAAAAGTAAGATGTTGGATTTAAACCTAGTTCTTTCTGATTTTGATTGCAACATTGTATTGACCAATACTCCAACACAAAGAGATAAAGAATAATACAAAGTAGCAAACTCTTAGATGATGGGAAAGCGATACATGTTGTGTGTTGTAGCAGGTCAAAAAATGATACTAGGAGTCAAGGAAGGTGAGACATACTGCAGCAGAGGTGAGACTTATACTGGAATCTAGATCATGGAAAAGAGGACATTTTTTTCTGTGAAAAGCAGCAAAAATTACATTTTGGTATATAGAATTATTCATAAATTATATATCTAATTTTTTTCAGAAAAAAAGAATTTGAGTGACATTAAGATAGATTTGGGAGCTATTCTACAGAGTTTAAAACTTAAATATAATTCCCATTTCCTATTGATCAGTAAAAAAAAAAAGATTGTGAGTTCGATTTTGTATTAGACTGATCCTAGATTCCCATTGATTTCAAAAGGACCCAATTATTTCTGTTCAATTTCTTACAGATTAAAAGGTAACTGAGTGAACTTCAAGATCTTTTCTATATACTTTTATATATAATTTCTATGTAGAAATTATAAAATTTCTATAATTTTATAAATCAAACCCAGAATTATTTTAGAAAATGCATAGCCACACACTCATCCAGGCATTAATGATTTTTTCCTGGTATAAAGTCATAAAATTTCAGAAGTTTAGGTCTAGGATTGTCCTTAGATAGGATCCAATCCAATCATTTCATTTTTCAGATGAAGAAATTGAAGCCTACAGACATGAACAGAATGGAAAATCAGATAACTCAGCCGGATCATGATTTAATTGTGCGATCTGACTTCCTAATTGCACATCTTGTGTTTTTTTACACTGGACCATGTTATTCATGCTTAATTTATATTTTAATATAATCTGCAATTAACCTTGTTGTCCCTCAAACTTTGGTCCTATTTTTCTTAAATTTTATTTTACTAATTTTTTTTTTTTGAGATCAAACCATTTGTTGTCGTCACTGGCCTTAAACAGCCCAGGCGGGGGTCCTCTTCCTCCATCCCTCTCTCTCTTCCGGGCGCTGCCAACATGACACTTGTATGGGACACTCCTCCACCTCCCCTGGCACTGGACACTGGTACGAAATCTCCATCTTGTACTCGCGTTTCTCCAGTTCAGCTCATAACTGATTGGAGAAGTTGTCTTCCACATTGTCATCATCCCAATTATCTTCCCAAACATGTGTGTCCTCGTTTTCATCTAAACCAGCCCAGTCTTCTGCCGGGAATTCCTCGAACTCGTAGTCCTCCTCCAGTAGCCCCAGATCCATTGGCCCCTTCATTTCCGACATGACTCCCACCACAGGTGCTGCCACAACTCCCACCCTATTTTACTAATTTCTATAAAGAGAGTACAATGCCTGTCTTTATCTCATCAACACACATTCATTTCTTTCTTTTTTTTTCAAGCAATTGGGGTTAAGTAACTTGCTCAAGGTTACACAGCTAGTCATTATTTATGCGTGGGTGCTCATTTTCTGAGGCCGAATTCAATCTCGGGTCATCCCAACTCCGAGGCCGGCACTCTTACTCACTGCGCCACCTAGCCCCTCCTACACATTCATTTCTAATTTTGACTACAGTCCCCACTACTTTGCTGACTGAAACTTTTCTTTAAGTTACTAATACTGAATCTGAGGGTTTGTTTGCCCCCACCTTCTATCTTTTCCTTGAATATTCTGCACTATTACTACTGTTTCCTGTTCCTTTCTTTTTTCCTGAATATTCTTTTTTTTTGTTGTATTCATAATACTATTGTATTGTGTCTTAACATTTCTTGCAACCTATTTGATCTCTCCACACTTGTCTCAAAAATCCAAAGTGGCTCACTATTACTTATGAGATAAAATTTAAAACATTCATAACCTGGTATTTACTGGCCTGCACAAAGGGGCACTAAACATTAACAGGCAATTCCACAGAAGAGAAAGATATCTGAATTGGCATTGAAAGAACCAAGATGGAAACCTTGGCTCTGCCACTTAAAGTTTGTAGAACCTTTAGCCAGTCACTTCTCTACTGGTGGGAGTTTCTCCACTGGTAAAATGAAGGGTTTGGCCTTAACACTCAGTATGTACCTTTCCAGATATCAAATTAACAAGACAAAAAGGACAAGAAATTTCTAAGGGTATGCAAAGTTGGCAAGGAGGCAAAAGAGTGAGAGGAAATAGGATCTTTGGAATCATACAACAGCCCTTATTATCTCTTCTCTCAGTCTAACAATGCCAGGAAGGACAAAGGAAGCACCTTGTCTGCTTAACACCTTCAGAGGTTATTATCAATTCTTGCTCAGCAAAGAATAGAAAGGTTGGTCTTCCTGTGGAAAATCAAGGAGAAACAATTCTATGCATGCTCTGATGTGTTCCATAATCTACATCCCTGAATCCCTCTTCCTTTTGTGGAGTTCCAACATTCTCAGGTTTTATCCATCCCTTTGACCTACTTTCAGTCTCTTCTTCAGTTTGGGAAAAAAACAAAACAAAATAAAACAAAACCTACACTTCACATCACTTTCCTTGCTGGTATAAGGCTACAACATCATTCATATTAGAAAAATCTCATGGCATGATTTCTAAAGACAGACTTACCATTTGAGTCTTTGCATTAATTACTAAAAAAAATAGATGATCTCTGATACCATTAGTAGCTGATACGCTAGGATATTCATGTTTACAAAGCCCTTTAGAAATTTATTATGTCATTCAATCTTCCCCAAAATCTTTTGAGGTAGATACCATTATCACACTGTGTCCCTTCAGTGGAAAGTTAAATGCTATTGCCAGGAAGAAATCCTCCATTTCTGTTATTCTATTACCTAAACATTCAAGAAATTATTTTGTGTATTCCCCAATGAAGGCTTTGCCATTCCAGTTTGGAGAATTCAGCTGTTCAGATGATACAGTCTGGCAAATTTGCCTCAAATCACTGACCTTCACATGCTTTGGTTGGCTGACTCTAATTCATCCCCCTTGCCCTCAACAGGGGTTGTTTAGCTCTCAGAAGTGCTCACAGATTTTGTGCAGGGTTTCTTATTGCTTGCTATTGACTTGCTGTGCAATGCAGGCATGACAGAGCAACCCTGTCCAAATAGTACCTCTCATTTGACTTGAGAGTTGAAATAACCCTGGCCACCAGTCACTCCTGATTCCCTCTAGGGCATAGAACTCTAAGAAGAGAGGTAACAACTGCAATGTGGATTGTTCTGATTAGGCTTCCTTTGTGGAGTGAGCTATCTGGAGGGAGGGAAGGAAGGAGGGAGAGACAGAGAGAAAGAGACAGAGACAAAGACAGATACAGAGAGAGACAGAGAGAGATAGAGAGAGAGAGAGAGAGAAAGAGAGAGAGAGAGAGAGAGAGAGAGAGAGAGAGAGAGAGAGAGAGAGAGATTCAACCTACACTCTTCTGAAGATTGCTTAGAGGTGATTAAGGGAAGATGATATTATTGCATGAAAAGACTGGGAAAGTTTCCAGGCTCAGCCACAAACCATAAAAATTTTACCTTAGTTTTCTTTTTTTTAATCCCTAAAGGATACTTTTTCAGTCTATTTAATCCTAGACTGAATCTTTCTTATCTTGATATTTCATTTTTTTCTTATGAGAAAGCATAATTCCCCTAGAAAGCCTGCCACAACAAATACAAATGCCATACCACTATAAATATGAAAGGTTTGTTGAAATTTGACACATATTAATGAAGAAAAATTTTTAAAGTTTTATAAGATCTCTTCCTATAAACTAGATCACCTAGTATTAGACTGCACACTGTTTTGAAATTGAATCAATATGTGAACAAAACTATAAGTTTATAGATTCCTTAAAATATTTTAAAGGGTGGTTGGTGGTGTGGTGTGGGTTTGTGGTGTTGGTTTTTGTTTTTTTTAACGCAATAGCTGAAAGCAGTGGAAGAATACAACTCTCTCGACAAACAAGTTAGAATCTGAAAGGAAAATAATAGTTTATTCAAGATCACCTACTGTATACAGAACATAGAATAATTTTTGTTCTCAAAATGAACTTAATTTCCAAAATTTTATTTATCACTTTTTTTGTTTTTGTTTTATCTTCATTTCCATATTCATCCTTTCACCTTCCCTTTCCCCATTCCAAAGGAGCCATCCCTTATAATATAGAATGAGAAAAAAAAAAAAAGAGGAAAAGAAATGATGTACAACACTAACCAACAAATCAACTGAATGTAATACAATCTGTAGTATCCCAAATCAATATCTTTCCCCCTCCAAAAAGAAAATGAGGAGGGGGATTTCCTTTTCATCTGTACAGCATTTTGGTTGTTATAATTGCATAAAGGAAAGAACAAATTAAAGAATACATGACTGAAGTACTCAGTATAAGCAAAGCTCAGAGCTAATTGCTGGGAACAAAAATAGAAAAGTAACATAATTTCTACTCTCAGAAAGCTTAGATTCTGTTTTTTAAACATTTGAATTTAAAATTTTGAAATTCCAGATTCTTTCCCTTCCTTCCTCATCACCCACCCTTACTTCGAAGATAGGCAATTCAATATAGGCTGTACATGTGTATCTATGCAAAACATTTCCATAGTGGATATAGTGTGAAAGACTGACTATATTTCTCTCCATTCTATCCCGGCCCACACTTGTTCTATTCTGTACTTTGACCATGAAACTTTTCAGAAGCTAGTGCTTCTAACTTCCCTTCCTCCCAACCTACTCTCCCGTAGGATGAAATACCCTATTTAGTGTGTATCGCATTCCCTCCCTAAGCCAAATTGAATGAGAGTAAGGTTGACACATTCCCTTTTGCCTTCCTATTCTTTCCCTCCATTGTAACAGTTTTCCCTTGGCCTTTTCTATATGAGAAAATTTACCCCATTCTATCACTCCCCATCTCCTCTCATTATATTCTTCACTCACCTCTCAATTTCACCTTTTAAGTATCACCCCTTCCTATTCAATTTGTCCTGTGCCCTCTGTCCATGTATACCTATACACATATATACACACTTTCACATATATGTTCAAATGCCCATAAACCCTCCTATATAGACACATATGTATGTATACATACACACTCTCTCTTTCTCTCTCTCTCTCTCTCTCTCTCTCTCTCTCTCTCTCTCACACACACACACACACACACACACACACACACACACACACATTTATACTCCCTTCAACTATTCTCATACTGAGAAAAGTTTCATAAGTTACAATTATCATTTTTCCATGTAGGAATGTAAAGAGTTCAACATTGGTAAGTTCCTCATAATTTCTTTTCCCTGTTTAGCTTTTCATGCTTCTCTTGCTTCTTGTATCTGAATGTCAAATTCTCTATTAAACTCAGTTTTTTTCATCAAGAATGGTGAAAGGTCCTCTGTTCCATTGAATGACCATATTTTCCCCTGAAGCATGATACTCAGTTTTGCTTGTTTTAATCCCAGATCCTTTGACCTCCGGAATATCATATTCCAAGCCCTTCAATCCTTCAATGTAGAAGCTGCCAGATCCTGTGTTTCTACAATATTCAAATTGTTTCTTCTTGGCTGCTTTTGATATTTTCTTCTTGATGGGAACCCTGGAACGTGGCTATAAACTCTTAGGAGATTTATTCTTGGGATCTTTTTCACAAGGTGATAGGTGGATTCTTTCAACCTCTATTTTGCCCTCTGGTTCTAAAACATCAGGGCAATTTTCCTTGAGAATTTCTTGAAGGATGATTTCTAGGTTCTTTTCATGATCACAGCTTTCAGGGAATCCAATAATTTTTCAATTTTTCAATTGTTTCTCCTGGATCTATTTTCTAGATCAGTGGTTTTTCCAATGAGAAATTCTACATTGCCTTCTATTTTTTCATTTTGTTTGGATCCGTTTAGTAGTATCTTGATTTCTCATAAGGTCACTAGCTTCCATTTGCTCCAATATAATTCTGAAGGAATTATTCCCTTCAGTGAGCTTTTGAGATTCTTTTTCCATCTGGCAAAATTGGCTTTTTAAGGCATTCTTCTCCTCATTGCATTTTTGAGCCTCTTTTGCCATTTGAGTTAGTCTATTTTTTAAAGAGTTATTTTCTTCAGTCAGGTTGCTGACTATCATTTTATAATTTTCTTGCATTGTTTGCATTTCTTTTCCCAATTTTTCCTCCACTTCTCTTATTTGGTTTTCAAAATCCTTTTTAAGCTCTTCTATGGCCTGTAACCAGTTCTTATTTTTCTTGGAGGCTTTTGGTATAGGAGTTCTGACATTGTTGTCTTCCTCCTGTTCCATGCTTTGATCCCTTTTTGTCCCCAAAAAGGAATCTAAGGTTTGACTACTGTGGTTCCTTTGCTTTTTTTTGATTGCTCATGTTGCCACTCAATTACTTGACTTTTGAGCTTTTTGTCAGAGTAGAACTTGGCTTTCATAGAGGAGAACTTTGTCCCAGATTGCTGGGATTTTCACAAATGCCAAAGCTATTAGTTTGGTGCCATCTCTGAAGCCTCCATATGCTCTGGCACCTTGTCACACACCACAGGACCTGAACCTTAGACAGAGATCCAGATCCAAGCAGGTTAAGCAAGAGCGACTACCCCTCAGACTGGTGGCTTGGTCCCCCTACAATCTATAGGCCAGGAGATCTGAAGCAGCCATGTGGTGGTAGCTGCCATGCCTTAGCCACTTCTCCCTCTGGGAGTGGTAGAGGCTGGACCACACCCCCAGACCCCCTGTTCCCGAAATCCACTAACCTCTCATTTTGTCTTTGGCATTTATGGGTTGATAAATCTGGAAACTGCCACAGCTTCTCTTGATACACTCTCCCAAAGTCCTTTCCGAGGTCGGTGCCACCAAGGGCCCATGCAGGGCTGGGCAATGCTCCCAGAGCACTGCAATGGACCATTCCTGTCTGCCTGCCAGGCTGCCTTCAGTGGGAGGTTTCTTTCTGTCACTTTGTGGGTTCTGTAGCTCTAAAGTTTGTTTAGAGTCATTTTTTACAGGTATTTGAGGTGCTTAGGGAGGAGTGCAGGGAGTTTTCCTGCTTCTACACCACCATCTTGATTCCACCCCAGAAAGCTTGTATTCTAATGAGGAAGATGACATATATGAAAGTTTTTAGTTGTAGGTTAGTTGGAAAAGTTCCAAGGAGAGGATTCTGGGAATATGGCAGAGTAGATCAAAAAAATTTAAGCTCTCATGATCTTCTCTCACAAAAGAGATAAAATAGCACCTTAGGATAAACAAAGTGTTGTTAAAAAAAAAAAAAAGGAGAAAATGGGCACAGACTTGGTCTTCCTGGGACTATTTGAAAAGATCAGAAGAAAAATCCCAGAATGAGATTTGGTCCCTGTGAAGACTAAACACTTCCAGGCTAGGGTCTGCTTTAACAACAAGCAGCTTAAACAATAAATAGTGAATATAAAAAGGAGAAAGAATTAAGCCATAGAAAGCTATTATGGGAATAAAGATGACTGGGATTCATCTTCAGAGGAGGATATTGAAGTAAAGAACCCCAAAGAGTAATGTCAAATGGACATCTGCCCACAAAGAATTCATAGAAGGTCTTTAAAAAAAAAAGACTTTGAAAATCAAATGATAGAGATGGAAGAAAAACTTTAAAAAAATTGAAGAAAAAAAGATTATGAAAGGAAAGCCAATCAATTAGAAAAATAGGTCCAGAATCTTAAGGAAGAAAACAACACTTTGAAAATTGGAATTGGGCAAAGTTAAACTAGTGAAATTATAAGTTTTCAAGAAATAATTAGGAGGGTGGAGTCAAGATGGAGGAGTAGAAACAAGACTTCCATGTGGCTCCAGCTTCCACCTTCCCCAATCCATGTAAAAGGGGACTATGAACAAACTTTGGAGCTACAGAACCCACAAAATGACATAGAAAGGCTAACCTCCCATGGAGGACAGCCTGGCAGCCCGCCAGGAAGCGGTCAGAGCAAAGATCTGGGAGCCTATCCTATCCCAGCTGGAGCCAAGGTTTTAGCCCCAGGGAAGACCTGACCAGCAGCTCCCTGGAGGGACTTCAGAACAGCAGCAGCTGTGGCTATTTCCAGAATTTTCAACACATAGATGCCAAGACAAAGTGAGAGGTCAGTGCACTGTGAAGTTTGGGACCAGCAGTTGGAATAGTGTCAGCTTTTGGCCCCAGAGCAATAAGCCACTGAGACACTTAGGCACAGCTGGTGCCATGTTGCAGCTTCAGCTCCTGACCTGCAGACTGTGGGGGGGACTAGGCAACCAGTCTGAGGGGTAATGGCTCTTGCTTTATCCTTCTTGGATCTGGATTGAAGTCTAAGGTGGAGGTCCTGACCAGCTTGTCAGAGCATGTGGAGGCTTCAGAGAGGGCACTCAAATAATAACTCAAGCAGCTGAGAAAACTCCAGCATTTGATATGAAGCTCCCCTGTCTGGTGGCAGAGCCCTACTGTGGCAAAAAGCCCCAAAGTCAAGTAATTGAGTGGCAACATGACCAGGAAAAGGAAGCAAAACAAACAGAAAAGTCCAACATTATACTCCTATTTTGGGGGGCAAAAAGGATCAAAGCATGAAACAGGAGGAAGACAGTAAAGTCAGAACTACTGCACCAAAAGCTTCAAAGGAAAATACAAGCTGGTTACAAGCCAGAGAATACCTTAAGAAGAAGATAAGAAAAGTGGGGGAAAAATTGGGAAGAGAAATGAAAATAATGCAAGAAAATTATGAAATGAGAGTTAACAGCCTGACTGAGGAAAATAATACCTTAAAATAGACTAACTCAAATGGCAAGAGAGGCTCAAAAAGGCAATGAGTAGAGGACTGCCTTAAAAAGCCAAATTTGCCAGAAACACAATCAAGATAGTATAGGATCTGGCAGCTTCTACACTGACAGACTGAACGACTTGGAATATGATATTCCAGAGGTCAAAGGAGCTGGGATTAAAACCAAGAATCACCTACCCAGCAAAACTGAGTATCATGTCTCAGGGGAAAATATGGTCATTCAGTGGAATAGAGGACTTTCAAATATTCTTGAAGAAAAATCCAGAGTTGAATAGAAAATTTGACATTCAGATACAAGAAGCAAGAGAAGCATGAGAGGTAAACAGGGAAAAGAAATCATAAGGAACTTATCAAAGTTGAACTATTTACATTCCTACATGGAAAAATGATAATAGTAACTGATGAACCTTTTCTCAGCATGAAAATAGTTGAAGAGAATAGAAATATATAGTCTTTATCGTAGGGTATATAGGCATATAAATACATATAAATACGTTTACAGGTAGACATAGATAGAGGGCACAGGACAAATTTAATAGGAAGGCATGATACTTAAAATGTGAAATGAAGAGGTGAGAGAGGAATATAATGAGAAGAGATGAGGAGAGACAGAATGGGGCAAACTATCTCATATAGAATAGGCAAGGGAAAATGGGTACAATGGAGGGGAAGAACAGGAAGGCATAAGGGAATGGATCAAGCTTATAATCATTGGATTTGGCTCAGGGAGGCAATGACATACACACGAAATAGGGTATCTCACCCTACAGGAGAGTTGGGGAGAAGGGTATGAGAGAGGGGATGATGGAAATGAAGGCAAGCCTCGGGGGAGGGAAGTTGGAAGCACACACTTTTTGAAAATGAACAGGACCAAAGTAGAGAATAGAACAAGTGGGAGGTGGGATAGGAGGGGGGGAAATATAATCAGTCTTCTACAATATATCTACTATGGTAATGTTTTGCATTAACTACTCATGTACAATCTGTATTGAATTACTTAACTTCCCAGTAAGGGTGGGTGTCAAAGGAGGAAGGGAATGAATTTGGAATTCAAAGTTTTAAAACCAAATGTTTAAATATATATTAATATTATCTTACATGTAATTGGGAAATAAGAGGAGGGGATATTCTAGGGGACTGCAATTTTGGGGAGAAAGGTGGGGGAAAAACAGGGAGGAAGTTTGCAACACAATAACTGTTGTAAGTGAAGTAAACCAGAAGTCAAAAAAAAGAAATAATTAAATGAAATATAAATAATGAAAAAATAGAAGAGAAGGTGAATGTTATAAGAAAAATTACAGATTTAGAGAATAGATCAAGAAAAGAAAATAGAAAAAAATTATGAGACTAACTGAAAGTTATAATCAAAAAACAAAACTTGATACAATAATACAAGAAATAATTATAAATGGAAAAGTTCTGTGGACATTACTGAACTGCAGCAAAAAAGGTAAGTCTTATTTTTTCATATTGTTTCCACAAATAATATTATCTCCATTTCTGATATTGAAATATTTGATGGTGCCAAGGACTGTGGTGACAAGAACTTTCTGTGTCTTCAGTAACTGTGCCTATAACACCTGAAAGACCAGTTCTCAGTCTGTATATGTACAAGGTTTTGCTTCTCAGGGGGACAGCAGTGCTTTTGTATTGAGTATCCTGGGCTTTCTCCAGAAGGGTATTAGATTGGGTGGTGAACAATCTGATAGTGATAGTTTGCCTTACCTGTCACGTGTGTGACATTTGTTTGGTAATTGGTAGAGATGTCTAGGCATTTCTCCACAGGAGGTTCATTCCTGAATATTACCTTTTAGGGAAGGACTAGAAGTAGGACTAGTGCTAGGGGAGGACAACAGGGAGGTGCTGCCACTCACAAGACTCTTGTATTTTTCTGATTATTGGTGACAGTTGGTCAGGAGCTATTGCTGCTAAAGAAGAAAAAAGTGCACTACCCCTTCTCAGTGATTTCTATCTACAATGATGACTGTGGGATTGGAATAGAAGAAGGTCTTGTGATTGACCTCTGAGTCAGTGCTATTCCCAAAACCCATGGGTCCAGGATCCTAAGTTCCTTTTATCAAGGTCTGATTGGAGACAGTAGTCAAGGTTTTAGTGGTGGTGGCCTGACTTGACTGGTACATTCTGTCTGCTATCTCTCCTTCAGTGTGCCTTGCTGCTTTGGATAGAATGGATTGCTTGCCTTGTACAAAAGAGTTGGTTGATAATAATATATATTTTTCTATATTTTGTATATTTTCCATTTCTCTATTTGTTGTATTTGTTATGATCAAGGTGAATATTATTTTTATGGTTCTTCTTTCTTCACTGTGAATATTCCCAAACTTCTCTCAATTCTTTTTAATAATTTTAAAACATATGTCCTTGATAGAATGTCATTCTATATGGGACTACCAACAGTTTCTAAGAAATTTCCATAAAAGGCACATTCTAATAATGAGAAATGATCTAGATGGAATATAGTGATGTACTCACAAATGTATAACCAATAAAACTGAGAGGCAGATGATTAAAATGTTTAAGCTTGAAAATCAAGTCAAACATAAGCTCTCTGAAAACAAATGCATATCATTTTGTCATGATTCCTAATGTTTCACACCCTCCCTAAGATCATTTATTAGATATTGTTCTATTGGATTGTATTGATTTTTATGTCCCTTTGTTAGTTAGATAAGCTTGGGGAGGACACCAGATTCTCTCATTCTCTCTCAGTCCCAGACAACATCTTATAATGGGGGCCACCCCCAGGTGTGCCTCTGAGGTACACTCTGTCTGCCATGTGTGACATTGGAAGTCAGTCTTGAGGGTTCTAGAAGTCAAAAGCATTTTTGTTTTACTTTCTTGTAGCTTATGTCATGTTTATGGTTGATTGTGTCTTCCCCTGACTCTGTGGTATTTCAGTGTGAATTATTTCAACTTAAATTGTAGCAATTTGTAAACATGAGTTTCCCACAGGAAATAGGCAGTGATGTACTCACTGGCAATGAATCTAATGATGGTGGGCATGATGACAGTCTTAAACAAAGCATTATGTTACACTAAAAACACAAGTTATAGATTTTGAAAGTGTTGCTCCCAGAAGCCTGTTGTATTAGATAGTATTAGGGGATGAGATTTGAACTTTAAACTGTCTTTAAAGACATAGCAAAATAACTATATGGTATTATAAAGGAAATATAGGGTGGACCATAACCTTAGTGCAGTTTTATGAATTAAGCTTTTTGGGATACCCTGTATATTCATTAAACTATTATCATTATTATTATTATTTCAGGAGATAGATGGGGTTTCAGTCTTTCTTATACTACCATATTTGATTTATTTCTTTGTTTAAAGTCTAGATCTGTTATTTCATCAGGATAAAGAATTATCTATGTGGAAACTTCCTTCCCATATGCATTACAGTAGCTCCTCTGTAACTTAAAATCTTAGAAAGCTATCTATGGCCCAAGAGAAGTTAAATGATTTATCCACAGTTACTCAGCCTACCAAGCATCAGAATCAGATTTTGAACTCTAGTCTTCCTGTCTCTAAAACCAGTTCCTTAGCTAATACACGAGTGTGTGTGTGTGTGTGTGTGTGTGTGTGTGTGTGTGTGTGTATTATTGCTTTTCAGTATCTTAAGGAATAATAATAGCAATGACAATAATAATACGACCACCACCACCACCAACAAAAAAACAGTTAAAGTATTTGCCTCTGTACATACAGCTAATACTTATGATTAATTGACTAACAGATTACTTGCGGTACAGCATACTCCTAAACAGAGGGATTGGAAGCACAATTCAAGTGCAAAATGAGCATGTGTTTATTGGTGAATACAGCATACTCAGGGAGAACAGCAGAACCTCATCTGTTGCTCTAAAGACTGAGGATTTAGGGGAAAAGCAAAGATGGTGGAATAAAAACAGTAAATTTTCTGAGCTCCTGCTCCAACCACCTCCAATATCTGTAAAAAAAAAATTACAAAACAAATTTTAGAGCTACAGAACCCAAAAACTACAAGAGAGAAACAAATCTCCCACTGAAGGCAGCCTGGCAGGCAGACAAGAAGGTTCTATCGCAATGGGTTGGGAGCAGAGCACAGTCCCATGTGAGCTGTGCAGGCCCTCACCAGTGGCCCAGAGTGGCCACTGAAACTTCAGGAGAGTAAGTCACTGGCAGCTGTGGTGGCTTCCAGAATGCTCAATACATAAATGCCAAAGAGAAAGTAAAAAGTCAGTGTGAAATCCTGTTGAACCAGAGTGAGAAAAGAACACAGTCCAGCCCCTGCCCCCATGGAAAGCAGCTGCAACTGCTGCCATGTGGCTGCAACCAGAGGTCCTGGCCTGCACAGATCACAGGGGGGACCAAGTGACCATTCAAAGAGTAATAACTCTTTTTTGACCTGATTGGATCTGGGTCACAGTCTTGGGTAGAGGTCCTGGGTTGAGGAACACCAGTGTACCAGAGCTTATGGGGACTGTAGAGAGGGCACCCTCCTCATAGCTCTGACAACAGCTCTGACAAGATTTGCAAAAAAACTAGCAATTTGGGACACATCTCTCTCCCATCTGGAAGCAGAGTTCTACTGTGGCAAAGAGCTCAAAAGTCAAGTAATTAACTGGCAAGATAAGCAAACAGAGGAAGCACAGTCAGACTATAGAATTTTTTGAGAGGAACAATGAGGATCAAAACATAGAACAACAAGAAGAAAACAAAGTCAAAACTCCTGTATCAAAAGCTGTAAGAAAAAATATGAATTGCTTGC
Organism: Gymnobelideus leadbeateri; assembly: GCA_011680675.1. NCBI lineage: Eukaryota > Metazoa > Chordata > Mammalia > Diprotodontia > Petauridae > Gymnobelideus > Gymnobelideus leadbeateri. The sequence continues at coordinate 185,850 of WOXC01004303.1, forward strand.
AGGACATAGAGGAGCTAAAGAATTATTTTCAAAATCAAGTAAGAGAAGTGGATGAAAAATTGGGAAGGAAAATGAGAATATACATGAAAATAATGAAAAGCAAGTCAACATCATGACTGAACAAAATAATACCTTAAAAAATAGACTAACTTGACCAGGGCAGCTAGATGGCACAGTGAATAGAGCCTTGGCCCTGGAGTTAGAAAGACCTGAGTTCAAAATCTGGCCCCAGACATTTAACACAAAAAACTAGCTGTGTGACCCTGGGCAAGTCACTTCACCTCAATTGCCCTCCAAAAAAAAAAGAAACAAAAGAATCAACAGAAAAACAAAAACAAAAATAGATTTACTCAAATGGCAAAAGAGCCCCCCCCCAAAAAAAAAATGAGAAAAAAGCCTTAACAAAGCAGATTTGGCCAGATGGACAAGGAATTTCAAAAACTCACTGAAGAGAATATTTCCTTCAAAATTAGATTGGAGCAAATGGAAGCTAATGACTTTATAAGAAATCAAGATACTATAAAACAGATCCAAACAAATTAAACAAGAGAAGGCAATGTGGAATATCTCACTGGAAAAAACACTGACCTGGAAAATAGATCCAGGAGAGATAATTTAAAAATTATTGTACTACCTGAAAGCCATGAAGAAGAAAGAAAGAGCCTAGAAATCATCCTTCAAGAAATTCTCAAGGAAAATTGCTCTGAAATTCTAGAACCAGAGGGCAAGATAGAAGTTGAAAGACTCCATTGATTGCCTCTTGAAAAAGATCCCAAGAAAATATCTTCCTTATGTATATATTTATCTGTGTGTGTGTATATGTAGGCATATATGCATGTATGTGGGTACATATATTTATGTGTGTATGGGAGGGTGTGTGTGTATAAATAAATACATGTGAGTGTGTGTATTTGTGTGTACATGAGTACATAGAAATAGGGCACAGGACCAGTTGAATATGAAGGGATGATATCTAAAAATAAAATTAAGAGGTAAAAGAGGAATTTATTAGGAGGAGAAAGGGAGAGATAGAATAGGGTAAATAATCTCATATAAAAGAGGCAAGAGAAAACTGTCACAATGGAGGGGAAGAGCAGGAAGGTGAAAGGGAATGGGTCAATCTTACTCTCATTGAACTTGGCTTAAGGAGGGAATAGCATACCTGTTCAACTGAGCATCTTAACCTACAAGAAAGTAGGGGAGAAGGGGATGAGAGTGGGGATGATAGAAGATATGGCAGATTGGGGAGAGGATAGTTAAAACCAAACACTTTTGAAAAGAGACAGGGACAAAGTAGAAAAAAGAATAAGTGGGGGGGAGGGGCTGGATAGGATGGAGGGAAATATAGTTAGTCTTTCACAATATAAATACTATGGAAACATTTTGTGTAACTACATATGTAAAACCTATATTGAATTGCTTGTCTTTTCAGTGGGAGTGGGTGATGAGGGAAAATGGGGAAAAAATGAGGGAAAAAAAAGAATCTAGAAATCCAAGTTTAAAAATAAATGTTAAAATAATTTCTTCATATATATATATGCAACTAGGAAATAAGATATATAGGCACTGGGCTATAGAAATCCATCTTGCCCTTTTAGAAAGTTGGGGTGGGGGATGGGGGAGGATATAAGAGAGGACAGATTGGGGGAAGGGGTATTTAATAAGCTTACTATCTTGGGATAGAGGTAGGGGAAAGATGGGGAGAAAATTTATAACTCAAAATCTTGTGGAAACAAATGTTGAAAACTAAAAATAAATAAATAAGTTGGAAAAATAAAGATTTGGTATTTAGTGGGTGGTTTATATGTTTTTTTAAGTAATTCTTTTTGCTTTTTTATTTTTTTGGAGGAGGAAGTTAGGGCAATTGGGGTTAAATGACTTGCCCAAGGTCATGTGGTTAGTTTTGAGTTAAGGGTCTGAGGCCGGATTTGAACTCAGGTCTTCCTGACTCCGGGGCCAGTACTCTATTCACTGTGCCACCTAGCCACCCCAATGGTTTATATGGCTTTGTAACAAAGCGGGGCTGGAAAATAGAAGAAATAGTAATTTCCAATAAATAGATGTTTATGCAAACTCTGGCCACAGGGACAATATGAACCAATTTGAGTTGGTCCCTGTGGTTTCTGGCACAGCACAGGTATTCCAGGTTCACCCTGTGGACACTACAAAGGGTCACTGATATGTTAAACTTGAGCAACATTCTTTCTACCTCCTGATTGGCTGATTTTGATTCCCACTTTATTTCAGCCTCTCTTGTAAATAAGGGAGCTCAAATCAAGGTGATTAGTAAACTCATCATTCATTTCATTTCTACAATTAGCATAGTATTTGAATCATGTTTTCCTACTTTTGACTATAGTATATTGCATTTTTTAATGCATCATAGACTTCATTGTTTGATAATCTGGTGTAATCTATGAACTCCTCAGGATAATGGCAACTAATGGACAGAGAACTGGTCTTGGAATCAGGATCTCAACTCAAATACTGCCTCAGCTACTTAGTAGTTATTTGACCCTAGGTAAGTTACTAAAACACTCTAAGTTTTAGCTTCTTCATCTTTAAAATGGTTATAATAGTATAATCTTTATCAGCCTTAGTTTCCTCATCTATAAAAATGGCTACAATAAAAGCATCAACCTCAGAGAATGTTGTGAAGATCAAAGGATATAAAAAATTAAAAATGCTTGACAAACCTTAGGTTAATACATATGAGGTAGTCATTGCTATTATTGGTTTTATGATGTTTAAACATATAAAATAAAGTACTCTAGATTACAAAAACAATTATATTGATATACAGTTTTCAACTATATATGTATATACACAAATACATATATTAAATAGCTCATAGACCCCAAGTTAAGAACTTCTGCTCTAGAAAAAAAAAATATTTCCTAGTATTTTCTGATGATGATGCTTAGTGGCAACAAATTCAACATGGTTGGCACATAATCTATGCAAGTTTGAAACATTTTTTTCAATGAGTGTATGCTGTTCTCCTAGCTCATTTTTTTTCCTGCAAGGAAACCAGAGTCCCAAGGCAGTAAATTCTTGTGCTTAACACCAAGTCCGCATTGGATTCATTAGCTGCTATCTACTGTCAGCTGCTTTTCCAGAATGTTAGGAACATACATATAAGAAAGCAACCTGTTGGGGTGGCTAGGTGGCACAGTGAGTAGAGTGCCGGCCCTGGAGTCAGAAGGACCTGAGTTCAGATCTGGCCTCAGACACTTAATGCACACACAAATAAAAACCTAGCCGTGTGACCTTGGGCAAGTTGCTTAACCCCAATTGCCCTCCAAAAGGCAAAAAAAAAAAAAAAAAAGAAGAAGAAGAAGAAAGCAATCTGCTTTGAACATGAGAGAGATTTTGATCTTTCTTGATTTTTAAGAAATAGGCAGAAAAAGTCAGAAATCATTAAACAACCTCCCCAATGGCAATTTATAACACAATCATCTCCTTGCTGGCATGTTACCACATTGTCCTAGAGACATAAGCAGCAGCTGGTGGGTCTGATTGGGGTGCAGATAAGTGATGTAGGTACTGCCTTCCATGGAAGGATTTTATTGTTTAAAACAGCTAAATCTACAAATATTTAACTCCTGGTTAAAATTCACAGATTTTCAAAGATTTCTAACTCATAAGAAATTGTATTCATTACCCCAAAACTAACCAGGATATCATAAAATGTCTTCCAATACTCCATGTGTAATGAATTTTGACAATTAAATTTTGAAAGATGTAAGTGATTTGTTTTTGTAGAAGATTCTTATTGTTTTGGAGTATTCAGTAAAATAGTACCCTACTTATTTGTATTTTAATTAATGGAGCATGAGTTAAATATTGTAAGTGTAAATAGAGAGATATAGAAATAATTCATCAGTTAAGGCAGACTTTTTCTGGAGCACTGTGTTCAATTCCACATGGCACATTTTAGTAGGACCTTCTCAAATTTGAGAACATTTGAAACATCTCAAATTTGAGAAGAAAACAGTCACAATGAGGAAGGGTCTTGTTGTTAGGTCACATGAAGATTGATTAAAGGAATTGGGAAATGTAGGATCTAGGGATAATTCAGTGTAACACAAGCATAAGACTACCACATGAAAGAAAAATAAGATATTTCCCCCCTCTCTTGGGTCCCAGAGGGCAGAATAGGCATCAGTGCTGGAAATTGTAAAGAGGCAAAATTCAGATTTAGTGTAAGGAAAACAGATATAGCAAAAATTCTTATATTTATACATACATGTATATATATACACATACATACATAAAGTATACATAAGAAAATATATGTATATTTAGACCTATATGTACATGCATACACATACACATATATTCATTCACAAAACATATGTGTATATATAAATAAAATATGTGCATATATAAATATATGTGTTTGCATGCATATATAGTTCTCTTTGTATGTATATCTATCTATCTAATACCTATCACATTTGAGTGTCCATTGTTCTAGTGAGGGAAGAAAATCACTGACCGGAAATCCTGAAACGAGGAGATCTTAAGTTTAAAACATGACTATAAAACTTAGGTTGCTTTATAAGTCATTTAAACTTTGTCCCTCATTTTAATTATGTAACATACAGAATGGTGAGCATGTCTTCACTACCTTCCTCATAGGACAGTTGGGAAAAAAAACACAGCAACTCTGTAAAGTGTAAAATGCTATAAAACTATGCACAATTACCTGAGGTCTTTGAGAATCAATATTCATCAGCTATAAAATTATCCAAGATCTTATAAATTTGTATCTCAAGAGGAACTTGTAAAAATAATAAAAGTCACAAACAGGGCAGGGAAGAATTGTTGTCATCTCAGATAGCTGAATCTGAGCTAATTTTTTTTTTCATCTTAGTTTAAGAACACTGATGTTCTTAGGTTCAAGCATACACAGTGAGAGTACAGTTGGAGTCAAACTAGGAAAGTCTGCAATAATTCATTTTATTTCCTTTTTAAAGTTAAAGTCAAATAGGTAATTTCTTCTTTATTTTTCTGATTGATTTATCATGTGATCTTGTATATCTAGGCAAATATCTAAATGGAGGAAGAAAAATAAGTACTTATTAATTGATGAAAGTTATGTTTCACAGTGAAGGTGTCTCAATCTATAATATATCTCTTTAAAAAGTTCTAATTTTGTTTTTTGTTTGTTTTCATTTCTTTGCCTTGGGGAAGCAAAGTAATGTGGCATAGATTAAAGGCTGTGCTTAAAGTCAGCAAGACTTGGATTCAAATCCTGCCTCTGGTTATCTGAGTGACTCTTGGTAAATTATTTAATATCTCTGAGTTTCAGTTTTTTCATCTGTAGAAGGAAGATGATAATAATACCTTGATAATAAGTTTATGTGAACCATAAATTAGATAACATATGAAAAGCAAAACTTTAAATCATCATATGAAGACACATTATTATGACCACTACAATGCAACCAACAAGAATCTCTATCTCACCACTCCTTATCTACTACTCCCTATCCCTTACTGCCTCAACTCGCCCCATCAATACCATCATGATAAGGACATTGCCCTCTGCATAAGACTATAATTTTATGCAGAGTTATGATTGGGAATAATAATGGGGTGGAGTTGAAGAGAGATCCAGTTCTGACTTCTCTTGGATGTATTCTGTAACTTTTCATTAAACTATTGGACTATATCATTGGGATATTCACCCATAAAAGATGATGATATTATGTAGGGAGGGGATTCATGCTTAACTAAATATTGCAATCAGCAATACTTAATAAATGTTCCTTTCCTCTCCTCCCCTTTCTTCCCCTTGCCTCTTCTCTTCCATTCTCTTCTCTTTTCTCTCCATCCTTAACCCTCTCCCTTCATTTTCCTATCCTTGAGTGTAGAGAACAAATATAATACACAAGATGACTAACTATAATCCAATTTGGGGTCGTGTACCAAAGCAGACGAAGATATTTTAGTCAACGATCATGCTATTTTGGAAGGCAGAATTAAGACTCAAATGGTTTAAGTCCTTTCATTTGCTATCCCCATTTCTAGAATATTTTTCCTCTTTATCTCTCCCTCCTGGCTTCCCTGGATTTCCTGAAGTCACTATTTACATTCTGCCTTCTTCAAGATGCTGTTCCTGATCCCCTTCAATGATATTATCTCACTTCTGAGATATCTTCCAATATATATTGCTGTATAGTTATTGACATTGGTTCCCTTATTACAATGGAAACTCCTAAAGGAATAGAACTAATTTTTTTAATCTTTTTGTTACCAGTACTTGGTACAATTCCCTGACCATATTAATCATATAATATATACTCCTTGACTTGTCATTTGCTCAGATTATTAAAAAAATCTAGTAGAGCTAGAATTAAAACTAAGGTCTTTTGAATCTAAGTTCAGTATGACACTGCAGGATACCACCTTATCATTCTTCCTAGTGCAGAGAGAGGAACTATAATCTTAGCACAGCTTGAAATAATAGTTATGATTTTATGTCATGCAGATTTATACTTTAGTTCATCTTTTGAACAAACACTAATTGGTTGATGTTTATGATTTCTTATTCATTAAAGATTTAAACTATTGCTCCTAAGGTAGCATCATTGTATATTTAACTAGAAGATGACATAATTGTCATTTTGACACCAAAATCCAACATGGATATGAATTATTTTCATTTTGGCATATTGTGCTCCTGAACCTAATTTTTTGGACTTTAGATCTATGCTGTCTTTACTGGTGACTCATTCTTAAACTTTCTTCAATTCTTGAGGCCTCCTTTCCCTGGTATAGCCTAATATATCTGGACCTTGTTCAACCTAAAATATTCCTTTGGAGGCCTACCCCCCTTCTCCAATTGATGAGTTTTCCCTGGAACTTCCATTTTGTGTAAGGTCCAAGACAGCTCTGTTCCCTTTTGTCTATAGTTTTCCCAAGTAGAATATAAGTTATTTGAAGTCAGGGAATGCATTTTTGCATTTCTATCCCCAGCACTTAGGACAGTGTCTGCTACATAACGAGCTCTTAATAAGTAGATTCCTCCCTCCCTCCTTTCCTCTCTCCTTCCTTCTTTCCCTCTCTCTCTCCTTCCTTCCTTCCTTCCCTCATTCCTTCTTTTCTATCCTCCTCTCTATCACTTCTTATCTGTTGAGTGCTGGACAATATAAAATACTACACTTAGACTAAGACAAAACATCAAAATTTAAATCTTCGTAATTATGGAATGGGGCGATAGAGGGAGATGAAATTGCTATCATTACTTCCACTGTATTATGTCCTGGTCAGATCAAGTCTAGAGAAAGGTAGATTCTAGATCCAAGTGTGTGTCTTCTTGAAGTGTCTTCTTGTAAAATAGGTCTTAGACTTGTTTTTTCCTAGCCCTGAGTACAGAACTACAAACAGGTTGAAGATGCAAGATTTCATTTTTCATTTCAACAAAAAGAAAAACATATCTAAAAACCAGAGTTCTGTAAAACTGAAGCAAAAGGCAAGAATTAGTTCTCTCTTTCTGGAATCTATTGTGGATGTTATGGACTAGTTTCTTTTCAGGTATGGCTTGGAATAGATAGATGCCCCTCATGTTCAGTCCAACACTGAAAATCAGTGAATTCCCCACCTTTGCATTTCTGCTCTCCACAAAAAAATTATTTTTGAAATAAAATCGAATTTATCTCCATCTTCATGTGTATATTACCAATTAGATTCTTTCCCATCACCCATACTAGAGAATTATTCCTTAAGTATGCTAACATGAAAATGTACAGATAAGCAAAAGTGATAAGCACATTGAAAATGTCAAATATTATATGCAGTATAATTCCATACCTTTAGTCCCTGACCTCAACAATTATGTTGGATAGGGGTTTTCTCATATATCTTAGAGTCATGTTTTGTCATTATAGTTTCACACAAATTTATATACTGTTATTTCTGATTCTACTTACTTTCCTTTGAATCAGTTCATATCAGTCTTTCCATTCTTCTTTCCAAATTAATTATTTCTTATAGTGCTGTTATATGCCATTACATTTATTAAAAGTGTAATTTATTTAATCATTTTACAGTAGATGAACATTTAATACAAAAAAGTGCTGCAAAAAAGTGTATTATATAGAATCTTTCTTTTTATAATTGATGTCCCTGAGGTAAAGTAAAATATCTGGGTCAAAAGACATAAAAATTTTGGTCACTTTCTTTGCATAATTCAATTTTTCTTTATTATTAGACCTATTCATATTTTCAAGAATTGTGTGTTAATGTGCCTGTTCTTCTACAATACCTCCAACATGGAAACTCCCATCTTTTGAAATCATTGTCAGTTTGAAATCATTATCAGTGAGGTGATACCTCAAGCTTTAAATTTTTACTTTTCTTTTATGAGTGATTTGGAGCAGTGTTTCACATGGTTATTTGTAGTTTGTATTCCTTTCTCATTTTAAGAAACTTTTTGGAGAAATACGCAGTGGTGATTACCTTTAACCAGTATTACTATTCCCAGTATAAAATTATATTTATTAGCATTTAAAGTTGAACACTGAAAAATAACTAATCCAATAATGGAATTAGTGACAAAGATCATAGTCTGGATATACTTTCTGACCTTTTCTGACAAAATGATCATGGACAAGTAAGCTACCCTTTCTGAATCTTTAGTTGCCTCCTCTGGAAATTCAAGCCAAGGCCATAAGGAATCATTAATTGCCTAAGTATATTCCAGGTACTGTACTAAAGGATACTATAACTACAGTGCCTAATTCATAGGTAAACTGTTCTAGAAAATTTAAACTAATATACGAATATACCTGAATGTATAGGTTCATGTTATATATACATTGTATATACATGCACTGTAAATAGTATTTATTCTTAAAGTCTGAGAACTCTGTTTAATCTGAAAATCAAAGGATTTTTCTCTTCTTATGTGTTTAGTTAGTAGTAAGAAAGTTCTTTCACAAGTTATTGTAGCAATAACCTCTTTAAGAATGATCTGTTTGCCTTATTATGGGGCAGTTCATTGCTGCCAGATCAGTCATGGATCTAGGTTGAGGCTACAGCATTCCCATAGTTTCTTCATCTGTGCTTGGATGTGAGGAGTATGGAACTAGGGGCTTCTCTCTCTCTCTCTCTCTCTCTCTCTCTCTCTCTCTCTCTCTCGCGCGCGCTCTCATTCCATTAGAAAACAGAAGATATAGCACTAGAATAACAGTAACATGAGAATATTTCAAGTGACTAAGCTACATCAATTGATAGCATATTTTTTCCCAGCTTACTTGTTTTATTTATTTTTTTGAATAAATGCTTTATTAACTTCTGTTTTACATCATTCATTTCCGCCAGATTTTGAGTTACAATCATTTTCCCCCCATTATTCCCCTACCCAACCTCCCAGAATAGTAGTCCCACAAGATATCGCTTCCTCCAATCTGCTCTCTCCCATACCTTCTCCCATATCCCCATCTACTTTTCCATTAGAGGAAGGTGAGTCTTTGTGTCCCAATGCCTGCACATCTTATCTCCCTATGACAAGCAAAAGAGTATTAATAATAGTATTTATATATATTTGAAACATTTAATGTTAAGACCTCGAATTTCAGATCCATTTCCTTCCTCCCTTGTCACCCATTCCCTCTTGGGAGATAAGTAATTCAGTATATGTTGTACATGTCTAGCTATGCGAAACATTATCATAGTAGATATATTGTACAAGGCTGCTTATAATTCCCACCCACTCATCCCACCCCCCACCTGGTCCATTCCCTACATGATCCTGTCCCTCTTCTATAGTGGGTACTTCCAACCTCCCCTCACCCCAAGGATGCCCTCCCATCCATCATCCCTCCTCTCAGCCCCCTTCCCCCTATCCTGCTGCAGGTTGAGATATCTCATTTAGTATGTATGTCATTTTCTCCCTGAACCAAATTCAATGTGAATATGGTTTTGCCTTTTTAGCTTTCCTCATTCTCCCCCTCCTTTGCAACCACTTCCCCTTGCTTCTTCTACATGGGATAGTTAACCCTACCCTGTCTCTCCCCATCTCCTCTTGCCACTTTCCTCTCTCACCTCATAATTTCATCCCTTGAGTATTCTCCCTTCCCAACAAATTCACCCTATGCCCTCTATCCATATATAACTGTAACCATATAGAGACACATTCACATATGTATTCATATGACCACACACCCTTCTTCCATTATTTTCATAGTGAGAAAGATATCATCAGTCACAGTTACTGCTTTTCCATATAGGAATGTAAATAGTTCAACTTTGATAAGTTCCTTTTGATTTCTTTTCCTGATTACCTTCTCAGGCATCTCTTCCTTCTTGTGTCTGGATGTCAAATTTTCTATTCAATTCTGTTTTTTTCCTCAAGAATGCTTGAAAGTCCTCTATTCCACTGAATGACCATATTTTCCCCTGAAACAAAATACTCAGTTTTGCTGGGTAGGTGACCCTTGGGTTCATTCCCAGTTCTTTTGCCCTCTGGAATATCATATTCCATGCCCTTCCATCCCTCAGTGTAGAAGCTGCCAGGTCTTGGGCTATTCTGATTGTGTTTCCACAATATTGAAATTATTTCTTCCTGGATGCTTGTAGTATTTTCTCCTTGATCTGGGGATTCTGGAACCTGGCTAAAATATTTCTGGGAGTTTTCTTTTTGGGATCTTTTTCAGGAGGTGATCGGTGGATTCTTTCAACCTCTATTTTGCCCTCTGGATCTAAAACATCAGGGCAGTTTTCCTTGAGAATTTCTTGAAGGGTGATTTCTAGGTTCTTTCTTTGATCATGGCTTTCAGGTAGTCCAATAATTTTTAAATTGTCTCTCCTGGATCTATTTTCCAGTTCAGTGGTTTTTCCCATGAGATATTTCACATTGCCTTCTAATCTTTCATTTGTTTGGATCTGCTTAACAGCATCTTGATTTCTCATAAAGTCATTAGCTTCCATTTGCTCCAGTCTAACTCTGAAGGAATGAATCTCCTCAGTGAACTTTTGAGATTCTTTTTCCATCTGGCAAATTCGACTTTTTAAGGCATTCTTCTCCTCATTGCCCTTTTGGGCCTCCTTTGCCATTTGAGTTAGTCTATTTTTTAAGGTGTTGTTTTCCTCAGTCAGGCTGTTGACCCTCATTTCATACTTTTCCTGCATCCTTCTCATTTCTCTTTCCAATTTTTCCTCCACTTCTCTTATTTGATTTTTAAAGTCCTTCTTAAGGTCCTCTATGGCCTGCAACCCGCTCATGTTTTCCCCTGGGGCTTTTGGAGCAGGACTTCTGACCTCATAGTCCTTTTCCCGCTCTATGCCCCCAAAATAGGAGTCTAGGGTTGCATTTTTCTGTTTCCTTTGCCTTGGCATGTTGCCACTTAATTACTTGACTTTTGGGCTTGTTGCCACACTATGGCTTTAAGGCCAGATAGAGGAATTTTCGTCCCGAACGTGTGGGGGGCAACTTCCGTTTCTGGCAAGCTGTAAACCCACCCACGACTTCCACCCTAGATCACAATCCAGATCCAGGGAGGTTATAGCAAGAGCGATTACCCCCCAAGACTGATCGCTGGATCTCCCTACAGTTAACTTGCAGGCCAGGAGCTGGAGCTGCCTCTGAAAACTACAAAATGGCGTGTCTCCTCAGTGGCTTCTAGCCCCCAGGGGAGGGAGTCGACACATTCCCTAAATACTGGTCCCAAAGTCCATAGGACACTAACCTCTCACTTTGTCCTAGGCATGTCTATGTTGATAATTCTGGAGTCGCCACAGCTGCTGGTGTTCTGGTGTTCCTCCAGCCGGCTGCTGGCCCTGCCGCCCTGGAGCTAAAACCTCAGCTCATGCGGACCTGGGCTCGGCTCAGCTCCCCCCTGCTCTGCACGCTGCCAGGCCCCAGAGCACTGTGATGGTCCTTCCTGCAGGGCTGCTGGGCTGTCCTCAGCGGGAGGTTAGCTTCTCTGTGTCATTCTGTGGGTGCTGGGGCTCCAGAAGTTGTTCAGAGTCCCGTTTTACATAGTTTGGGGGGAATCTGGGGGCAGAGTGGCTTGGAAGAGCTGTTTCTACTCCACCATCTTGGCTCCGCCCCCCGATAGTACATTTTTAATCCATAAGGCAAAGAAATAGAGATAGTATCAACATTTTTTTTTTAATTTCAAGGTAAATTTATATCTACCTTTAATTATTTTATATAAATTGCATTTTCACAAACTATCAATAAAGTACCTTATAATCACTATTTAGAAATCACATTTTGCATACTTGTTTTTGTTCTTGTTCATTCATCGCAAACAGATCTCTTGAGAATGAAATACACAATTGTGATCCTATTCCAGTACACTCTAATATCATAAGTGATTTATATTTTAATTGGAGGAGTAATTGCATCCTCATCCTTGGTTCTTGTTGCTTCTGATTTGCCACTTGGACAATCATCAGTAATAACCTCACTCATCTTTTGTATTTGTTCTACATGACTAATATTTGAATTACAATTTGTACAGCTTTTAATTCTGTTATCCACTTGTTAATAAGGACCATATCTAGAATGTTCTAGAAAATCTGTATGGGCTATCTCCTACTTAGTGCTTTCACTGAACAACGTTTTCTTATTTTTATCAAGAACATCTGTTCTTTATTCTTGTTATAAAATAGAATAGTATTCAGTTTTTTATTTGAGTCATTCTCTCTTAGAATCTAAGTTTCTACATGAACATAATAGTTTCAAACTTGGATCTCTTAAACTAAGATGATGACAATATCACATTGTAGGTTTTGCTGAAGATATTAAAAGCAGTTTTTTGTGTGGTCCTGAAGAAAAGTCCAAAATGATGCAATGTAAATGTAAATAATAACAGTCCTAAATCATTTTCTAGTCTCAGGGTAAAACAAAGGATATAACATGACTACCACAGATTACATTATAGTTTTTGTTTAACAGTGATTTTGTGAACTTCAATGTTACATCTGTAAATACACTGGGATTATTTTGATTTTTTCTTATGATAATATTTTCCCAAGTAATAAATCTGAAAAAAAAAAGAAACATTTATTTTCAGTGCCTATAGCCAATCAAAATCCAAGGCCAATTTTGTTTGGCTTGCTTGACAAATGTTGAATAAATTTACAATATGCTTTGCAACACCATAAAACATCACCAACTGTAACATATATATCTGGGATGAATGCCTTATGACAATTTTTGATAAAATGATTCTAATATGAAGATGATCAACAAGTTTGTCCTGAGTTTGATTCTTTATATCTAATAATCTCTTATGTGACATAGATTTATTAATAAATGAACACCCTCAGGAGCTATTCCACCTAATTTTGGGGACTGTTTCTTTTATAGATAATGCCATGTGTTACATTAAATCCAATTATTCACCTAATTAACAAATCAGTTACAACTGATTTCTATTTTTTAACTCTTAATATCTGCATATTTCTGAGTGTTTCTAAGCCTTGAATCACTAAATAAAATTTGAAAAGATGATATGGGATTTTCCTCAAAGACATAACATGAAAAATACACAATGAGGAGAGATAGAAGTGTAAAAATATTTAGCAGCTGCAATAATGCCCACGTTGCTTAAGAAGCATCAGCCCCCTTAACTTCTAGATATAATGATTTTTCATTTCTTTTGTTGTTGTGAGCTTAATTACAACTGACAAACATATTGCTCACTAACTTTTATATTGTCAAATGTAGGAGGAACTTCATAGATGAAATCATTATCACAATAATCAGATGAGAAATATCCTTTGTCTGACTCAAGTATCAATTATAGCATATGTGTCATCAGATTCAAGCTTGGAAAGTTCAAAATTGGATATGTTAGAAGGAATATTTCTTACTATTTCAAAAATGTATTCATCATGGGTAGCTAGGTGGCACAGTGAATAGAGCACTGGTCCTGTAGTCAGTCACAAAAGGGACTTTACCTAAGGCACCTGTGAAGTAATAGCAATAACTGCCTTTTAAGTGAATTTATGATGTAGAAAGACATTATAATATCATTATCATACATTAATGTAACACTCAATGGGCTTTTCTGTATGTATTGTGGGTCGTAGCATGTGCAGTCCTACTTTGCCTTTGTATGTTTTTGTAATCAGAGGATTGTGGCTTGAACTTGATCCAGGATACCAGGATATTTGGTGGTACTTTCTACACTATAAAAGTCTGTGTCATGCTTGTTAAATTACTGGTTCCTCTAAGGAGCATAGCCCACTGGACAGTGTAACACTCAATAAATATGTCTTTACTTAGGTTGGAGATGGTCTGAGTATGTGAATTCTTTTGAGATGACCCCCACAAGATATCTTAAACCTCAATAAAAGGATTGAGGAATGGTGAAACATATAGATGGATGAACATGTCCAGTTTCACTTTGTGAGTTAAGGGCAATTTTGAAGGTAGATTCCTTCATCTGTACCAGAGGAAGGCAAGAAGAAAAAGGATGTTTTCTATCTTATCCACCCCTATATGGTGCAATCTTCCAAGAGAAAATCACCTCCAAGGATTATTACCCTTTGTAGCAGAGATACTATGAAATGAACTAAAAAATGTTGGATATAAACTGAAGAGGGGGCAGAAAATGAAGATCAGTTGAGTTCCCTTGACTTCTTAGCAGAGACTAACACATAAATGAGGATTTAAATGAGGATATAATAAAGAGTATTCAAATAGAAAGAGGACTCCAGGCCAAGAAACACTGGGAGTTATGAATTAACCTTTACAATATATGCATCAAATTTGTGCCTCATATTTATTCTAAATGTGAGCTCACTCTTCTCCTGAAGATAAAATGGATCATTTTGGAAAGAGCTTCCCATGTTTTTTTGTCTTTGTTTTTGGTTTGTTTATTTTTTTTTAAAGCAATTGGGGTTAAGTAACTTGCTCAAGGTCACACAGCTAGTCATTATTTATGTGTGGGTGCTCATTTTCTGAGGCCGGATTTGATCTCGGGTCATCCCAACTCCGAGGCTGGCGCTCTTACTCACTGCGCCACCTAACCGCCCCTTTAGGGCAATTGGGGTTAAGTAACTTGCCCAAGGTTACACGGCTAGGTTTTTTTTTTTGTTTGTGTGGATTAAGTGTCTGAGGCCGGCTCCGAACTTAGGTCCTTCTGACTCCAGGGCCGGCACTGCGCCACCTAGCCGCCCCGTTTGTTTATTTTTAGGAGAAAATACTTATAACTGCCATTCTTACCATACTATTCTATGGCTACAGTTACAACTGTCAAATGATAATACGTGTGGGTTGCCTTGTTTATACCTATTTTCAATATGAAAGCTTTTTAATATTTTCCTGTTTCACGTAAATCTAGTTCTTGAATTCAGGTAGTTTTGTATTATGGGGGAAACTGTCCATTCTATGCTGAATACTGTTCATTTAAATAACTTATATATATATATATATATATATACATATATATATATACATATATATGTATATATATCTGAGGATTTTACATATAGCAATTGAACCATATGGTTTTTATTATCAACATGACTTGTCATGCTAATTATTTCAAAATATTGAATAATCCAACCTGTTCATAATGAATATAAGACAAAAGCATATACTTGAAACATACAATATTGGTGTATTTTGTTTTCTAGTATTTTTAATATTATTGCATCAATTTTCATCAAGCATGCTGTTACATATTTCTCTTTATTTTTTCCATCTCTAATTTGGAGACCAGTATCATATTTTTTCTTAGAAAAATTAGACAAAATATTTCTATAAATGTAAACACATGTATGTATATATATTATTTATATGTTTATATATATATGTAAATGTATGCATGCATATGGCAGATAAGTGATGCAGTGGATAGACTCAATCAGGAAGATATAAGTTCAAAAAGTCTGGTCTCGGATACTTAAGTGAGGGACACTGATCAAGTAATTTAACCATATTTGCCTCAGGTTCATCATCTGTAAAATAAACCAGAGGAGAAAAAGCCACATCATTTCAATATCTTTGCTAGGAAAACCAAAAATGGGGTCACAAAGAGTCAAACACTACTGAAATGACTCAACAATGATGACAGTAAATTTTACACAAACACACACACACACACACACACACACACACACACACGCTTTTTAAAAAAAATATGAACTTGGTAACCTGGTAGTGCCTATTTATATTTTTTCAAGTGCTTTTTAATTAGAATTGAATTAAATTTATAATTGAATATTCAAAATTTAAGTCAGAGAAATAAAGATGGATTCTTTTTTGACATCCAATTTCTTAGATCCACTGAAATCTGACCATAGACCTATGGTCTATAGGCACTAATTTAAGAGTACCCAGTACAGAGTAACACCCTATTGCAATACACCTAATATAAGATTATTTATTCCAGATGGAATTCAATTGTGACCTATGAGATCACAGTGTGTTTTCTTTTAAAATATGGTATCACATTAATGTATTTTTTCAATTTCTGTTTTAAAGGCTGTAATAGAAATGCAGATTTGAAGATCTCCCCTGCCCCTAGGCCCTTTGATTGGCTTAAGAGACTCTGAAAACCTTCCTTGATTTGAAAATATACCCTGCCTCCTAATAGGCTGAATGTAGTCACATGGAGCCTGTGGTAGAAGGCTTGGTTTTCAGAAATGACCACACCTTGGTGCTGTGTGATTGGGCAGTGGGTCAAGAAGGCTGTTGCATTCTCTGAGCCAGGAGAAGGCTATATAATCCCTGATGAGAGGCTTTGCTTTGGGGCTCACTTTGAGAAGTGTTGTGTGATTTGACCAGATGAGACTCTGGGAAGCCGTTGTTGAGAGCCCCCCGGCTTTGAAAACCCAGATGTTGATGCTTCCGTCTCTGGTAACTGTGATTTGGTATTGATATAATGGTTGGACAGTTTGGAAGCCTGTCTGTTTGATCTGTAAGTTCTGTAACTCTGAAGTTCGGGGTGCTGACCTTTTTCCCCTGAACTAGGTAATATGTTTGTTTGATTAAAGTAAGCTTGTTAACCCATTTGAGTTGCTTTCCTTTTGAAAAGCAGATCTAAGAACTTGTGTTGGCAGCCACCCTGGGGATGTTGGAGTGCTTGCTGCTACAAAGGCTAATTTTACTTCTTATATATATATTTTAGATTTTCTATATTAGCATGTTACAAAAGAAAACACAAACACACAAAATACAAATAGATAAAGAAAAAATACTGTGCTTCACTGTGCATTCAAAGCTCATGAGTTCTTAAGATGGATAGCCTTTTTCATCATGAATGCTTTAAAATCGTTCTGGAACATTGTATTCCTATACTTTCTCATATAGGAATGGGTGTCATATTTTGTGAAAAGCCTTTTCTGCATCTATCTTTTTTAATCTATCTTTCCATGGCCCTTTATTACATATAGTATTTATTGCATCATGATCTGAGAAGGTTGCGTTTATTATTTCTGACTTTCTGCACTGAATTTATTATTTCTGACTACCTGCACTGAGGTTTTTTGCCCTGGTACCTGCTCAATTTTTGTGTATGTGCCATGTATCAGTGAGGAGAAGGTACAATCCCTTTTATCCCCATTCAGTTTTCCCCAAAGTTCTATCAAATCTACCTTCTATAAAATTCTATTCACCTCCTTAACTTCTTTCTGGTTTATTTTGAAGTTAAATTTATCAAGCTCAGAGATGGGGAGCTTGAGGTGCCCCACTAGTATAGTTTTGCTATCTATTTCTTCCTCTCTTTCCCTTAACTTCTCCTCTAGGAATTTGGCTGCTCTACTGCTTGGTGCATACATGTTTAGTAATGATATTGCTTCATTTTCAATGGTGCCTTTTAGCAGGATACTTTCCTTCCTTCTCTCTTTTAATTAGATCTATTTTTGCTTTGGCTTTATCTTATAGACAGCATATTGTAGGATGATAGTTTTTAATCCATTCTATGATCCCACCTCCATTTTATAGGAGAGTTCATAACATTCACATTCACAGTTATGATTACTCTCTGTGTCTTTCCCTCCATCCTATTCCCTCACCTGTTTTACTTTTATTTCTCCTGTCTCCCTTTGCCTCCTTTTGACCACTTCAGCATCCTTCAATATTCCCTCCCTATGCATCCCCTTCCCTTAACTTCCCCTTCCCCCTAACTACTTCTTCCCTTCCTTCTAATCACTCCCCCTTTACCCCCTTTCCCCTCCTACTGCCTGTAGGGCACCATAGATTTTTGCACTTAATAAAGTATGTTATTCCATTCTTGGGTCCAATGTGCTGAGAGTAAATTTCATACAGTGCTCCTCTCCCTCCCTCCTTTCCCTGTACTATGAATTTTTGTGACTCTTCACATTAGAATCCTGTAGTTAACTGATTGTGTTATTTCCTCCTTGAGCCAAAACCAATGAGAGTAAAGTTTATATAATGGTCACCTGCCTCTCTTCTTTCCCTCTACTATAGTATGTTTTTATACCTGTTCATGTAGCATAATTTGCCCTTTTCTGCTTCCTACTTTCCTTTTCTCCCATTACAATGCCTTTACACCCCTTAATAAGGTTGTTTTTATGATCAGATAAGTTAATTTATACCCACATCCTCTATCTATGTATATCCCTTTTAAATGCCTAATAATTATACAATTCTCAAGATTGAAAGGTATCAGTTTCCCATATAGGGATGTAAACAGTCTGTTCTTAATAAATCGCAAGTTGTATGTGTGTGTTTGTGTGTGTTTTCCTTGTTTACCTTTTTTTTGCCTCTCTTGAGTTTTATATTTGGAGATCAGATTTTCCACTGTGCTCTGGCTTTTTTATCAGGAAGGTCTGGAAGTCCCTTATTTCATTGAGTGGCCATCTCCTTGCCTGAAAGATTATGCTCAGCTTTGCTGGAGAGTTGATCCTTGATTGCAGTCCAAGCTCTTTTGCCTTACAAAATATTTTCCAATCTCTCCAATATTTTAATGTAGTACCTTCTAGGTCCTCTGTGATCCTAACTGTAGTTCCACAATATTTAAATTGTTTCTTTGTGGCTACTTGCAGTATTTTCTCTTTGACTTGATAATTCTGGAATTTGGCTTCTATATTTCTTGTAGTTTTCAATTTGGGATATCTTTCAGTAGGTGTGGTGAATTCTTTCGATAACTATATTACCCTCTGATTCTAGGACCTCAGGGCAGTTTTCTTTGATAATTTCTTGGAGGATGTTGTCCAGACTTTTTTTATGGCTTTCCAGTAGACCAATAATTCTTACATTATCTCTCCTGGATCTGTTCTCCAGGTCAGTTGTTTTTTGAATGTGATATTTTAAATTTTCTTCTAATTTTTCAATCTTTATGTTTTATTTAATTGATTCTTGATGCATCATAGAGTCATTAGCATTGATTTGACTGATTCTAATTTTTAGCAAATTATTTTCCTCAGTTAGTTTTTGAAGTTCCTTTTTCTATATGTTCAGATTTCATTTCTAAGGAGGTATTTTCTCCATTTAGATTCTGAACCTCCTTTCCCAATTCACAAATTTTACTTTTTAGGGACTTGTTTTCTTCAGTGAGATTTTTTCCCCCATTTTGGCCAATGTAATTTTAAAATAATTGGTCAATTTATCTTCTACCTCTCTAATGGGCTTTTAAAATCCTTCTTGAGCTCTTCCAAGAATTCTTTCTTGGGCTTGATACCAATTCATATTTCCTTCTGTGGTCTAAAGGTGTGGTATAGATTCAGTGGTGTCCCCTTGTGAAATTGATTCTTCTTGCTTGCAATAGTCGGATTCAATAGTCTTTGGTTCTCCTTTTCCAACTTGCTTCCAGACACTTGTGATTGCCTGTTTCCTGGCTTTTAAAGTGGATTTCTTCTTCTGCACTACAGAGAGCTCTTACCCACATTTCTCAATCTGGGAGCTAGGGATCTGGTTGTTGACTTTGTGTGCCATAGCCTTTGGATATCTAGACTGAGGCCAAGGCCAGGACTTTCAGTGTTTGCCCTTGGTTACCCTGAGGTTCATAGAGTAAGGTGTGGAAGAGGAGTGGTCTGACCACTTTAGGTTTCTGTCTCTATGTCCCTGGGCTAGAGCTCTGGTAAGCTCAGCATCTGGTGTCTGGACTGTGCTGGTGTCCGAAGATTGCCCTGGTTGTGGTAAGGCACCCTTGGGCTTCTGTTGTTAGCACTTGCTGGCTCCACCCCCTGGCTCTGGCTGGACAGCTGAGATGGGTCTTGTTGAGATGCCTCCCACCCTTCACTTCAGACTTGACACAGCCTCAGTCACACCCTTCCACTAGGACTCCCTGGTTTGCCTTGATTCCACTATATCAGGATTTTACAGTGGGGTGACAATCTCTCTGTTTGCAGTGTCAGAATGGGTGATTAGAGCAGCTAGGGTTCTGCCATGTTGCCTACTGGAAGTTAAGGTAAATGATTTTTAAACATCCATCCTGTGGGTTGATAGCCCCAGGAGAAGTTACTGTTGCTGACACAAGCCCTGTGTTTGTCTCTTACCTAGCTCTGACAGATGCTCTGTCCTGTAGTGAGAGGTAGATTTACTTGCCAGGGCTCTCTCTGGGTCTACTGTGGTCTGGTCTCTGGTCCATGCTGGTGCAGCCCCCATGCACTCCATGCTCTGCAGTCCCTCTGCCCAGTCCTACATGCACACTTTCCTGGAATGGGAATCTGCCATGCTCTGTCACCCAATGGATTCTGTTGCTCTAAAGTCCATTCAGATTCACTTTTTAGAGGTTGCTGACAGAATTCACAGGGTACTTCAGGCACATTCCTGCTTTCACTCTACCATCTTAGCTCCAACCCCCTGCATCATTGTCTTAATCAGATTAGTTTAGTCATTCACAATTCTACTGGCTCTGTTCACTGTATGTGAGTTCATTTATGCTATCTCATTTTTCTCATAGTGGTTGTCAGTTCTTATCTATCTATCTACCTATCTATCTCTCTATCTATCTATTTATCTATCTTTCTATTTTAGTTTTTAGTGTTCACTTTTATAAGATGAATTCCAAGTTCTTTTATCCCTAACTCCCTCTCCTCATCCCTCCCCAACATGGCAAACAGTTTGATATAGACAATACATGTAGGGGCATACTAAATATTTCCATATTAGTCATGTTGTGAAAGAAGAATCAGAACGAAAGGGAAAAAGCACAAGAAAAATAAAAAGGTAAAATAATATGTGCCCATCCTGAAATCAGGAGGACCTGAGTTCAAATTCAGACATTTGATACTTACTAGCTGTGTGACCTTGGGTAAGTCACTTAACCCCAATTTTCTTGCCTTCTCTCCTCCAAAAAAGGGGAGCTTCAGCTAAGTGGCACACTGAATAGAGTACTGGCCCTGGAGTCAGGCAGACCTGATTTCAAATCTATCCTCAGACACTTGACATTTAACTAGCTGTGTGACCTTGGGCATGTCACTTAACCCCAATTGCCTTGCCTTCCCCTCTCCAAAAGCAAAGAAACAACCAAAAAGGGCAGCTAGGTGGCACAGTCGATCTGCATTCAGACTCCATAGTTCTTTCTCTGGATGTGTATAGCATTTTCCATCATGAGTCTTTTGGGATTGTCTTAGATCATTGTATTGCTGAGAAAAGTTAAGTCAGTCAAAGTTGATCACTGCAGAGTATTTCTATTCCTGTATACAATGGTCTCCTGGTTCTGATTGCTTCAATCATCATCAGTTGATGTCTTTCCAGGTTTTTCTGAAATCCACTTCCTCATCATTTCTTACGGGACAATAGTGTTCTATTAAATTCATATACTACAACTTGTTCAGTCGTTCCCCAATTGATGGGCATCCCCTCAATTTCCAACTCTTGGTCACTACAAAAAGAGGTGCTATAAATATGTTACTACATGTGGGTCCTTTCCCCTATTTTATGATCTCTCTGGGATATAGATCTAGTAGTGGTATTGCTGGATCAAACAGTATGCACAATTCTATAGCCCTTTGAATGTAGTTCCAAATTACTCTACAAAATGTTTGGATCAGTTCACCATTCCACTAACAATGCATTAGTGTTCCAATATTCCCACATCTTCTCCAACATTTGTCATTTTCCTTTGTTTTTTTGGGTTTTTTGTCATGTTAGCCAATGTGATAAGTGTGAGATGGTACCTCAGAGTTGTTTTAATTTGCATTTCCCTAATTAATAGTGATTTAGAGTATTTTGTTCTAATTACTATAGATAGTTTTAATTTCCTTATCTGAAAACTTCATATCTTTGACCATTTATCAGTGGGGGAATGACTTGTATTCTTTTAAATTTCAGTCAGTTCTTTATATATTTTAGAAATGAGGCCTTTACAAATAACACTGGCAAAAAAACAAAACAAACAAACAAACAAACAAACAAAAAAAACCTTTCTACCTTTCTGCTTCCCTCCTAATCCTGGTTGCATTTGCTTTGTTTGTGCAATAACTTCAATTTAATGTAATCAAAATTATCCATTTTGCATTTCATAATGTTCTCTATCTCTTGTTTGGTCATAAATTCTTCTCTTTTCCATAGATTTGACAGACACACTATTCCTTGCTCTCCTGATTTGTTTATTGTATTGCACTTTATTTCTAAATCTTGTACCCATTTTGATCTTTTCTTGGTATATGTGTTGGTCTATGCCTAGTTTCTCTCATACTATTTACCAGTTTTCATAACAGATTTTGTCAAATAGTGAGTCCTTATCCCAAAAGCTAGAGTATTTGGTTTTATCAAAAAGTAGGTTACTATAGCCATTGACTACTGTGTCTTATGTACCTAACCTTTTGCACTGATCTACCACTATATTTGTAAGACAGTACCAACTAATTTTAATGAATGCTGCTTTATAATATAGTTTTAGATCTGGTACATTAAGTCCACCTTCTTTTACCTTTTTTTTTCATTAATTCCCTTGATATTCTTGACCTTTTGTTCTGCCGTATGAATTAGTGCTTACCCTTTCTTATATCACAATAGATTCCCATCATAATCATATAACACAACTCATTTAACCATTACTCAGTTGGTGGTTATCACCTCAGTTTTGCTTCAATTTCTGATTCTTTGCCACCAGAAAAGTACTACTATAAATATTTTAGAACAAATATGTCCTTTGTATTTTTCCTTTGATTTCTTTGGGATGTAGGCCTACTAATGGTATTACTGGGTTGAAGGGTGTGCATAGTGTTATGAGCATTTGGGAATATTTCCAAATTAATCTCCAGAATGGCTGACCTAGTTCACAACTCCACCAATAATTCATTAGTGTCTCAAATTTTTTACATCCCCTCCAGCATCTGTCATTTTTCTTTTTATCATATTATCCAATCTGGAAAGCATGAGGTGGTATCCCAGTGTTGTTTTCATTTGCATTTCTCTAATCAGAATTTCTTTAGATCATTTATTTATATAGCTCTTGATAGCTTTGATTTTTTTTCCTTTTTTTGGTGGGTTTTTTTTTTGTTTGTTTGTTTGTTTTTGCTTTTTGGAGGGAAGAAGGCAGGGACAATTGGTGTAAAGTAACTTGCCCAATTGGTGTAAAGGAACTTGCCCAAAGTAACTTGGCTAATAAGTGTTAAGTGTCTGAGACCAGATTTGAACTCAGGTCCTCCTGACTCCAGGGCCAGTGCTCTATTCACTGTGCCACCAAGCTGCCCAAGTTTTGATTTTTCTTCTGAAAAACTTCTTCATATTCCTGACAATTTATCAATTGAGGAATTTCTCTTATTTTTACAAAATTGGCTCAGTACCTTATATATTTACAAAATGAGGACATTATCTGAGAAACTGGCTGCAATAACTTTTTTTCCTCTATCCTGTTTAATTTCTAAAGTTGGCTGCTTTAGTTTTCTTTGTGCAAAAGTTTTTTAATGTCATATAATTAAAAACAGTTTTTCCTCCTGTAGTCCTGTCTATTTATTGTTCAGATGCATTTTTCTATAGTTTCCTAAATTAGTTATGATATTGCATTTTATGTCTAAATCATTTATCTATTTTTGACCTTATCTTGGTACACAGTGTGAAATGTTGGTCTATGCCTCATTTCTGCCAAACTTATTTTTGGTTTTTCCATCATTTATTTTTTGCCAAATGATGAATTCTTACCTGAAAGATTGAATCTTTGAGTTTCTCAAATCCTAAATCACTTTTACAATTTTCTACTGTGCATTGTGTACTTAATCTACCTCTCTAATCTATCATTCTAATTCTTAGCCAGTACCACATTACTTTGTAATATTATTTGAAACCTGAAACTGGTAGACCACCTTCATTCATATTTTTTTTCATTTATTCCCTTCTTATACTTGACCTTTTGTTTTCCAGATGAATTTTGTAAGTATATTTTATTCCTTTATATAATTCATTGACACTTTGATTGGTATGGCACTTTATAATCAGTTAGATATATAAATTTTCCCCTAAGTACTGCTGTGGCTGTATCACACAAATTTTGTCTCATTGTTATCATCCTCTTTGAGGAAGTAAATAATTATTTGGTTTCTGACCAAACTCATTCTTTGGGGTTAGATTATTTTATTTGCAATGAGCTTTTAATCTGTGCTTCCATGGCTCTTTATTACATTATGACCTGAAAAAGGTATAGTTAGTATTTCTGTTTTTCTGTACTTGGTTTAGAACTTTTTTAGCCCTAATACATAGTCAATTATTTTTTGTGTGTGAAGGTGTCAAGTACAACTGAGAAAAAAATGTGCAGTCCTTTCTAGTCTCATTCAGTTTTCTCTAGAAGTCTATCATATAAAAATTTTCTAAAAATTTACTTATCTTCTTCACTTGTTTCCTTATTTATTTTGTGGTTAGATTTATCTAGCTTTGAGAGGGAAATTTTGAGTTGTTTTTACTAGTTTTACTATTTCCTTCTCTAATTTGTTTACCTTTTCTTTTAAGAATGTGGATTCTATGGCATTTAGTGTATATATGTTTATAATGATATTACTTCATTGTCTGTGCTTCCTTTAAGCAAGATTTAGCGCTTATCCCTTTTAATTAGGTCTATTTTTGTTTTTGTTTTGTCTGAGATCATGATTGTTGCCTCTTCTTTTTTAAGTTCAGCTGAGGCATATTAAAATATGCTCCAGGTCTTTAGTTTGACTCTGTGTATATCTCTTTGTTTCAAGTATGTTTCTTATAAGCCACCTAATAGTTTCTGGTTTCTAATCCATTGTGCTGTCTACTTCCATTTTATTTGAGCTTATTCCATTCCCATGCAGACCAACTGTAAATTTCACTCCATCCTATTTTCTTCTATCGTTCTCCCTTTTTTGTCCTGCACTTCTCCCAAAGTCTGTTTTGCTTCTAATTGCTACCTTCTTTTATCTGACTTCCCTTTTATTAATTCATCTTTCTCTTATTCCCTTCCCCTCCTACTTCCTTGTTGGGTAAGACAGATTTATATTACTAATTATGTAAATATGTATTTTCTTCATTTCTGAACCAGTTTGGATTTTGGTAAGCTTCAAGCTTTCCCCACCTGCCATTTTCCCTTCACTGTACAAGCCCTTCCTTGTGCATCTCATTTATGTGAGATAATTTTTCCAATCATTCTTTTCCCTTCTTCCTTCTCCCAGGACATCTTTATTTCCTACCTATCTCTCTTTTTTTACATCATTATATATAATTAGCTCACTCCCACACCCTCTTTCAATGCTGATTTCTTCTAACCATCCTAATAATGATAAAGTTCTTAGATGACACATGCATCATCTCCCTATATAGAAAGGTAAACAATTTAACTGTGTTTAGTCTCTGATTTCTATTTCATGTTAACCTTATGTTTCCCTAAATTCTTATGTTTGAATGTCAAAATGAAGGTTTTATGGAATTTTTTTTCTTCAGTGAAATTTTGTATCGCTTTTTTTGACTTGGCAAATTCTATTTATAATGCATAATTTTCTTCAGCATTTTTTGTGCCTCTTTTATTGAACTATTAATTGTCTTTTTAAAATTTTCATCTTTTGCTTTAATTTTTTTTACTTATTTTTCTTCTACCACTCTGACTTTGAAAATCATTTTGTTCAGCTTTTTTCAGGAATTCTTGTTGGGTTTATGTCCAATTCACATTTTCCTTTGAAGACTGTAGTTGCTTTGACTTCATTGTCTTCTGAGTTTGCCTTGACCTTTCCTGTGACCATAGTATCTTTTTATAATCAGATTTTGTTGTTGTTGTTGTTTGGGCATAATCAGTTTTTTAGTTACTTGTAAATTCAGTTTCCTTTTATTTATCTTTGATTTACATTTCATTAGTCATTCTTTATATTGTTCTCCTGGTTCTGCAGTTTTGCCCAGCAGGAATTTTTACATAGCTTGACATAGTAATCTGAATCCCATGTGTTGCAATGGATAGAATGTTTGACTAGGAGTCCAGGAAGGCTTAGGTTAAAATCTTCCCTTGGAATGTTTACTACATGAGGATCATGAGTAAGTTACCTCAACACTTCAGATCTTAACTTATTCATCTGTAAGATGAGGGGGTTGGAATTAATGAACACTGAGTTCCATTCCAAATCTAAAGCTTTGACCTTATTTTAGAAAAGCTCTGGACTTTCTCTATCAACCAGAACATAAATTAGATAATCTGATTTCATGCTACTGATTTCATCTCCCCTTCCATATGCTAGGGGTACTATCAAGGAACATTGAGATTTACCTATTGCTATCAGCTTGATTCCCCATTCCAGTAAGTTTCCTACAATATCAGCCATCACTAGTTAATATATTCTCAACATGATTGATACCATTAATGAGTAAATTATTGATTTTACCTTTTGACTTCTCAAGTAACACATTAACATCAGTTACTTTTACAAAGGGATGCATAACATAAACATGCAGCAAAAATGTGAATAGAAAACATCCTTTCTGAACCAGGTGCCAGGGAAGAGGAGAATCAAACTTAGAGTGGTTACTTCAAAGCATTCATCAAATAAGTTAACTTCTAAATTCAGAATAATCATTGGACAAGTCACTCCCATGTTATAGGACACAGCATTTCAGGTCCCAGGTTAATCCATTTTTGAGCTGGTTCCAGCTCCTCAGTACTGTGTTTCTCACCAAGCTTGGCTGACCACCAACTCTAGTATTGATTTTACATCATATGCCTCCAGTGGCGCTTCTAACCTTTTGAAACTTACAAGGTTTTAGGTTTAGTCTGTGACATCACCAGTACTGATTCAACTAAAGTCAAAGTGCCTGGTGGCTTACCATCTCAGGAAGAAGGGAAGGAAAAGAAAAAGGGAAGAAGAGATAGAATTGAGAACTTAAAACTTTTAAAAAATGTTAAAAATTGTTTTTACATGTCATTAGGGAAAAATAAAATATTATATATTGTAAAAAAGAAAAAATGAATCAGAAGAGAGAAAAATAGGCATTGATTAAATATATGGCTTCTTGTTTTCTGGAGTGGAGAATAGGCCTAGTAAATGTTTTTGTATAAATAGATAATATTTCCTTTTTTGATCTCTTTCAGATATAGAACTAGTAGTAGTATTGCTAGGTCAATGTGTATGTACAATTTATAGTCCTTTGGGTATAGTTCCAAGTCGTTTTCCAGAATGTTTAGACCAGTTCCCAATTCTACTGATACTTTATTAGTGTATCTATATTGCCATATCCTTTCAAGCATCTGTCATTTCTGATAGGTGCAAAGTAGCATGTCAAGGCTTTTTTAAAAAAATGTGTTTTCTCTGATCGATAATAATTTAGAGCAATTTTTTTTCCTTAGTATCACAGATAGCTTTGATTTCTTATTCTGAAAGCTATCTTTTGACCATTTATCAACTAGGTAAAGGCTCTTAATTTTATAAATTTGACTCAGTTCCATATATATTTAGAAATGAGGCCATTATCAGAGAAATTTGCTATAAAATTATTTAATTTAACATCATTGTGTATGGCACTCTCAGCAAAATGTAGTTTCCTTTATAATCTTTTTTTTTTTAACTAGGTTGCTTTTTGCTCTTGCCTTGTCTGAGAACATTATTGCTATGCTTGCCTTTTATTTCACTGCTTCTGTTGCTGTTGTTGTTTTAAACTTCAGCTGAAGCTTAGCAAATTTTGTTCCAGCCCTTTATTTTATCTCTGCGTGAATATATGTCTGGTTCAATGTTTTATTGTAAACAAGTTGTTAGATTCTGGTTTGCGATACATTCTACTATTTGTTTCCTTTTTGGGGGGGGGGGTGAGTACATCCCATTCATATTCAAAGCTATAATGTTATGTATTTACCTCCATCCAATTTTCTTCTGTTTATTCTTCACTCTCTTTTTAGCCTTCTTCCTAAAATTGCATTTTACTTCTAACCATTGCCTTCCATAATGTATTTTCTCTTTTCTTACCCTCCCCACCAACACTCTTTTTTTTTTTTCAAATGCTTCATTAACTTCTGGGTTACATCTTTGATTTCCACAAGATTTTGAGTTACAATTTTTCCTCATTTTTCCCCTACCCACCACCCCAGAATAGCAGTCCCACAGGATATCCCCTCATCCCATCTGCTTTCTCCCATATCTTCTCCCATACCCCCTTCGACTTTTTCAGTAGGGCATGGTGACTCTCTGTGCCCCAATACCTGTATATCTTATTTGCCAATTATATGTAAAATAGTATCAATAATAGCATTTATATATTTTTTAAGCATTTGATTTTAAAACTTTGAATTGCAGCTTCATTCCCTTCCTCCCTTGTCACCCACCCTTACTGGGAAGATATGCAATTCAGTATATTTTGTACATGTGTAGCTATGCAAAATATTACCATAGTAGATATATTGTAAATGACTGACTATATTTCCCTCCCTCCTATCCCACCTCCCACTGGGTCTATTCCTTACTTTGATCCTGTCCCTTTTCAAAAGTGGGTGCTTCCCATTTCCCTCACCCCCTTCCCTCCCGCCCTTACTTTCATCACTCCCCCTTTCATTCCCTTCCTCCCTACTCTCCTGTAGGGTGAGATATCCTATTTAGTATGTATGTCATTCTCTCCCTGATCCAAATTTAATGAGAATAAGGTTTTGCCTTTTTGCCTTCTTATTCTTCCCCTCCCTTGTAACCATTTTCTCTTCCTTCTTCTATACGAGATAGGTAACCCCATTCTGTCTCTCCCCATTTCCTCTGGTTATATTCCTCACTCAACTATTAGTTTCACCTTTTAAGTATCATCCCTTCATATTAAATTCGACCTGTGCCCTCTATTTATGTTTACCTGAAAACATATATACACACACTCACATATATATGCATATGCCCATATACACTTCTTCAACTATTTTCATACTGAGAAAAGTTTCATCAGTTATAATTATCTCTTTTCCATGTGGAAATGTAAATAGTTCAACTTTGATTAGTTCCTTATAATTTCTTTTCCCTGTTTAACTTCTCAAGTATCTCTTGCTTCTGTTATCTGAATGTCAAATTTTCTATTCAACTCTGGTTTTGAATGACCACATTTTCCCCTGGAACATGATACTCAGTTTTGCTGGGTAGGTGATTCTTGGCTTTAATCCTAGCTCCTTTGACCTCTGGAATATCATATTCCAAGCCCTTCAATCCCTCAGTGAAGAAGCTGTCAGATCCTTTGCTATCCTGATTGCATTTCCACAGTATTCAAATTGTTTCTTCCTGGATGCTTGTAATATTTTCTCCTTGATCTGGGAATTCTGGAACCTGGCTATAATATTCCTAGGAGTTTTCTTTTTGGGATCTTTTTCAGGAGGTGATTGGTGGATTCTTCCACCCCCTATTTTGCTCTCTGGTTCTAAAACATCAGGGCAATTTTCCTGGAGAATTTCTTGAAGTATGATTTCTAGATTCTTTATTTGATCATGGTTTTCATGTAGTCCAATAATTTTTAAATAATCTCTACTGTATCTATTTTCCAGGTCAGTGGTTTTTCCCATGAGATATTTCACATTTCCTTCTAGTCTTTCATTTGTTTGGATCTGCTTAATAGCATCTTGATTTCTCACAAAGTCACTAGCTTCCATTTGCTCCACTCTAATTGTGAAGGGATGATTCTCCTCAGTGAGCTTTTGAGATTCTTCTGCCATCTAGCAAATTTGGATTTTTAAGGCATTCTTCTCTTCATTGCCTTTTGAACCTCTTTTGCCACTTGAGTTAGTCTATTTTTTAAGGTGTTATTTTCCTCAGTCAGGATGTTGACTATCATTTCATACTTTTCTTGCATCTTTCTCATTTCTCTTCCCAATTTGTCCTCCACTTCTTTTATCTGTTTCTTAAGGTCCTCTATTGCCTGTAACCACCTCTTATTTTTATTTGGGGCTTTTGGTGCAGGAGTTGTGACTACCCAATCCTCCTCCTGTTCCATGCTTTGGTCCTCTTTGCCCCCAAAATAGGAGTCTAATGTTGAATTTTTCTGTTTATTTGATTCCTTTGCCTAGACATGTTGCCATTTAATTACTTGACTATTGGGCTTGTTGCCACAGTAGGACTCTGCTACCAACCAGGGGAGCTCCTGTCTGAAATGCTGGGGTTTTCTCAGCTGCCAGAGGTATTAGTTGGCTACCCTCTCCGAAGCCTCCACATGCCCTGGCAAGCTTATCACACACCCCAAGACTTCCATGCCAGACCACAATCCAGATCCAAGAAGGTTAAAGCAAGAGCAATTAACCCCAAGATTTATCTCCTGTTTCCCCTACATTCTGAAGGCCAGAAGTTGAAGCTGACATGTGACTGAGGCTGGGTTAACACCTCTCAGTGGCTTCTTGCCCCCTGGGAAAGAGGCCAATGGTTCTCCCAACTCAGGAATCCCAGAATCTATACTGCACTAACCTCTCCCTTTGTCCATGGCATCTATGTGTTGATAATTCTGGAAACACCAGAGCTGCTGGTGTTCTGGAGTCCCTCCAGTTGGCTGCTGGTTGGGCCACCCTGAGGCTAAAACATTCAAATCATTCAGGCCTGGGCTAGGTTCCCAGAGCACTGAGCTGGCTGCTCCATGCTGGGCTGCCAGGCTGTGCTCAACGGGATGTTAGCTTCTCTGTGTCATTTGTGGGTTCTGGAGCTCCAGAGTTTGTTCAGAGGCTACTTTTACATAAATATGGAAGTGGTGGGAGCTGGAGCTGTGTGGAAATGCTGTTTCTACTCTGCCATCTTGACTCCACCCCCCCATTGGATCCCCCACTGATACTCTTATCACCTTTTTTTTTTCCTATTTCCCTGGTGAATAAGATAGGCTTCTACACCCAACTGAGTATGTGTATGTATATGTGTAGGTGTGTATATATGTATAAATTTTGGGGTATATATATATTTCCCCCTCTAAGCAAATTTTTATGAAAATAGTTTTAAGGATTGGTCTCTAACCACTTCCCTCCATTTCTCCCCTCCACTCTAAAGTTCTTCATTTCATGACTCTTTTAAGTAATAAAATTTTCCCCTTACTTCTCCCTTCCTTCTACTCCCAGTGTATTTCTATTTCTCACCCTTACATTTTTTTGAGATCATCCCAACTAAATCAACTCACTCACTCCATATAGTTTCTTTTTAACTGCCTTAATAAAGATAAAATTGTTAGTAATTAGAATATCATCTTCCCATATGTAATAGTAATGAAATTAGAAGTTCCTTTTGTATTGCTTAGCTGAGAGGTACTTAGCACTTAGTAATTAATTAAGTCTCTGTTAAAGAAACAAAAGGTATGAACTCCTGTTGCTGATATAACAGGAAGGGGCTGAGCAGGTAGGAGTAATACTGTATATAAGGAAAAGCCCTAGAGAGAGAAAGTCTGATATTCTTGGAGCAAGCTTTGTGGAGGAAGAAGCTGCTGCCACTGGGGAGGCTGAAAAGGAAAGGTCCCGTAGGCTGGAGAGAATGATTTTTTTGAGAACCTGGATGAAGTGATTTTGATTCTGGGAACCAGCTGAAACTTCTGCTGAGTCTGAGGGCCAGTTGGAGCTGCTGAGGATTTCCAAGGGCCAGATGGAGCTGTCAAAGACTGAGGAAATATTACTGTGATGCTGGTACTTTGTATGAACTTCTTTGTGACTTTGTTGAGCCTTGGCTTCCTGGAAATGGAGACTGGGCAAGATTTAAGGTGAACTGGATGCTGTGAGCGTCACTGTGGAATAGGAAGTGTGTGGAGAGCTGGACAAGGATTTGGGAGCTGCCTGGCTTTGAATCCAGGTGACAGTTTGCTGAATCCAGGTAGGATCCTGGATCACGGAAGGGGATTCAGGGAATCTGAGAGACCACCCTGAGTCAAGCTGAAAGATTTTACTTGGATACTGTGTACTGATTGAGAAATTGTAATTTACTAGTGACCTAGGAGTGGAGGGTTTGTGTATTTTTTGATGACTGAATTGAATGATGAATGAATAAGCAATTGATTTGTAACTTGGTGTGCCCCATGAGTGTAGAACTTTGATTATTGTATTTTATGTCATTCACAATTCTACCAGTGGTACATTAGTGTCTTGATTTTTCCCACATACTCTCCAACATTTGATGTTTTTCTTTTCTGTCATATTAACCAATCTGAGAAGTGTGGGGTGGTACCTCAGAGTTGTATTAATTGTGTTGTCTTTAATCAATAGTGATTTGGAGAATTAAAAAAAAAAACATGACTGTAGGCTGCTTTGCTTACTTCTTCTGAAAACTACCTATTCTTATCATTTGATCATTTATCAATTTGAGAATTACTTGAATTCTTATAAATTTGACTCAATTCTCTATATATTTGAGAAATGAGGTCTTTGTCAGAAAAAAAATATGTATTTTTTCACAGTTATGATTCCCATTTCCCTCCATCATGTTTTCTCCTGTTTATCCTTCTTTCACTCTTCTTTTGCCTCTCTGATTTGGTATTGTCACTCCTGGTATATGTATCAACATAAATTTTTTCCTCAGATAAAGAGGTTGATAAAGTCTTTTTTGCTTATCTTTTTGAGTATTCTTTTTTGCATTATAGGAATCAAATATTTTTAAAGGTTTGGTTGAATTCATTGGATTCCATATGACCCATGAATTTTATTTTTCTTTTGCTTATTCAGGTCCATTTATGATTGAATAAATTTCTTTTTGAGAGTTTTTGTTTCTTAAAATTTCCATTACTTATTTTATGAATTTCGGGTGTCTTATGGAAACATCAAATTCTATTAAATTCTTTGTTTTTCAAATATGTAGTTACACATACTGTTTTATGTTGATGCCTTTGTTTTTGTCCTATTTATTGGAATAATTATTAAATCTAACTTCTATTTATCTTTATGTGGTAAGCTAAGGAGTATTAGTTCTATAATTATTTAAAATATATTTAATTTGTTTTTCACTTCTTAGATTCTTTTAGATATTAATTTCTTCTTTGCCTTTCAGACAGAATTGTAATATGGATAGATCACTGGACCTGTAGTTATATCATCATAAATTTAGAGTTTACTATTTAACAATGCTTGGTCTTCTGAACAGAGTTGTCACATGTGAGACTTGTATAAAGAGCTCAAATGATGGTTTAAAAAGCACTTTCTTAACATCATTCTTGTGAAAGGGACCCTCCCTTACTCCCTTACTAAACTGAGGTTCAGTGTTTCATCAGTTAGAGAGTTATTGTATATGGCAAATATTAATGAAAGGAGTTTCATGGTACTGTCAAATAAATATTAAATCAAATTATCACCAATAGAAAAATAATAACTGTCAACTAACTGGTCTCAATAATATACTGTTATTACAGCTTCTTAATCTGTATCATGTGGCCTTTCTTAATACTTTGATACCTATATTTCAATGCAATTGCTTTACATTGTAATGTGTCTATTTCATGCAATTGTGTTTTTCTGAGATTTCTATAGACCTTAATGGATTGCCAATAGTATTTATGAAGCAAAAATAAAATTTAAGAACCCCTGTTTTACTTTCATATCACTGACCTTAAATCTTCTCCTGGACACAAATAATTTAAATGCATTTGGATGGGATGTTACCCTTGTTTCAATATTTCAAATACCTGAGTTATTTTTTTCTGTTATATAGATGAACCCAAGTTCTGAAATTAAATTAATTATATATTTGAACTGTACAAAATCAAATGACACCAAGACACTGTTTCTTATGTTAAGGGGGCCAAAGGGAAATATTTTCTTTGTGAATTCAACCTCTCATAGAAAAACAACGTTTCCACTTGATAAACCTAAAGTGTCTTTTATCCTCTTCTCCAGCTAGTACTTGGGCTTACAATTACTGCCATATTTTCTGAGTGAGTTCAGTAGATCTGACAGGAACCATGTCTGCAGTCAGCCTATATCTACTCATTGTTATATCTGTAGACAGTGTTATCATTATGGAATGGAAATCACTCTTTTATCTTGGCACAGACAAATCCTTCACTGCTCAGTTATTGCAAGTCAAAGTTCCTCTGTTTTCTCCTTAATCAATGAAAGTGCCAGTTGCTATCTGCCAGGTAACAAAGTTTATTCCATTATTACTAACAACATTGGATAGCTGGGCATGTTAGTATTGATGGTCCTTTTGCAGTCTTCTGTTACCAGTTTAAGAGTTTGAAAAAAAAGCTCTAGAAAGGATCCATTACACTTAGTCTTTTTTTTGCACAACCTTGCCTAGAGAACTAATTAGGACTTCCCATTTGTAACAAAAGAGATGCTCAGACTTCTTAGAATCTTTCTCACTTTGATAGATAAGGGCATACAATCTGACACCTAAACCTGACCGAATTCCTAAATGATACAAATGACTGTATATTGCTTTTTTCTTTAATTGCCATAGATAGGAGTTTACAGCTTCAAGGAAACCAAATTCAGTCTCAACCAAGCAAAAACTATATGCACAGAAAACAGCATTCATAGTAGAAAAGCAATTAGCTAAACCCACCAGCTTATTTCAGCTCAACTGAATGAGTTTTAGTCCATCCCTATTGTGTATAAGGTTCTATGCTATGAAGATTAAAAAATGAAATTATCCCCATTCTTAAAAAGCTCATATTGGAGGGGGGCAATACAAGATATATAATGTAAGCAAAACTATTATTGTTTCATTCTTTTGGGAAGCAATGAAAGGGAAGTAACAGGAAAAGTCTATTGTAAGAAGTCAAACACAATTACTTATGCATTTTACAAAGTGATTCATACATAAGCTGCAATCCTTTCCTTTCTTTAGATGAAAATGATTAAACATTGGGATTGATTCCCATATAATAAGAATTCCATACAAGCCACTGGTGACCACAAGCCTTTAGAGTTTTTCTTCTCTTCTGGGCAGGTAAAATCAGGAATTCTAATAGGGGTCACTAAACATGTAAACAAATTTAATCAATCTGGGGGCATGACAGAGGATTTGGAATGGAAAACATGCTTACTAATGTTAGAGCTAGAATTTAATGATGGAGAGAGGGAACCTACAGTTGTAATTAAAATGATCAGTGTCCATTTTTAAAAAAAGATTCTTCCTCAGAAGTCACTGAAAAATTAAAAAAAAATAATAAAGCAAAAGTACTTCTACAGACAATGGAATTAAGAATCATTTGCTTATAGGTAGAAAACTGGCTTGGAAACAAGAAAAAATTTTTTCAAAAATAGACATTTTCCTCAAAGAGGAAATTAACAATGCAAGTCTCTTTGCCATTGCTGAAACTAGTATCATTTAAACATTATTTCCAATAAACTTCAAGAGGGAATACATGGTGAAATCCCCACACTTTCCAGAGTGAATCATTGTCTTCTGAGCAGTAGAAAGATCAATAGGGGCAAGTAGTTAGTTGGTGAAGTGAATAGAGTATCAGCCCTCGAATCAGGAGGACCTGAGTTCAAATCCAACCACAGACACTTGACACATTTACTAGCCATGTGACCTTGGGCAAGTCACTTAATCCTAATTGCCCTTTCCTTTCACCTCAAAAAAGAAAAAAAAAGATCAATAGAAAAAGTTCACAATACCAAGAGAATAGTCAAGGAAACAATAATGAGTTTAGGAAATAAAAAAAGTGACAGACTTTTGTCTCTAAGGTATCCCTTAGAAAGGATTACTAAGGACCAATACTGATCATTTCCTTTAAAAAATGGCACTAAAACGATACTATACCCTGGTATACCAAAATAGCACAGGGCTCACATGTATATATATATATATATATATATATATATATATACACACACATATATATATGTATATGTATATATATGTGTATATATATATATATATAAATAGATAGATAGATAGATAGATATCCATATATAAATGATAGGGGCAGCTAGGTATCACAGTAAATAGAGCACCGGCCCAGAGTCAGGAGGACCTAAGTTCAAATCCAGCCTCAGACACTTAATACTTATTAGCTGGGTGACCTTGGGCAAGTCACTTGCCCCTGATTGGTCTGTCTTCTCCCCTCCAAAATGCAAAATGTATATGTATATATAAAATGATAGAACACTCTCTAAATTTACTAATGATCCCTTAATGGACTAATCAAATGACCTTTTCCCAATACAATTTTTCTTGAGCTTTTGACACTGCTGACTACCTTCTTTTCGATGGTATTGCCCTCTATTCTCTCTAGGGTTTCAGAATACTACTCTCTTTTGTTTATACTTCTATATATCAGATCATCCCTTCTTAGTTTCCTTTGCTAGATCCTCATTCAAGTCAAACCTTCTACCACAGAGGTCCCATAGGATTCTGTCCTAGGTGTTCTTCCTGTCTTTATACTACTTCACTTGATGATCTGATCAGTTCTTGTTCTCTATAATGATTATTATTAAATCTACCTATCTTGTTTTAACTTTTCTCCTAAATCTTAATCTCACTTCTCTATATCCCTGCTGCAAATCTTGAATTGGATGTCCAGTAGACATTTTAAACATGCCGTGTACAAAAATGAATTATCATCTTTCTCCCCAACCCTCCCATCCTCCTAACTGCCAAATGTTGTTTTCAATCTCAGTCCCAAAGTGCAAGTCAAACCATGTCATGCTCCTACTCAAAATATCCTAGTGACTCCCTATTTTTTCCAGTACAAAAAATAAAATTCTCTATTTTGTTTCAAAGCACTTTCTGACCAATCTGTCTTTCACCTTTCCAACCTTTTTCCACCTTATCTACCACATACATGTTGATCCAGTGACACTGAAATCTTTGCTATTTTCCAAGCAAGACAATATCTATATATTGGGTCTGGAAATTTTCCCTAGCTTTTCTCCATGTCTGGAATGCTCTACCCTCCTCATCTCTGCCTACTGGATTCCCTGACTTCCTTAAATCCCCAACTCAAATCACACCATTTAAAGTACACCTTTTCCAGCTCTTCATAATTATAATGTCTTTCCTTTTTCAATTATTTCTTACTTGTCTTGTATATAGTTTATCTGAATTTTTTTTTGCTTAGATTTTTAGATTATTAGCTCCTTGATGGCAGGGACTGTCTTTCCTTTTCAAAAATAATCTGCTACATTTAGCACATTCCTAGAAACACAGTCCACTTTTAACATATGTTGATTGAGTGACTGATGTCAGTCCAATAGCATGTTAGTTCCTTGAAGGAAGAAGTTGTTTATGTTTTTTTTTCTTTCTAATCCTAGCACATGCTACATTAATGTTTAATGAATTGAACTGGAAAATAGTAAACGATCAGTTTGGGAATGTACAATAGAGCATTGAGCTTCAACTTAGAAGATTTGAATTAA
Source organism: Gymnobelideus leadbeateri (assembly GCA_011680675.1). Lineage (NCBI taxonomy): Eukaryota > Metazoa > Chordata > Mammalia > Diprotodontia > Petauridae > Gymnobelideus > Gymnobelideus leadbeateri. The sequence goes on from WOXC01004303.1 coordinate 223,433, forward strand.
AATTTGACCTCAGATACTTAGTAGCAAGGTGACCTTGTACTAGTAACTTAACCTCTGCCTATCTTAGTTTTCTCATCTATAAAATAAAGATAGTAATACTCTTATGATTCCAGAGTTGTGGTGAAGATCAAATGAAAAATTATTTCTAAAGACCTTTGCAAACATTAAAGTAATATTTAAGTATTCTTCTTTACTATCATCTCCAAGGTTCTTTCTGACTCTAAAATTATATGCCTTTTTATTAGAATTTATACATCTAGGTGGTTGTTGTTAAGTCATTTTTCAATTTTGTCCCACTCTCTGTGACTCTTTTTTGGGGTTTTCTTGGCAGAGACACTGGAGCCATTTCCATTTCCTTCCAGAGCTCATTTTTCATATGAGGAGCTGAGACAAATAGAGTTATGTGACTTGCCCATGGTCACACAGCTAATAAGAGTCTAAAGACAGATTTGAACTCTGAAAGGTGAGTCTTCTTACTCTAGGCCCAGCAGTCTATCTACTACAGTTCCTAGCTGCCATACATCTAGGTAGGTAATGAGTAAAAGAGAATAAAATTGAAATCTATAAAATCATGAAATACATATGTAACAAAGGATGCTCTGGTCCTTTACCTGAAGGTAAAGTAAATTATATACTTACCCACCCCCAAGTTCTCTGGTGTGTCTAGGCTCTCTGCCAATGTCTTCAGCCCTTCATGATGTGGTTCCCTCAGTTGTAGGGGAGTAGTCTTCTGTATCCCAGTTCCATTTAACCACTAACAGAATAGCTTATGTACAGAAATATTTACTTCAAAAAGTATAATCACAAATATACAAACTTACTTCCCCAACACAAGGGAGACATAACCTTGCCCCCTACCATATATTCTCATGCCTTTTGCCACCTCAGTATCTGGGAAGAGGAAGGGAATTAAGCATCAGATTAGCTCAATTCCCATACAGCAAAGTTCAAGTTCCTTTTGCATAACCCCGTCTGGTTCAAATCTTGGGCAAACTGGCTTCCATAGACTTTATTGTTAGGCTTGCTGTCTGTAATATCCAGTCTCCAGTCCTGGCTCCAAGGTTACCAGGACTCCAACTCCCAGAAATAATGAAAATCACCTCTGTTACCTGAAATTGAGGAGGAAAAACAACATAGAACCTAAGCAAATACCTCAGAGATCATTTCTCAGAGGCAAGATAAGAAAGAAAATGGGCGGGGGTAGGGGGAGGAAATATCCTTCCCCTCTCACTGATACAGTTAATGTCACAGGCCCTGTGGGTGACCTGGAAACCTTGCCCCCTGGATGCCACAGCAAAAGAGGAGTGGGGGAGTGGGATAGAAAAGAGAGAGTGATCAGTTCAGTCTTGCCTGTTTTCACGCTGCAAGTAAACAGTCAAAGAAGCTACACCCACCGAAGTTGTAGGAGACTAGAGGACACAGAGGCCTCCATCTTAGGCAAACTAGACATGTCCCTCAGGCCTCTTAGGTCACCCCCATGTTTTCAAACAAAGTTTGGCCAGAAAATCCCAGGATTACAAATAGTTTGAGTAAAAATAAATAGTTCACCGAGTCAGGGAAGGTTAGAATATTTTTAGTTAATTTATTAGTTTAGTTTCAGTTAACAAGATTCAATTCCATAGTTCCTTGATTTTCAAATTTCCTTTCCTTCCCTCCCCCCTCCCCACACAACAGCCAGTATAAGATCTGCAAATGCATTCATATTAGACATTATTCCAATTACAAAGGCGTATTATTAGGTGGGATGAAAGATGGTAAGGAAGAAAAAAAATCCAAACAACGAGAAGAAAAAAAAAACCAAACAACAAAAAGAAAAAGATCATTTAGTTTGCTTCCATCAGGATTGAGGCTCAGTTCTTTCTAGTTATATCTCTGGATGGCTCTTTTCGCACTTTCTTGAGTCTTTCGGGATTGACTTATATCACTGCATTGCTGAAAAGAGTTCAGTCTGTCATAGTTGGTCATCACAGATATGGTATATCTGTGGTTGTATACAAATTTCTTCTGATTCTACTCTTCTTGCTCAGCATCAGTTTGTATAAGTCTCTCCAGGTAATTGTGAAATCCATCACCTCCTCATTTCTTATACCACAATAATATTCCATTACATTCATATACCACAACTTTTTTTAGCCATTCCCCAATTGATGGGCACCCCTTTAGTTTCCAATTCTTTGCAACCACAAAAAGGGCTGCTAAAAATATTTTTGTACATATGGGTCTTCCTCCCACTTCTATGATCTCTTTGGGATATAACCCTAGAAGTGGTATGGCTGGGTCAAAGGGTATGAAATTATTTATAATCCTTTGGGCATAATTCCAGATTGCTCTCCAGAATGGTTGGATAAGTTCACAACTCCACCAGTAATGTATTAGTGTTCCAATTTGTTCACATCCTCTCCAGCATTTGTCACTTTCTTGTTTTGTCATCTTAGCCAATCTGACCAGAGGGATGTGGTATCTCAGAGTTGTTTTGATTTGCATTTCTCTAATCAAAAGTGATTTAGAGCATTTCTTCATATGCTTATAGATATCTTTAATTTCTTTCTCTGAAAACTGCCTGTTCATATCCTTTGACCATTTATCAATTGGGGAGTGACTTGTATTCATATAGATTTGGCTCAATTCTCTATAAATTTTACAAATGAATCCTTTATCAGAGACACAAGTTGTAAAAATTCTTTCCCAATTTCCCACCTCCCTCTTGATCTTGGTTATGGTTAGAATATTTTTAAAGGAGACTCCTTGAGGTTTTACAATAGTAACTCTATAAGAATTTTTTTTAAAAAAGCATTGCTTTAAAGTCTTATTTGTAAAATTACAAAATATAAATACTCTGAGCAATATAATCTGAAAATATCGATTCAAGAAGGATCATGTTATATGTTATCCAGGGGCCATTACAAAAGCTCTGGGCTTACACTGAAGCAAATTCAATTGTGTGGGTCAGAGAGAATTGTCCAACATTGCTAATGACCAACATTTGACATTAAATTATAGTATAGCATTTTTGGTAACAGAACCCAGGAGTACTCCCAATTCTAATGCTATGTTTACTGAAATTCAGATTGAAACAAAATAGCCCATTAAACTGACTTGGAAACATAAGATGTCATGGCAGTAAACTAAAGAGCTCTGAACATGAAGTTTGAGATTCTCATTTATCAGCTTTCATGTAAGCCACAATAAATTGAGTCAAAATGTCTTAAAGTTCATCTTGCACCCTGATTTATACCTTCAGCCTTTTTAAAAAGAAAGCCAGCTATGTTTTCTTCATTAAAGCAATTAATAAGCATTTTTTTTCTAATTATTTAGAGTAGTCTTTAGAAGTTTAAAGGACATCTGGTAGTTGTGTTCACATACTACAGTTTTAGTATATTTCTTAGCATGCAGATGATTCCCAAGTTATTTGTATTTTCTATAATTATTTTAGATGTAAATTCTCCTTCAATCTCTTGATATTGGAATTTCATAAATTATAGACATTTTGACAATATAGATTTATTTTTTTTATCTTGGACTTTTCAGAAATTGTTTTTTGTTTGTTTACTTTACAGTAATAACTGCTAAATCTTTTGTAATCCTGACTCTGGCTCTCTTGTACTGGAACTTGTCCTTTAATGTTTCTTTCATTATTTTTCTCTTTGACCAGCAGGCTCTGTTTGTATAATGATATTCTTGGAACTTTTCATTTTGAGTTCCATTTCAGGAAAGCACATATTTATTCTTTCTATTTTCATTTTGCAATCTGGCTCTGACAAAGCAGGGAAATTCTGTCATGATTTGTTTATATATAATATCCAGGCTTTTTTTTTTCTATCTTTTTTAGGAATTTCATATTTTGGGCTTTTAGGTATTCCTATCTTTTTTCAAAGGCTGTATCCTTGATCTCTTTTCTACCTTAATGATTTTTAATATAAGAAACCTTACGAAACCTTACATTTTTTTCTTTTTCAGTTTTTTTTTTGTTTTAATTTTCCATGTTGATTGATGGATTCACTGACTTCCATTTAGTTCATTCTAATTTTCTTTTTTAAAATTTATTTTTAGTCATTGCATTAAATATTTCAAAATTACATAGCTTGTTAAATTTATTTGTCTAAGATAGAGTAACTTAAATACTTTATTTCCTCTTCAGTTACTCTGGACAATTTATTTATTTATTTTTTGTAAATGTTCTTCCATTTCACTTAGATTGTCCGTTTTACTGACATGTAATTGGACAAAATAACTGCTAATAATTGCTTTCATTTCATTTTTTTTTGATCATGCATTCATTTTTGATGCTAGTAATTTTGTTGTCTTCTTTTTTCTAACCAACTTAGCAAATGTTACATGTAATTTATTGATTTTTTTTTCTTAAAACCAGCTCCTAGTTCTATTTATTAGTTAAATTGTTTTCCTACTTTCAATTTTATTAGTCAAAACTTTTTATTTTGAAGTTCACTTGGGAATATTGTTTTTTCTTTTTCAAGTTTCTTTAGTTCCTTGCCTAATTCATTGATCTGTTCTTTCCTTCTTCTTTTTTTTTTCTTTTTGGAGGGCAATTGGGATTAAGTAACTTGCCCAAGGTCACATGGCTAGGTTTTTATGTGTATTTGCGTTAAGTGTCTGAGGTCAGATCCGAACTCAGGTCCTTCTGACTCCAGGGCTGATGCTCTACTCACTGCGCCACCTAGCCGCCCCTCTTTCCTTCTTTTTATCTATATACACGTGTAGAGATATTAATTTCCCCATAATTACTGCTATTGGCTGCATCACACAAATTTTAGCATATTGTCTCATTGTTGTCATTCTCTTTGATGAGATGATTGATTCTATGATGCCCATGGTCACAGGACTAGTGTTAAGTGTCTGAGGCTGGATTTGAATTCAGGTCCTCCTTACTCCAGGGCCAGTGCTCTATTCACTATGCCACCTAGTCACCACATACTTTCCAATTCTTAATCTCTTTTCACTGGCCCTTTATTAAATATAATACATTGCATTGTAGTCTTAAAAGTATACATTTAATATTTCTGATTTTCTGCATTTGGTTGAAAGCTTTTTATGGCCTAAAGCAGGCAATTTTTGTGAAAGTCTCATGAGTGACAAAACTGTGGTCTTACTCATGGTCAGTGCTCCAATAGACTGTTGCTAGCTATAGGTCTTTCACCCTTGGTTGAAAGTTATTTGGATTATAAAGAATTGAACTACTTTTTTTTTCCTTTGATTTGAATTCCTGCCCCTGCTTACTAACCTGCAATTCTCAGAATAAGCTGGAGTTCAATCAGGGAACTTTTTCTGGGGACAGATCCATACAGCGTTGAGCTCCTTTTCCAAAAGACAGGCTCAGTCTTGTGACCCCTCATTATCTTAGTATAAAATATCAGGTATCCTGCCTACATGTACAGGTACCCTGTTAACAGTACAGTGGGTCAGAGTGGCTAGGTGGCACAATGAATAGAGCACCAGCCCTGGAGTCAGGAGGACCTGAGTTCAAATTTGGACTCAGACACTTGACACACTTAGTAGCCTTGTGAGTTTGGGTAAGTCACTTAACCCCAATTGCCCTCCAAAAAAAAAAAACAAAACAACCATACAGTGGGTCTGTGAATAAGTTCTTCTATCAGAACTATCAATATGCTAGTCCACTCTTGTTCCTGTTCTCTACAGTGTCTATGTTTACCCTACTGGTATTATTGCTGCTCCTTGGCTTAATATACAACAGCAGAGACAAATTTATTCTCTGTACTGTAATGTTTCCTGGACCATCATCCCAGCTAGATTCTGTCCCCAGCACCAGCAACACTCTACTTAATTGTCTCTATGCTGTCCTGGGATAGCTTTAAAATGAATCATGATTTTTCCCTTAAATTTTCTGAATTCATTTTGATCTAGTGCTTTCTGTCTTTGTTAGACTTGCTGTTGGGGAGAGTAGGGTTATAATGCTTATTTTTAATCAACCATCTTTTTCTGGTCTTCTCTGGAGAATGTAATTATTCAAAGTGATTTTTATAAGATCTTTGCCAACAGAGGTATAGTTAGAATATAAACAGAGAACATTTTGAGAAGGCCAAATGCCTAGATTTTCAAAGAGGGTAAGAGAATAGAGTTAATATACCATCTGTCTATGCTGTTTTCCTTGTTGAATTCATCAACCCTTTGTCCTGTCATTGCCAGCACAATTGGGCCAGGCCCTAATCACCCCATTTCTGGATTATTGAAATATTTCCATGACTCAAATCTCTCCTCACAAGAGGACATCCTCATCTTCCTTAAGTGTAGGTCCAACTCGTTCACACCCTACACGATAAATTTTAATGCCCCCCCATTTCCTCTAAGATTGATATTGAAGACAGATATCTATATAAATATAGACATACACACCATAAAGTAGTATATAAGTATTACATAAAGGTTAGTTATGTTGTTGTTGCTGTTTCTATGAAGAGGAGAAATATACCAGAATTTCCAAATTTCTTAGTACAGTTTTAAACTATTAGAACTTAAAACTAGAGAAAAAAAATTTGGAACATACTATATCTGAAGTGTTTTGAAAAAGGCAAAGTAATATATATCTATATATAGACATATATATATAGATATATATTACTTTGTAATATATATATAAATAATATATATATGTAAACTATATTGCTATTGATTTTTAAGTATTATTATTATTATCATTACTAAGACTTGGAAGTATTTGGACAAGAGCACTTCAGGCATGGAGGAGGCTTTTTGCCTGAAATACAGTGTTCATAAGGGGTAACAATGTACAGTGTAGAAAATTAGGTTCAGATATTGGTTTCAATGCTGTTTTTCCTTTTGACCTGGGCATCTCTGGACTCTAATAGTAACATGAGTAAAACAGGTTTAAGAGTGGAAGGCATTATGAATTGGAATACGCAGCCTCAACTCAGAAGGCATAACTCCCTGACTTTGGTCCTGGCTTAGTAACACTGCCTGGTATCACTGGAGTTTTTCAGGTCTCAGCTCCTACATTTGTTGTAGTTTATACATTTCTAAAGAATACAGTTGAAAACTGCAGTTCTAGGAAGTCCCAGGAGTCATTTCAAGTAACTGAAAAATCCCAAGATAAGTAACAGAGGGATTCAGAAGTATGTTCTTTTATGTTATATTCCTCCTCTTTTCCTGTTGTCCCCAATCCCTAAATATAATGTAAAATGAAGGAAAAGGGATTCTAAAAGTTTAAGGGCTCTTCTGAGGGAAAGATATCTATGAAGTCCACATCAGAATAATTTATAATAATTTGTGCTTCTCCTAAAGGTGTCAGGATACACTGATCTGAAAATTATGACAAATACACTGAGGTTGTCCATTAGCCACACATATCACATTTGTTGTAATGATTCTGGAAATCTTTTTTTCAGTGAAAAATTGAGAGTGGGTGGATGGAAGGAGACTGGGAGAGATGCACACAGAAAAGGAGACATACAAAGAAAGACAGACAGATACACACATTTATATACAGGTCCATAGCTTAAGCAATGGTCATTTTTGCTTGCTAGCACAGAAAATTTTATATAACAGCCTTCACTAAAAGTAAAAGAGTTTATTTACATAGATAAAATTATACCATTAATGTAACAAATCTCCTGTGAGAAATAAATATTTCTTTTTATATTTAATAACTAATTATTGTATTAAGACCAAGGTTTTTCCCCTTTTCTACTTACTCATCCAGAAACCAATCAGTTTGGGAACCCAGGCCAAGATCTAATCAGACAGTACAAGAAATTCTAAATTTAGGCTAATGAGTGCTTTCCTGCTCATTGTGTTTGCTCAGAGGCTCTGGGAAAATGCTGATTTTTCCCCTATTAAGACAAGTGACAGAAATTGATATCTCTTTGACCAAAATATGAGTACCTCAGGATAACCCATCTCCCATTGTGCTAAACAAACACCTAGGGAGCCAAGATGGCGGAGTAGAAACAGCTCTTCCAAGCCTCTCTGCCCCCAGATTCCCCACAAACTATGTAAAAAAGGACTCTGAACAACTTCTGGAGCCCCAGCACCCACAGAACGACACAGAGAAGCTAACCTACCGCTGAGGACAGCCCAGCAGCCCTGCAGGAAGGACCAGCGCAGCAGTCTGGGAGCCGGCAGCGCGCAGAGCGCAGGAGCCGAGCTGAGCCCAGGTCCTCCTGAGCCGAGGTTTTAGCCCCAGGGCGGCAGGGCCAGCAGCCGGCTGGAGGAACCCCAGAACTCCAGGAGCTCTGGCGACTCCAGAATTATCAACATAGACATGCCTAGGACAAAGTAAGAGGTTAGTGTCCTATGGACTTTGGGACCTGTATTTGGGGAATGCGTCAGCTCCCTCCCCTGGGGACTAGAAGCCACTGAGGAGACACGCCATTTTGTAGTTTTCAGAGGCATTTCCGGCTCCCAGCCTACAAATCGTGGGGAGATCCAGCAATCAGTCTTGGGGGGGTAATCGCTCTTGCTTTAACCTCCCTGGATCTGGATTGTGATCTAGGGTGGAAGTTGTGGGTGGGTTTACAGCTTGCCAGAAACAAACACCTAATTAGGCAGCCTTCAAGAATACCTACTCTTCAAAGGGAGTATAAACTATGAGTCTACCACCATGATGGGTCTTTGTTTTAAGAGAGACATAACCATTCTTTTATTTTTATTTTTTATTTTTTGCTTCATTTTTTTTTGGAGGAGGGAGGGCAGAGCAATTGGGGTTAACGGACTTGCCCATGGTCACACAGCTGATAAATGTTAAGTGTCTGCAGCCTGATTTGAACTCACATCTTCCTGACTCCAGAGCCGGTGCTCTATTCATTGCACCACCTAGCTGCCGTGGATAACCATTCTTTTATTAATAACATGCTGACTTTTTAATAAAATGATTTAAATACCCCAAAATTGTGTCCTTTGAAACTTTTTAATTGTCACACCCCAACCCATTCTCCTCATCACTTTTTTGCAAAAATGCAATTATCAGGTCAACAAGCATTCATTAAGGGCTTACTTTGTGTTACTTATTGTGTGAAGCATTGGGAACATACAAAAAAAGTTGACAATGGTCTTTGTCCTCAATAATTCACAATCTAATGTCAGAGACATCATTCTAATAATCAATGTATGAAAAATAATTTGAAGATAATCTTAGGATGATGTTACTAGCTTTTAGACAACTTAAAAGAAAATCACAGAAACTATGAGGTCAAGATGAAGTGGGAGAGTAGTTCAGGGATGAAAGACTACTTATGAAACTGCATAAAACTAGGAGCTGGAATATCTTGTCCTAGGAAAAGTAAGGAAGCTATTGTTGTTGAACTGGAGTTCATGGAGATGATTGAGAATTACACAGTAAAGAACTGGGTTCATATCCCACTTCTGACCAGTGCTGGCATTGTGAGTCTGGAAAAGTAATTTGACCTTTCAAGACCCACAGGAAACATTTCAAGAAAGAATGATTGCCAATCTGCAAAGGTAAAAGATTTTCCTCAATGAAGGTTTCCTATACCAATGAAATCACAGGTTTGGATAAAAAGGGGAAAAAATCAATTAAAGCCAGACAGATCTGCAGGCAAGGCCTACAATAAACACATACTGTCGATATGTACTTAGGCAAGTCATAACCTCTCAATCAAGAAGACTGAAGTTCTGTAATTTGCTTTTTTTAGGAAGTGTCCTTTGTTCATGAAATCAGAAGTAAGGAAAGAGGAAAATATACAAAAAAAATCTATAAAATTTACAGACATTTTTTATATATATAACGGTATAGGAGTAACCATTATGCAAGTTTCCAAAAATAGTCAGCTGATTATTGTATCTGTGTTACTTTTTAGAAATGAATACATATTTGCTTTAGTAGAACATCTTTATGATCAGAGTCAGAAAAACTGGTTCAAATCCTGAATCTACTAATTATAACTTCTAAAAACTTGAGCAAATTTACTTCAATACTCAATCTCAGTTTCTTATTCATAAAATTAGAGAATTGGTCTTGATGACCTTGAAGGTCCCTTCCAAATAAAATCTATTGCTTTAAAAATACTTATTTAGGGTCCCCATAGATATAGCCTAAATACAAGGGATGGTATCACATAATTAATATTTCTTCTTTGAAATGTCTTTGTTTAATCTTTGACTTGTTGGATATCTGTCATTGTCTTTGAAATATTTATATTAAAACTTCAGCACAATTTCATATTCATATTTTAAAGAGTTTTAAAGCCAAGTATAAGCATCTTTCCAGAGGACTGATGCTGTGAATAGCTTCAAGGTTCTGATTACATAGTATAGTGAACTCTCTATTTATTTAGCAGTAAATTAAGGCAAAACATTCACAGAAATCAAAGTACAGCATTCACAATGTTTTGACATAATAACTTGTCACTAAAATGGCCACATAGTTTTCACCTACATGGCCACTTAGTTTTAAACAAAGTACATTTATTTAGTAACTCAACCATTTAGTAACTCAATCATTTAGTAATTCTTTATTTCATTCATCCTTAAGGAGGCTTGGACACAAAGTACATAGGTCAAAGTTCTCTACTCCTAGGTCACAGTAATTCTTGATCTTCTCAATCAATACAGTATCCAAATAAAGTCTTCTTTAATCTTGACTTGAGGCTGGCTCTCAGCTTCCATGGTTCCTCTTCCATGGTCCCAACTCCTGCCCTAATCTGCCCAACTGCTGCCTGGATTCAAGAGCAGGCACTCCCAATTCCTTGTCCAGTTCTTTGTCTAGTTCCTTGTCTAGTTCCCATTCCATATTGAAGTTCACAGTGTTCAGTCCACCTCAAGTCCTCTACAATTTCGTTTCTGGGAAGCAAAGCTTAACAGAGCCAAAACAACATTCATGAACATTGTCCATACCATCATCAATTCACTTTCTGCCTGTGAAATCAACACAGACCCACAAAAAAGGTCTAAGAACTCAACACAAATCATCAGTATAGTCCCAGGACCTCCAAATCCTTCCTCCAGGATTTCTGTAAACAGACAACTAGAAAATCCTCTTTCAGGGCTTCCAGAAAGGTACGAGGGCTTCTGTACAAAGTATCACAAATATCAACACAGACAAAAGAGATAAACAGAGTGCTGGGATACCACAAATTTTCTCTTTCTCCACCACAACAGCTCCCTTCTCAGTTCTCCTCTCTCCAGCCTGGGCCTCTCCTTATATATGATTACTAGCTCCTCTCTTTCCTGTTGCAGCAGTTCACAAGTTCTAGGGTTCACAAATTGTGGGATTCATAAATTCTAGATCTTAATATTTGATACACTCATGAACTGAAACAAGGTGTTAACTACTTTTCTGTTAAGTAAATAGCTGAAAAAGGTGCTAATTCAATAGCTGAAACAAGGTGTTAACTACTTCTTTGCTTGCCATTATAAGAGTAGAATGCCAATCTGTCATATACTAGAATCAATTTGACAGGGTAGCTAGAAAATTTCCCACTGTGCTAGGATTAATGTCTTATTACATATGGTTGTTGTTTTTCATTTTCAAAGAGGATCAAAATTATATAACTATATTTAGCTCAAGGTATAGCATGTGAGCTATGGCTGACCAGACCAATATGAGTTTGGAAGACTCTACCACACATTAAACATAAGTACTCCATAGGAACATTTACCATGGAGAAGTCTCTAAATTTTCTCATCATGTTTCTTTTAACCTTTTGCAATTCTGCTTTGCTCATAGAGCACAATGATTTCTTTGATATGGGCAGGCCGTGATGGAAGAGCCTTTGTAGGTATCTCCTAAGTCTCACAATTTACTTCAAAGTTCTTCAGAAAGAACTTTAGAGTGTCCTTGTATCACTTTTTCTGACCTTCATCTAAGCACTTGTTTTGTGCGTGTTCTATATAAAATAGGCAAACATACTTTTGGCATTTGAACAATATGGCCAGCCTATGGGAGCTATGCTCTCTGCAGTAGCAGTTAAATGCTTGGCAGTTCATTTTGAGAAAGAAACTTATCTTTCCAGGTGATCTTCAGAATTTTCCTAAGACAATTCAAATGGAAGTGATGCAGTTTCCTGACATGGCACTGACATACTGTTCCAATTTCACAGGCATACAATAACAACGTCAGCAAAAATGGCTCTTTAGACCTTCAATTTGGCAATCAATCCCTTATTCAGATTCTATGGAATACTGGTGTGCAATACTGAACATCTTGTCTGGGAAACCAAATTTTGCTATGATTTCTCACTAGTCCTCATGATTGACATCAAAGGCCTTAGTCATACTGAAAGATGTTGTGTACAGACTTTTATTCTCCTAGCATTGTGGAGCAATGAACACCATATCAACCATTCCTCAGTCCTTTCTGAAGCTACATGTGACACTCAGGTAGATGACCATCTTCCAGGTAAAGGATTAGACTATTACTGAGAAGGACTTTGACAAGAATCTTGCCAGCAATGCCTAAGAGAAAGACCACACTCTAATTGTCTCTGGACAAGCTATTTCCCTTTCCTTTTATAGAGATGGACAATGGAAGCTTCCTTGAACTCCTGGGAGATAACTTTTTCTTACCAGATAACCGAGAAAATATCTGTCATTTTTTGTATGAGCAGTGTATCCCGGCCTTGTAAACCGCCACTTGTATAGAATCAATGCCAGGCACTTTGACACATGAGAGGAGGTTAATGGCATTCAAAACAACTTCTTCAGTTGAAAGTTTTGCTAAAGAGGGATTGACTTCAATCTGAGGTATATAGGCAGTGGCTTTAACATTGATTAATGATGGTCTGTTGAGAACACTATGGAAGTGTTCAGCCCTTCTCTCCAGGATCATGTCCTTAATTGCTAAACAATGTGGCTTCATCAATACTCAGAAGCTGAGATGCACCACGGGTTTTTTTGGCCCATAATTAGCCTTCACAGCATCATAAAAGTTCTTTGGACTGTTATTCCTAGCATAAAACAAAATTTCATCTGTCTCCTCACTGAGCCAAGAATCTCTCTAAGTTTCACTTGTACTTTACTTTTGATGGAGATATTTTTTTTTGTTCATTTATTTTGTTTTGTTTTTTGACACTAACTTCTTAAAGATGGTCAAACTGCCCTGCTGGTAAAGAGAACTGTGGAGTTCTCTTTTTTAAATTTATTTGCCAGCTTCTAAATTTCCCCATCATTTTCATCAAACCAAATCTTGGCATTTGTGCTCAGTCTCAAACGAGTAAATGTGCTGCTATACACAAAATCTCTGAGAGCTGTCCACTCCTTTTCTATTCTACTGTTGTCAGTCATGTCTTGGCTCAGTTTTTCCCGCAAGGTAGCAACAAATTTTTATCCCTTAGACAAGTGCTCTAATTCACTGACATTAAATCTTTCTATAGTAGTCTTGCCTTGGGGCCGACACTTTTGTTGAATGTGAATGTTTTAGCTTGGAGAGGATAAGTCTATGTTTGATCTAGCAATCTGTGACACCTATTGCCTTTGTCACTCTTACATCCTGTCTGTCTCTTCTCCTTACAGTGACATAGTCTATTAAATGCCAATGTTTGCTGTGAGACTGCATTCGCAAAGTTTTATTGTGTTTAGGTAAACAGAAGACAGTATTGGTGAAGAGAAAGTCATGAGATACGGAAGTCTTTAATAGTAAGTGACTGTTGTTGCTGTTTCTGACTCCATTTCTCCCAAGGACTTCCTGCCATGTTTGATAGCTTGTGCGTAATTGGCATTAAAGTCACTCAGAATTGTAAACTTGTCCTCTCTCTGCACATCAATGATGAAGATCTACAAATCTTAAATTTTTTTCTTTGACCTGACCAGTGTTTATCATGATGGGGGCATATTCATTGATGATGGTGGCATGGAGATTTTCTCAAACGGGCAATTCTATTTTCATGAGTTTTTTATTCACTCCTTTTGGGAAGCATACAAGCTAGTGGACTAGATTAGTTTTGATTTTAAAACCTATGCCATTGTCACAATACTTGCCATCACTGGACCCTCTCCAGAAATGAAAAACAACAAAAAAAGTTTCCAGCTGCTACTTGAGTAAGTTGACCTTTTCTTGCCAGTTTTGTTGCACTCAGGTCTACTATTTGGATGAACCTATTGAGAATCTACTGAGTTTCCTCTCAATAAGAGCTAATCATCTTTCAGCTCTACTGAATTTCATGTTGTCCATGAACACTAGAATATTCCACATAAATGGAATAAACTTTGCAAAAGTTTTTTGTACATTGTGTCTTTGTGTGTGTGAGTGCATATGTGCATGTGTTTCAACTGTAACATGGGATCCCTGCCTGCCATGGCAAGCAGGCCAGGGTTGGGTGAAGCAGACGATATTTAGAGCACCTTTTCCTCAGTGTCACTCTCTTTTCTAGAGTCATTGGTGTCCAGTGGCAAAACAAAAGTCAAGAAAACTGTGGTTCAAGATGCAGTGGATGACCTTGGCATTGTAGATGTCTAACTAAGCTCTAAGGACTCCACAGTGTTTGCTTTAGCCATCTCCATGGGCATTGGAACAAATTGTTATCATCTGATCATTGAGGAGTGGAGAAGTCTTCACATGCTTTGGGATAAATACCCTCCTAACCCACGAAATGGCTTAAGACCCCTTGATTATCCTCAGTATGGGTCAGCCCATCTGCCAAAATAGTTTACCAGGGTATGGACATTGAACATACAGCATCTTCTTGGAGCAACAGATGAGAGCTGAGTGAACAAGTTAGATACCAAAGATATAAAGTATGCCTGAAAGGGCTCAGTAGCCTTCATTCCAGAGGTTCTAATTTTCACTGAGCACTTTACACTCATGCTCTCTTAAATACTGGCTCCTTGATACTAATGCAGGGGGAAATCTTAGTGAGAAATTTCTGCCAATGCAGATCTTCATCTTCTTTGCAATTTGTAATCTTTGAGAGTTGCCTAGAATACTGGGAAGTTAAGTAATTTAACTAGCATCAGAAAACCAGGGTGTCAATTAGGACTAAATCCCTGCCAATTCTTAAACCATCATGACAATGTGAATCTTGCTATGAATATTACAGAAAATCATTATGCTATACAAATTAATGAATATGAGGTTTTGCTGAAAAATATATTCATATGTGTGTATAGATATACAGATGTGTGTGTGTGTGTGTGTGTGTGTGTGTGTGTGTGTGTGTGTGGTAACTTAGATGGCACAGTGGATAGAGCAGTTGGCCTGGAGTCCAAAAAATTTGTGCTCATAAATTTAAATCTGGCCTCAGATCTATTAGCTGTGTGACCCTGTATAAGTAATTGAAATCTCTTTGCCTCAATTCCTCATATGTAAAATGAACTGGAGGGGAAAAAAAGCAAACCATTCCAGTATCTTTGCCAAGAAAATAGAAAATGGGGTTGCAAAGAGTTGGACGCAACTAAAAACAACTGAAGAACAACAGCAACAGCAATATGTGCATGTGTATATAGATAGATATAGTATGTATATATATGTGTGTGTGTGTGTGTGTGTGTATAATAGGTATTTTGAAAATATTCACATCTGCCTATGAACACATTTAATCATGCTATTATCAGTCTTTTGGTAATGAAATTTCAGATCTTAGCTAAACTAGCTTTCAAACAATACATATATATTCGTTGGTTTTCAAGAATACAAGGTCATTTCTTACCCATGATAAAGTAACTAAGGAATTAGCATAGTAGTAGTAGTAGTAGTAGCAGCAACAGCAGCAGCAGCAGCAGCAGTAGTAGTAGTATCAGCAGCAACAGTAATAGTAGTATCAGTTTTAGGTTATTGCCTTCTTCTGTCATATCAATAAATGATTTTTAAATTGACTTCATGAAAAAAGAGGAGGGGGAGAATAAATAAAAGACTGAAAAAAGTTGAATAGATTGATCATGAGTAATCAATAAACTTTATCACCATCAACAAATATTTATGAGGTCCTGACGTAAGTGTAGGAGGTGGCTCCCTCATGGATATTTATGAACATTATTTTTATATCAGTCTTGCAAAATATCTGCAATTCTAAGCTTAGAGGCATGAAAGTATAATTAAAACACAATCACTAAGGATGAGAAACAGACAAATGAATTTTCTAATTTATATTCTTTAAACATTTATAGGCATGCTAAAATGAACAAAGAGCTATCACTCCAAATTAATCATTATCACCTTCAATGTTGCTTTTTATGCTACTTTTGAAAAATCTCTTTCACTAATCACATATTCTAATTTATTCAAAGTTAATTTTAATTTATCACAAGGTGACGTCTTAACTTCTGGGACTTCCATGGCTGAAGTTTTTTACAGTTTTAAAGAAGAACATTTTAAGCTAATGAAATATTATTCGGGAATCATATGTATAGGTATGCATGAATATGTGTACATATGTATATATGCATGTGTATGTATATATATGTATGTTATGTATATTTGTATACATACACATATATACATATACATATATATGTTTGTATGTGTGTGCATGTGTGTGTGGGGGGGTGAAGTTTAAGTGATAAATAACCCAAACATAATACTCATGACTCCAAGATTAAGATACAATTTTGAGGACTGGACATATGATTTCATTGGAATATGGAATTCCTCTGTCAATGTAGAATGGTATCTTTTCTGAAATTTATAACTTTAAAAAGTTGCCCAGGACATTGAGATACTAAACAATTTGCCAAGGATTACAAGGTCATAGATATCAGAAGCAATAGTTGAACCTTCACCTTCCTGACTTTGAAGACAGTTCTCTACCTATCTAAAAATACTCCTGTCTAGGATGTAATTTTAAGGAATGTAAATGAGCATTTATAGAATCCTATATTTACAATTGTAAGGGATATCAGATGTCATTTAATCCAACCCCTTCATTTTACTGAAAAACAAAAACAAAAACAAAAAACTGAAGTTGAGAAAATTATCACGGTTTGGCCCAACTTTATAGAGGTGGCCAAGATTTGTATGCAGTATGATAGTATGGGGAGCAAACTTTGAATCTGAAGGCTGAGTGTTCCTGGGTGGCAGGTTGGTTTGTTGTAGTATTTTTTGAATTCTATCCCACCAAAATGCCAGAGACAAAATGACAATGATTACCAGTTTGATTGTTTAAGGTCAATGGCAGACAACATACCATACTACACTGATAATTACTACAATGAAATGCTGTTGACTTATGTGAATATAGAAGACAGTACTGCATCCATAAAATTTGATCAAAAATTTGATCAAGAGTACTTACATTTTACAAAATGCTAGTTACTAGGTCAAAATAAACACATAAGATAGTATTCCCTTGATCTATCAATTTGATAATCCTGTCAAAAATAAAAAATCCTGGTCTCAAAGGGTGAAATCTGAGCAGATTCCAGAGTGACGGAGCCCACTGGAAGACCAATTAACTACCCAGCAAAACTGATCATAATCTTCCAGCCAAGGAGATGGTCGTTTAATGAAATAAGGGACTTTCAGAAATATAGTAGCCAAATTCCAGAATTACAAGATTAAAGAAAAAATTCTACAAGCAGCCAAAAAGAAACAATTCAAATATCCAGGAACTACAGTTAGGATCACACAGGACCTATAAGCTTCTACATTAAAAGAGTGGAGGGACTGGAATTTGATATTTCGTAGGGCAAGAAAGCTAGGACTACAACCAAGGATTAACTACCCGGCAAAACGGAGCATAATCTTCCAGGCAAGGAGATGGTCATTTAATGAAATAAGGGACTTCCAGATGCTCCTGATGAAAAAGCCAGAGCTCAATGGAAAATTTGATCTCCAATTACAAGACTCAAGAAAGACATAAAAAGGTAAACAAGAGAAACACGGACTCACACATGCATAAGTGCACACACCCACACCCACAAACACACACTCATTACTTGGGATGCAACAAGAGCAAAATGTTCACATCCCTATATGTGGACCTGATAACTGTCAATATTTGAAATCTTTATGATTATCATGAACTTCACAAGGGTTATAATTAGGTAGAGGGTGTGAGTATGAATGCACTAACCCGAAGACTAAAAAAAACTATTAAGGGGATCAAAGAGATTGTAATGGGAAAAAGGAAAGGAGAGAGAGGAAAAGGTAAAATATGCCATCTGAAGAGGCATCAAAACACACTATAGAAGAGGGGAAAGAAAGAGGGAGAGGAACATCATTTAAACACTATTCTCACTGGTTCTGGTTCAAAGAGGGATCAACTTAATCAGTGAAGTTTAAGATTCTAATGTGAATAGACACATAAATTCATTAAATAAATGAAAAGGAGGAAGGGAGAGGAGCACTGTTTGAAATTTACTTTCATTGGTTTGGAATCAAACAGGGAGTAATTTACTCTAATAAGTATAAAAACTTATTGTGTCCTATAGATAGTGGAAGGGTAAGGGGGGGTGAAGAGGAGGAGACTAAAGGGGGAGGATTAGAAGGGAGGGAAATAGTAGTAAGGAGAGAGGGTAGGTTAAGAAGGGGGGTCACTGGGTGGGAACACTGAGCGAGGGGGTTGTCAAAAGGGAAAACTTCAAGGAAGGGAAGGGAGAAGGAAGAAACAAAAATATAAACAGGGGAGGGAATAGGATGGAGGCAAAGAGACAGATAGTCATCATTACAGTGAATGTGAATGGGATGAACTCTCCCATAAAACAGAGGTGGATAGCAGAATGGATTAAAATCCATAATCCTACAATATGCTGTCTACAAGAAACACATTTGAAACAAAGGAATACCCACAGGGTAAAAGTAAAAGGTTGGAGTAAAATTTATTATACCTCAGGTAAAGTAAAAAAAGCATGGGTAGCAATATTTATCTCAGATAAAGAAAAAGCAAAATAGATTTAATTAAAAGAGATAAGGAAGGAAACTATATCCTACTAAAAGGCACCACTGAAAATGAAGCAATATCATTACTAAACATGTATGCACAAAGTGGTATAGCATCCAAATTCCTAGAGGAGAAGTTAAAGGAATTAGAGGAAGAAATAGATAGCAAAACTATACTAGTGGGGGACCTTAATCTCCCCCTTTCTGAATTTGATAAATCTAACCTCAAAATGAACAAGAAAGAAGTTAAGGAGGTGAATAGAATCTTAGAGAGACTAGATATGATGGATCTCTGGAGAAAACTGAATGGGGATAAAAAGGAATTTGCTTTCTTCTCAGCAGTGCATGGTACATACTCAAAAATAGACCATGTACTAGGGCATAAAAACCTCACAATCCAGTGCAGAAAGGCAGAAATATTAAGCGCATCATTCTCAGATCATGATGAATAAAAATTATATGCAATAAAGGGCCAGGGAAAGATAGCCCAAAACCTAATTGGAAATTAAACAATTTAATCCTAAAGAATGGATGGGTCAAAGAAGAAATTATAGAAACAATCAATAATTTCATTCAAGAGAATGATAATAATGAGACAACATACCAAAATTTGTGGGATGCACTAAAAGCAGTTCTCAGGGGAAGTTTTATATCCCTGAGTGCATACTTAATTAAAGCAGAGAGAAGGGAGGTCAATGAATTGGGCATGCAATTGAAAAAGCTAGAAAAAGAACAAATTGAAAACCCCCAATTTAGTATTAAATTAGAAATATTGAAAACCAAAGGTGAGATTAATAAAATTGAAATTAAGAAAATTATTGAATTAATAAAGAAAACTAAGAGCTGGTTTTATGAAAAAATCAACAAAATTCATAGACCCGTAGTCAATTTGATAAAAAAAAAGAAAGAAGAAAACCAAATTATGAGTATCAAAAATAAAAAGGGTGAATCTACCTCCAATGAAGAGGAAATAAAAAAAAATGAGGAATTATTTTTCCCAATTATATGCACATAAATATGACAATCTTAGTGAAATGGATGAATATTTACAAAATGACAAGTTGCCCAGATTAACTGAAGAGGAAGTGAATTACCTAAATAACCCCATCTCAGAAAAAGAAATCAAACAAGCCATCAATGAACTCCCTATGGGAAAGAATCTCCAGGGTCAGATGGGTTTACTAGTGAATTCTATCAAACATTTAAAGAACAATTGATTCCAATACTCTACAAAATATTTGGGGAAATTAGTGAAGAAGGAGTCCTACCAAACTCTATGACACAAATATGGTACTGATTCCTAAATCAGGAAGTGATAAAACAGAGAAAGAAAATTATAGACCAATTTTCCTCATGAATTTAGACGCAAAAATTTTAAATAAAATATTAGCCAAAAGACTCCAACAGCTTATCACAAAAATAATACACTCTGATCAGGTAGGATTCATTCCAGGAATGCAAGGATGGTTTAATATTAGGAAAACCATCGGTATAATTGATTAACAATAAAACTAGCAGAAACCACATGATCATCTCAATAAATGCAGAAAAGGCTTTTGACAAAGTACAGCATCTATTCCTATTAAAAACACTAGAAAGTATAGGAATAAATGGAGCTTTCCTTAAAATAATTGATAGCGTGTATTTAAAACCATCAGCTAGTATTATATGCAATGGGGATAAACTACAAGCCTTTCCAATAAGATCAGGAGTGAAACAAGGGTGTCCACTATCACCCCTCTTATTCAATCAGGTACTAGAAACACTAGCAGTAGCAATGAGAGAAGAAAAATAAATCAAAGGAATCAAATTAGGCAAAGAAGTGACCAAGCTATCACTCTTTGCAGATGATATGATGATATACTTAGAGAATCCTAGAGAATCAAGTAAAAAACTACTTGAGACAATAAATAAATTTGGCAGAGTTGCATGTTATAAAATAAACCCACATAAATCCTCAGCATTCCTTTACATCTCTAATGGAACTCAACAGCAAGAGATAGAAAGAGAAATCCCATTTAAAGTCACTGTAGACATTATAAAATATTTGGGAATCTACTTGCCAAAACAAACCCAGAATCTATATGATCACAGCTACAAAACACTTCTCACACAAATAAAATCAGATCTAAATAGTTGGAAAAATATCAATTGCTCATGGCTGTGTCGAGGTAATATAATAAAAATGACAATTTTACCCAAACTAAACTATATATTTAGTGCCATACCAATCAATTTATCAAAAAACTACTTTTTAGAGTTAGACAAAATAATAACAAAATTTATTTGGAAAAACAAACGGTCTAGAATATCAAGGGAATAAATGAAAAGAAATGCTAGGGAAGGTAGACTATCTATGCCAGATCTTAATCTGCATTATACAGCAGCAGTCTTCAA
Source organism: Gymnobelideus leadbeateri (assembly GCA_011680675.1). Taxonomy (NCBI): domain Eukaryota; kingdom Metazoa; phylum Chordata; class Mammalia; order Diprotodontia; family Petauridae; genus Gymnobelideus; species Gymnobelideus leadbeateri. Next base: position 244,590 of record WOXC01004303.1, read on the forward strand.
AACTGCTTGGTACCGGCAGAGGTGTAGAGTAGTGGATCAATGGAATAGATTAGGTGCAGGAGACCCAGCAGTTAATGAATATAGTAATCTATTGTTCGATAAACCCAAAGACCCCAGTTTTTGGGATAAGAATGCACTATTTGACAAAAACTGCTGGGAAAACTGGAATACAGTATGGCAGAAACTAGGCACAGATCATTATCTAACACCATATACTAAAATAACGTCTAAATGGGTGCATGATCTAGGTGTAAAGGATGATACTGTAAGCAATTTGGGAAAGCAAAATTTACCTGACAGATTTGTGGAGAGGGGAAGACTTTAGGACCAAACAAGAATTAGAGAGCATTATAAAATGCAAAATGGATAATTTTGATTACAGTAAATTGAAAAGCTTCTGTACAAACAAAGCCAATGTAACCAAGATCAAGAGGGAGGTGGGAAATTGGGAAAGAATTTTTCCAACTTGTGTCTCTGATAAAGGACTCACTTCCAAAATTTATAGAGAATTGAACCAAATCTATATGAATACAAGTCCTTCCCCAATTGATAAATGGTCAAAGGATATGAACAGGCAGTTTTCAGAGAAAGAAATTAAAGATATTTATAAGCATATGAAGAAATGCTCTAAATTACTATTGATTAGAGAAATGCAAATCAAAACAACTCTGAGATACCACATCCCTCCAGTCAGATTGGCTAAGATGACAAAACAAGAAAGTGACAAATGCTGGAAAGGATGTGGCAAATTGGAACACTAATACATTGCTGGTGGAGTTGTGAACTTATCCAACCATTCTGGAGAGCAATCTGGAATTATGCCCAAAGGACTATAAATAATTTCATACCCTTTGACCCAACAATAGCACTTCTAGGGTTATATCCCAAAGAGATCATAGAAGTGGGAGGAAGACCCATATGTACAAAAATATTTATAGCAGCCCTTTTTGTGGTTGCAAAGAATTGGAAACTAAAGGGGTGCCCATCAATTGGGGAATGGCTAAACAAGTTGTGGTATAGGAATGTAATGGAATTTTATTGTGCTATAAGAAATGAGGAGGTGACGGATTTCATAATTACCTGGAGAGACTTATACAAACTGAGTCTGAGTGAGAAGAGTAGAATCAGAAGAAATTTGTATACAGTCACAGACATACCATATCTGTGATGACCAATTATGACAGACTGGACTCTTTTCAGCAATGCAGTGATATAAGTCAATCCCAAAAGACTCAAGAAAGAGAGACATGCACCATCCAGAGATATAACTAGAAAGAACTGAGCCTGAATCCTGATGGAAGCAAACTAAATGATCTTTTTCTTTTCATTGTTTGGTTTTATTTCTTCTTTACCATCTTTCATCCCACCTAGTACACAATACATCTTTGTAATTGGAATAATGTCTAATATGAATGTATTTGCAGATCTGTACTGGACTATATGCAGTAGTGGGGGGAAGGGGGGGAAGTAAAGGAAATTTGAAAATCAAGGAACTATGGCATTGAATCTTGTTAACTGAAACGAAACTAATAAATTAATTAAAAACAAAAAAAAAAATGAAAAATCCTGCATGACCTGTCCTTGACTAAGTCATGCTGTCAATTTATGATGACTGCTGCCTATTATTTATGCTAACCATAACTTTACTAATGCATTCTAAGAAATGAAAATGAAAGCATCCTTGAGATATAATTTTATACCTATGATTGGCTAAAATAATTGAAGGGGAAAATGACAAATGTTGCAGGGGATGTAGAAAAATTGGAACATTAATCCGTTTTTTGTGGAATTGTGAATTGATCCAAAAATTTTGGAGAGCAAACTGGCATTATGTCCAGATAGTTATTAAACTGCCTCTACCCTTTGACCCAGAAATACCACTACTAGGTCTATTTCTAAAGATGATTAGAGTAAAAAGGAAAAGAACCTATATATTCTCAAATATTTATAGCAGCTCACTTTGTGGTGGCAAAGAACTAGAAATTGTGGGGATACCTGTCAATTGGGAAAAGGCTGAACAAGTTGTGGCATGTAATGGTGGAGTCAGGATGGTGGAGTGAAGCCAGCTTGAAAAGGGTTTTAAAAATCAAGTAAGTGAGGTAAAAGAAAAAAAAATGGGAAAAGAAATGAATTTTGAAGAGTGATCTTGGAGCCAAGATGGCAGAGTGAGAAGTAAGTCACTCTCCCTCTCTCTTTTTGACTCCTAAAAACCCAGAAAGCATCAAGCCAACTGAGCCAAAAGAAAGATGGGGTACATCAGTATTTTTGTTTGTTTTATCCCAGGAAGTTTGGGTGATAAATAGGGAACATCACTCTTGATCAAAGGGAAGAGAAGCAGTATAGGACAGAAGGTGTCCCAGAAAGCCAGTGACAAGACTGGCAAACCAGCACGGGATCCTGAGCCTCAGGTGGAACAACAAGTTCCTTGGCACAGACAGGGGAACCAATAGACTCCATTAGCCAAACCTCCTGTTGATTCATCACAACTTCAGGAAGAATGACTCTAGGTGGCCAGGATCCCTCGAGCAGCAACACCTGGTGCTTCAGAGTAGCTGTCCTCCAGGGGCCAGATCTCCCACCCTAACCCCAACAACACCAGTGTTGTTGACTCTAGCTCATAACTAGGAAAGCTGTCAGATCCCTACAGTCTCCAACTGCCAGAACCTGAGGCCCCAGTACATAAAGCCATTGATCCCAAGCCCACAGGACAGGAAGCTTGGGACAGTGCCCTCTCTCCTCCAGCATGTGATATCAACTTTAAAAACCAGGAAATAGGCAATCATCATGAGCAAAAAGCAGAAATAGACAACAACCATTGATTCTTACTATGGGGACAAGGAAAATCAAAACATAAATTATGAAAATGACAACATTGTCAATATACCCACATCTTAAATCTCAAAGGGGGACATGAACTGGTCTGAATTCCATAAAGTCTTCTTGGAAGTTTTTAAGAAGGATTTTAAAAGTCAAATAAGAGAGGTAGAAGAAAAGTTGGGGAGAATATGAGATATATGAAAGAGTAGTCAATAGCTTAGAAAAGGAAGGACAAAAATTGACTGTAGAAAACAAGTCTTAAAAAATACAATTGGCCAAATGGGGGGAAAAGTACACTGAATAAAACACTCCTTTAAAAAGTAGAATTGGGGGGTTCACTTTGAGAAGTGTTGTGTGATTTGACCAGATGAGACTCTGGGAAGCCGTTGTTGAGAGCCCCCCGGCTTTGAAAACCCAGATGTTGATGCTTCCCTCTCTGGTAACTGTGATTTGGTATTGATATAACGGTTGGACAGTTTGGAAGCCTGTCTGTTTGATCTGTAAGTTCTGTAACTCTGAAGTTTGGGGTGCTGACCTTTTTCCCCTGAACTAGGTAATGTGTGTTTGTTTGATTAAAGTAAGCTTGTTAACCCAAAAAAAAAAAAAGTAGAATTGGCCAGATGGAAAAGGAGGTGTAGGGGCAAGGTAAGCCCCACTGTGAGGAATAAGATTATACAAACCAAGACCCTAACTCAATATGACCTTTCTATTAACCTAAGCTGTCTGAGAACGTGAGGGCTGTTCCTCTCCTGGGACCCTGGCCAGGTCCTTGAGAAGAGATATGATAACTGCCCAACTCCTGAAACTAGCCATTCCAAGGAAACATCACTCTTGGGAGGGGCCTTAGGGGGATTGGCCTCTGTCCCGGGCCTCACATAAGATACGTTTGCTAAAAAAACAAACAAACAAAACAACAACAACAAAAAAAAAACCACCTGGCAGTATGCCTTTTTTTTGTTCTCAGCACTACTTAAACTATAAGATTCAGACACCAAATTGGAATCTCACCCATGGAGGAGACGTCTTGCCTGGGATCCTCCTGTTCAGGGCCCTGAAGACTGTACCAGGCTTCCCCATTTTGTGTGGTCAGGTGTTGGTGCTTCCCAACAAAGGTGATGCTTGTATGTATATATATATATATATATATATATATATATATACACACACACATATACATATATATATATATCCATTATTAATCATAGTTGCTCTTATTCTGCTATCTTTAAGCCTCTTACTTTGTTATCTCTGGCTTCTTTCTCACTTGCCTATATATACATATATAGATATATTCTGAATAAATATTCTAAAGAAATTGCCTCGGGTCTTTCTTGGAGTGCTGAGCAAATCCTGAACCTCCTTAATTAGACAGGAGGCACAAAACCTCACTGAAGAAAATTCCTTAAATGTAAAATGGGCCAAATGGGTACAAAATCTAATTGAAGAAAACAGTATGTTAAAAAATTAGAACTGGGAAAATGGTAGTTAATGACTCTATGTGACATCAAGAATCAGTGAAAAAAATCAAAAGAATGAAAACAAAAATAGAAGAAAATGTAAAATACGTCATTGGAAAAACAATTGACCTCGAAAATAAGTCCAGGGGCAGTTATTTAAGAATTGTTTGTCTACCTGGAGCCCATGACCAGAAAAAGAGCCTGCATAGCATTCTTTCAGGAAATCTTCAAGGAAAATTGCTCTGAGGTCCTGGAACCAGAGGGTAAAATAGCCATTGAAAGAATACACCAAACATCTCCTGAACGAGATCCCCAAATGGAAACACCAAGGAATATTGTAGCCAAATTCCAGAATTATCAAGTCAAGGAGAAAATAACAGCAAGCAGTCAGAAAGAAACAAGGAACCACAGTCAGGATTATACAGGACATTGCAGCTTCTACATTAAAAGACTGGAGGGTTGAAATATGATATTCCATAAGGCAAAGGAGGTTGGATTACAACCAAGGATTAACAACCCAGCGAAACTGAGCATAATCTTTCAGGGGAGGCAATGGACATTCAATGAAATAGGGGACTTCCAAACCCTTCTGACGAAAAGACCAGAGCTAAACAGAAAATTTGATCTTCAAATATAAGACTCAAGAGAGGCATAAAAAGGTAAATAGGAAAAAAAGGTAAATAGGAAAGAAATGGAAAAAAAAAACCCCTAAACCTAACCCTAACCCTAACCCAAATTATTCAATAAGGGAAGGCTGTTTACATCCCTACAAGGGAAAATTCTTGAGAATTGTATCTTTATCATTTAGAAGAGGGGTAAATAGACAGAGGACCTGGGTATAAATTGACTTTGATATGGTGATTTAAAAAAGCTAATTAAGTAATGAAAAGGGATTATATTTGGAGAATAGGATAGGAGGTGGAAGAAGGGTAAATTACAATGCATGAAGACCTATTATGGACTGAGAGAAGGGAGGGAGGGAGATGAGCATTGTTTGAACCTTACACTTATCAGATTTGGATCAAAGAGGGGATAACATATTCAGAATATGTTATTCAGAAATCAAATTTACCTTACAGGAAGTAGGAGAGGAAAGGGGAAAGAAAATAGAGGGAGTAAATAGTAGGGAGTTAAGAAGTAGTAAGGGAAAGGAGAAATAAGGGAGGGCATAATAGAAGAGAGGACAGATCGAGGGAAGCAGTGGTCAAAACTAAAACTCTACTAAGGAGGGAAAAGAAGGAAAGAGAGTGAAAAGCATAAATGGGGCATAGTGGGGAATAGGATGGAAAGACACAGACAGTAATCATAACTGTGCATGTGAGTGGGCTGAACTCTCCCAGAAAGCAAGAGCAAATAGCAGAATGGATGTAAAACTATAATCCTACAATATGTTGTTTACAAAACACATATTTGAAGAAAAGGGGAATACACAGAGAAAAGGTAAAAGGCTGAAATAAAATATATTATGTTTCAGCTTAAAGAAATAGGAGTATTAATCCTGATTTCAGACAAATCAAAAGCAAAAATAGATCTAATTTAAAAAGATAAAGAAGGAAACTACAGGGACGGCTAGGTGGCACAGTGAATACAGGACCTGAGTTCAAATCCAGCCTCAGACACTTAACACAAAACTTAGCCATGTGACCTTGGGAAGTTAATTAACTCCAATTGTCCTTCAAAAAGCAAAAAAAAAAAAGAAAGAAACTACATCCTCCTAAAAAAAACAAAACTACCATAAACAATGAAATAATATCATTGCCAAACATATGTGCACCAAGTGGTATAGCATGCAAATTCTCAGAGGAGAAGTTAAGGTAGTTACAGGAAAAAATAGACAATGAAACTATACTAGTGGGGGACCTCAACTTCCCCCACTCAGAACTAGATAAATCTAATAACAAAATCAACAAGAAAGAAGTTAAAGAGGTGAATAAAATTTTAGAAAAGTTAGAAATTGTCGATCTCTTGAGAAAACTGGATAGGAATAGAAAAGAAAATATCTTTTTCTTGGCAGTACATGACACCTACACAAAAATTGCTCATGTATTGGGCAATAAAAACCTCACAATACAGTGCTAAAAGGCAGAGATATTAAATGCATCCTTTTCAGATAATGATGCAATAAAATTTACATGTAATAAAGGGCCATGGAAAATAGACTAAAAATTAATTAGAAACTAAGTAATGTAATCCTAAAGAAAGAGTAGTTCAAACAAAAATCATAGAAACAAAGAAGGTGACCTAACTGTACCAGATCTAAAATTATTTTATTAAGTAGCAGTCATCAAAACTATTTGACACGTAGAAAGATATTGGTGGATCACTGGAATAGATTAGGTACACAAGACACAGTAGTCAATGACTATAATAATCTAGATAAACCCAAAGACTCCCGCTTCTGGGATAAAAATTCACTATTTGACAAAAACCTGTTGGAGAGGTTGGAAAATAATATGACAGAAACTCTGCACACCATATGCTAAGATAAACTCAAAAAGGGTATGTGATTTAGATGTATATGATGATACTATAACAAAATTCGAAGAGCAAGGAATAATTTACCTGTCAGATCTATGTAAGAGGGAAGAATTTATAATCAAACAAGAGATAGAGAACATTATGAAATGCAAAATAGAAAATTTTGATTCAATTCAGTCAAAGTGGTTTTGTACCAAGGCATACAATACTAGAAGGAAAACAGAAAGCTGGGAAACATTTATTTTTTATATCCAGCATTTATGATAAAGGCCTCATTCTAAAATATAGAAAGAACTGTATCAAATTTATAAGATTAGAAGTCATTACCCAATTGATAAATGGTCAAAAGATATGAACAATCAGTTTTCAGACGAAGAAATTAAAACTATCTCTATTCATATAAAAATTCTCTAAATCACTGTTTATTTGAGAAATGCAGATTAAAACATGAGATACTCTGTTTTACTCTGAAATATCACATCACAACTATCAAACTAGCTAATGTGACAGAAAAGGAAAATGATATCTATAGAAGAAGCAGAATAATTGGAACATTAACCATTCTGGAGAGCAATTTGGAACTATGCCCAGAGGACAATCCAGCAATGCCACTACTAGGTCTTTATCCCAAAGAGATGACAAGAAAGGGGAAAAGGATCAATATGTTGTAAAATATTTACAACAGCTCTTTTTGTGGTGGCAAAGAATTGGGAATTGAGGGGGTGCCCATTAATTGGGGAATGGCTGAACAAGTTGTGACATATGAATACAACGGAATACTATTGTTTTATAAGAAATGATGAGCAGAGAGATTTCAGAAAAACCTGGACTTACATGAACTGATGCTGAGTGAAGTGAGCAGAACCAGGAAAACATTGTACCCAGTAACAGCAATACCATATACTAATCAACTATGATAGACTTAGCTCTTCTCAGCAATACAATGATGCAAGACAGTTTCAAAAGACTAATGACTGAAAATACTAAGCACACCCAAAAAAAGCAAATCTGAATACAGATTGATACATATTAATTTTCATATTTTTTCTTTTCTTTTTTATTTTTTTCCTTTTGTTCTGATTCTTCTTTCACAATTTGACTAATGTGCTAACATGTTTAACATGATTGAATATGTATGACATATAAGATTGCTTACTGTCTTGTAGAGAAGTGAGGGAAGGAGGGAAGAGGAACTCAAAATCTTACAGAAATGAATGTTGAAAACTATATTTACACATAATTGGAAAAAGATAGAATACTATTAAGTATTTTTTAAAAACTGGTATATGATTGTGATAGAATACTATTGTGATATAAGAAATAATGGGCTTGATGATCTTAAAAAAAAAGAAAACCATAAACTTGTATGAAATTAAGAAGAGTAAAATTAGCAGAACTAAGAATATTGTATATAGCAACAGTAATATTGTTTTAATACAAATTTTGACTAAACAGTTTTGTCACTAAGCAGTTTTGCCACTAAGCAGTTTTTTCTATTACATATGTCCAAACTATCTACAAAGGACATAAGAAGGAAAATACTATCTGCAGAAAGAACTGATAAATAGAACTACTTATAGAATGATTTTACATATACATACAAACATATACCCATACTTGTGTATACACACACATTTGTGACAAATGGTAGTCATTTCTAGGATAGGGAGAAGAAAGAAAAAAAGTAGAAAAAAAGGAAATTTACATAATAACTTCATTGTATATTTAAAAGGAATCACAAGCTGTTCATAGTAGATTTGCAGTTTCACGTTCAATCAACTTTATTATACTATGTTATTGAAATGCTTGCTTTATTCAGTAAAATAAATATAATACATTCTAGAATTTCCTGAGAAACCAGTAGTCTGTCCCACTGGCCTATCACTTACAGATTGAATTCTTTTCATGCTATAGATTTTGATTGCAATTAAAAGTATGTTGTTATTTTGTCATGGGCAATTACTAGAATTTGTAAAAAGAGCTTATCATGGAATGTCTTTTTATCTAAACAAATTTGTGTTATCAAATATGATTACATACATAAACAATAGGCTCCTTTGTGTTAAATTCTGACATTTGTAGGTGATTCATGAAAACAAAGAAACCAATTTAATTTTAATACAGGGATATTTACCTCTAGCAGAACAAAATTCACACATAATCTACAAAGAAAAGAGCTTCTCTGAGAACTTAATTTCTAAATATTAACATTAGAATTATCTTAGAGGAAAAGATAGGACCAGATTAAATTTGAGAAATTAAATGATACATGAGATAAAAAACTCCTACAAAACAATCAGTTTTTTCCCTTAAATATCACTTTAATATGATTATTTTCATGTTTATGTATCAAGATTGAGAGAAAATACATGGAGAGTACAAGGGATATATCAAGAGTCAAGATACAGTAAAACAGCCAAAGGAAGGCCCTCAGCAGCTAAATTATCCATTGGAGAGTTACAGAGAACATGATCAGGAATCCTAGAGAATAGGAAGACATGGCAGAGGGTATAACCTCCTACATGACAACATATATGTTATTAGGTTATGATATCATTAGATGCTGAAGAAATCAGGAAAGAAAAACAGTTTTGCAATGAAAGCAGAGATGGAAAACAGGAAAGTGGCACAAAGACGCCCATGGTTGTTGGGTTGTTTTGGGGGGGGGGAGTTTTTTTTTGTTTGTTTGCTTGGGGGAACATATTTAAGGATATAAGAAGTAGCCTTTAGACTAATAAAAATCAACAAGTGCGTGGTGAAGGGAGGAATATATCAGGAGAGTTAGAGTATGTATTCAGGGTGATAAAGCATATCTAAGAAAGAGAATGCAAGTGATGGCCCTTTGTATGCGGAGTGGGAAGTATTTACCTTGGGGCTGAGATCAATTGTGAATGCAAAGAAGTGGGGTATGTCTAAGGATCAAGGTAGTAGTTTGATACAGAAGTTCATCATCACTGAACCCTTAGATGTTATCTTTGTTTAAAATCTCTCTAATTTACATCATGTCCAAGAACACACAATTTTCCTCGTTTATAAATCAAACATAAATGAAACAAAAACAAAAACAAAAAACAAAAAAACATAAACCAAACACAGATAGCCAGGGGAAGACGACCAGCAACAGCAGATCCACATAGACGAATTATAAGGTTTTACCCATCTCTCTTTTTTCTCCTGCCGAGACATAGTTCAAATGTCCCAACTGAACACTTTTACCAAAAACTGCTCTCTGAATAGTGGTAATGCAAAGATTTTTTTTTTTTTAACAAGGTGAACAAAAGAAGAATGTTGTGTCACTGATATTAAGATGAGAACCATATTTTCAAAAGGAGATAATGAATTCATGTTTTAACAAGTTGAGTTTTAAGTGTCCTCAATCCTCTCTTGAGGGCCAGGATTCTTTTCCCCCTCTGTATTAGTGTCAAGTAGAGTATTTTGCCCACAGGAAGCTTGTAATAAATGGTTATTCAATTGAACAAGATGCTGACACATTGTTGACACTCTAGTTCTATCAAAGAAAAACCATTGCTATCCTTAAGCTACCTTTGCTATTTCTGGAGCTGATTTTGAATATAATCAGAGTTCCTGGACCACTATATTACCTTAAGTACAATACCAACTATACCACATGTATGGTCCTATATTGATGTTGCATAGTGCACTGAGTAAATAGCTCCTGCACTGCATTTTTTAAACCCATTAACCAGGTCCCAAAATCACAACTTTAAGGACCTTTCATTTTATCAATGTGGGAAGTCTATGTAGAGGAATGTCTTTTAATAAACATACAGTCTAACTTTTAGACGTAGATCTTGAAACTCAGAAAAGAAATGAGAATTTCTGGGCACATAACTAGTTAGTGTTGGAAGTAGGATATTAATCCAGGACTCTCTTGACACAAATTCCACCCTCTAATCAGCTTTGTCATGCTGCCTCTGAGTGATTCTTAAACTTCTTTACTTTCACAGTAATGACACTGAGCTCAATAAAAAAAAAAAAGAATCAAATTCAAGAATGGAAAGTCCTATGAATTGGATGTAATGAAAAGCAAAATTATGGAGGAATGAGAGACTCAAACCAAGGATAGTAGTGGCAATGAGACACAAAGAATAATGGAGAGAGGGAAAAATTTATTGTGAAAATGATAAAGGAGAGACCAGTGCTATTTTGGGTGCTACAAATTACTAGGCTTGTATTGTAGAGCACAGGGTGAGAAACCATCACTAACTTCTTTTAAATCACACCTGGAATAGTGGATTCAGCTGAGGGCTCTTCTTTGCCAGCAAGATGTACACAATTTGGAAGGAATCCATGGATGTGAAAGAAAAATGATTCAGGGAATGGAGGCAGGATTAAAGCAGTGAAAAAAAAAATATATATATATATATATATACTGCTTGGCTAAGCGATGATCAATGAGGAAGATAATAATAGTCTATGAATATTTCAAAGCTATAAACACAAAAAGAGATAGTGGAAGTATGTAACATGGTACAGAGGGTATAATTAGGAGAAATGGGACTAAATTAAGGAAATGAAAACTTAGGCTAAATTATGAGGAAAAACTTACTGGAGGGGGAGAAGAAATGAATAGATGATGGATTAGTCTTAAAAATATAATGGGAGCTCAGTACATTTTCATATAAATCAAAGGCTGGATTCCAAGGATGAAATGTACATTGTACATTGCATGGATTCATTGGATCTTCTCTTGCCTCCTTTCAATCAGAATTTTGGCCAACCAGATTGCTTAGTTTAGAAAAGCACAATCATCTAGTTAATATGGAGCAATGTTTTGCCTAAATTACCTAGTTTGGGGGAATGTAGATAATTATTCCTGAATGATCCTGAGTCTTACCTCTCTACATTATAGAATAGATGTGATCGAAAAGTCCAATTTGCTTTCTTTCTTATGATGTCCTAATTTGAGGATCAAAGGATTTTAGATTTAGAATTGGATGGCAGCTGAGACATCATATAGTCTAACCCTCTCCCCTCACTGATCAGCACAAAGGAGTAAATTACTCAGGTAGTAAGTATCAGTCGGGATTTTAAAGGTACCTAATTGCATTGTTGTTAAGATGTTAACCTCAGTCTCTCTTCCAAAGTGATCAAAGTCCAGTGGCAAGTCAAGATGACTATAAATGGACTGGGATGCAGTGGATGACTTTTGTGTCTTTGATGTCTGACCAAAATCTAAGTACTCCACAGCACCTGATTCAGTTGTTAACATGGACTTCAGAATATGTTGTTCTCACCCACTTGTTATGCTGGGGGAAGTTTTCACATGCTTGGGATATTATTGATTACATTATAAACTTCCCCAAAGGATTATATGTTTGACTTTCATAAAATGAGCACAAATCGTGAATCAAAATGAACCTGGATTTTAAAAAGTCAAACTTTATTATGGAATCCTAGCAGCAGTCATTTCTTGGGAAAACTATATACTTTTGTTGATACAATACTGTTTTTAGTCATCAATATCCTGCTACATTTTAGAAACAGAAAATGGGGCTGTTGGTATAAGTGTTCGGTGCATTTTTCTTGTGGTGTCTGAAGTGTTCCTTTTTTTGTATTTGTTTAAAAAGAATAAAACAGTAAAATGAAAAAAAAGTCAATAAAATCTTATGTGTAGGGGCAGAGCCAAAATTATGGAGTAGAGGAAGCAATAAGTTGAGTGCTCCCAACATTATCCTCAAAAAAAAAAATGGAAATAACACCTCAAATTGAATTCTTGGAAAGCAAAATCAATCAAAGGTCGGAGTGTGACATTCTTCTAGACCTAGACAACTTAGGAGTTTGGAAAGAGAGATCTGTGACATTCAGGGGAAGCTGACCTGGAGCTAATGTGGATGAAACACCAGTGGTAGGACTAGGTGGTGGCAAGAGAAAATAGAGGCAACCCTTGTGCTATCTCTGGATGCAGGACCAGACACTATTTGGCAAATTTAATGCCTATATCCACTTCTGGGTCACAGTTCAAGGAGAGGAAGTAGCATTTACATTCAAGGGGGAAGGGAAGCACTGAAGGGCAACTGTTTGGCAACTGCATTATCTATATCCATTCCTGGTTATAGTTAAATGGAAAAGAGGGGCACCTTCTGTGAAGAAAAAGTAGAAGCCCTGAGTGAAGGGGTAGCCCACAAAGAGGGTTAGGGTTGCTCTGGAGACCCCAAAATACCAACACTCCGGATCCTGGCAAATGAATTCGACTCAAGTCTTCTCAGCCAAAGAAAAGTTTATTAAAAGTTTGCTTATATTGGACACAGAGTAAATCTGTGCTAGAAAATTCTATTCTCACACCACATGGAGAGAAGATGGGATCTTATATACAGAAAGTTGTGGGAAGAATCCAGGGGTGGTCTAGAGGAGGAGTTTGGGGAGGTTCTTCAGGAGGTAAGATGAGGTCAATGAGTGATTAAGGCGGGGAAGTTGCTAGAGGCTACATGGAGACTACAGTCAATGATGGGCTAGGCCAGTTCAAGAGTGGATTGATATTTTGATAAATTCAAGAGTGAGAAGTAAATGGACAATGGAGGGCTAGGCTAGTAATACAGATCTGGGCTCAGCCACAATGTAAGGCTTATGGCCTTATAAAAATGCATCATCAAATGGTTTAATCTGAGTTCAAAGGGGGCTCCTGGAGCCTATACCTCAAAGATTCAAGGAGAGAGCAAGGGGGTTCCCAGAGCCTGCTACTCATCATGAGGGGTAGTATCACTTCTGGTACCAAAGAATCAGAGATCCTTAGAAGCATATAGATTGCAATCACAAGAGATCAGAGACCCTTCCAGGTAAAGATCAAAGTGAAAACCAGAAGAACAGTGACTATACCTCTCACCAAATTACACCATCTTGAAAGCACTGAAAGCATTCAAATTCCTAGGAATAAGTCTGAGAATAACAGTGTAAAAAAAGCCTTGAGTTTGAGACAATAACCCTACATTCACTCTCCCTTCCCAACTGGAAACAGAGACCAACATTAACATAAAGTTCCAAATAAAGGAATAGGATGGCAAAATGAGCAAGTAGCAACAATAATAAAAGGAACCAGACCATATTATCTTATTATGTTTATAAGGAAGATCAAGTCACAAAATCAGAAAAAGACAGTGAAGTCAAAATAGCTGCAAATACTATTTACACATATTACCAGTGCTATCATCTCAATTCACTTTCTGAGAAACCAACACAGAACAGCAGACAAAGTGCCAACATCACAAACACTCTCTCCCTCAGTTCTGCCAGCTCCCTTTTTCTGCTCCTTCCTGTACCACCCTTTTTGAAAGTTCCTCCACTGGTGGGCTCCCATGTGATTGATGGGGTCCTTGGGATGTATATATGTTTGTAACATCAGCCTGTAATATCAATCTGTAACATCAGTTTGTAAATGGGGTGCTTTGGGATCTATGTCTGTAAAATCAATTTGTAAAAGCAGTCTGTAAAATCACACTTCCCCCCCCAGTCTCAAAGCATTAACTCTGCCTCTTCCCCCTGCCAGCACTCTGCCCAGCAACAACTCATGAACTGTTCATCTCTGCTTGAAACAATAAGCTACTTATGAATCCTTCACAAAACTATCTATAAACATTTTTAGCTTAGGCAAATGTTATCTCCCTTAGTTAGAGTGGCCAGGTGCACCATGAATTCTTCATTACCCTATCTATAGGGTAACTCCTTAGCCAATTATACCCACACTGTGTTTCTGATGGCCTTGGTTCCCAACATCTATCTTGTCAAGCCTGACATTGAGGGCTGGCAGACTGGGCACTCCTTAGCGGCCTTGACTGAGGATAGACTTTAGTGATGTGTCAGGCCTAAAACCACACCTCCAGGTAGCCCCCCCTTGGGCTATTTCCCAGTGAATCATGGGCAATACACCTGCGCAGTTGATACTAAAAGTGCATGGTCCTTTAAGCACTGACCACTCCTTAACTCCTCCCTGATCCCACCCTTACTTACCTAGCTAGCATAATTGGCATCTGATTTACTGTCTTGACTCCATAAAACTATGCCTGTGACCCCTGGAAGTTTGCAGGTTCCATAAGAATCTAGCCCGCTGTCCTTGTGCAGCATAACAATAAACTTTACAATTTCAGCTTCAAAGTTTGCTTGAGCCTGGTGAATTCCTTCCAGACTAGATGCCAGGGTGGGTCGCTGGCAGAACCACTTACCCTCCCCCCCTCCTTATCACCCTTCCCTTTTCATGATTACATTGTCATTTAAAGGGCTGGGGAGATCTTCAAATTCCCTTAGGCTTATTAAGGGCTGGGGAGCTCTTTAAACTCCTTTAAGGCCTATCAAACTCTGTAAGATGTATATGGTTCCCAATCAAAGACTCTTGGTACAACAAAAGGCAAGGCATAAAAGGCACTTTATTATTAAAATTCAATCCAGAAAAACAACAAAAAATCCTATTTTGCTTGCCATTATAGCCTTCCACCACCAGAAAAAACAAAAAAGAAACAAAACAAAAACAAAAAGCTTAAATCTTGTCTGAATACAGATTGAAGTATAATTTTTCTTAAACTTTAATTTTCATAAAGGTTTTTTTTTGTCTGTTTTCTTTTATAACATGACTATAATGGAAATGTTTTCATGACTACATATGTGCAACCTATATTGAATTGCTAACCTTCTAAATGAGAGCGTGTGGGCAGGAATGGAGAGAATTGGAACTCAAAGTTTCAAAAGTGAATGTTAAAAATTGTTTCTGCATGTAACTGAGGAAAAACAAACTACTAAATAAATTAAAAAAAGGAAGAAAACCAAATTACAAGAATCAAAAAAGCAAAAGGGTTTAACACTATGAAAGATTAAAGTAATGCAATTTTAAGAGATCTTTTGCCTAATTACATGCCAATAAATCTGACAAGCTAAGCGAAATGAATGTATTTTGAAAAATAAATATTGCCCAGATTAACAGAAAGCAGAATATTTAAGTAACCCAATCTTAGAAAAAAGAAATTGAAAAAGCCATCAATGAACTGTCTAAGAAAAAAATTCCCATGTCCAGATGAATTTGCAAGTAAATTCCACTAAATATTTAATTAATTCCAATTCTATTACATGAACTATTTGGGGAAAAAAATAGGTAAAGAAGGAGTTTTACCAAATCTCTTTGATGACATAGAATGCCAGGTCCTTTTATCTTCTTCTCTCTAATAAGACTGTCCAAGCTTATGTTCATTTCTTCCATGACACTATCTTATGTTTACATATTGATGGAATCGATATTTTTGCTCTCCAGGTGACTCTCAAAAGTTTTCTCTAGCACCACAATTCAAAAGCATCGACTCTGTAGCACTAATCTTTCCTCATAGTCCGATTCTCACAGATAGACATTGTGTATTTTAATTTCATGAGTGTAGTCATCTGCAGTGCCCTTTAATCCCAAGAATATAATATCTCACATTGCTTCCATTTTTCTCCCTCTATTTGCAAGAAGTGATATGATCAGTTGCTGTAATCTTTTTCTTGATGATGCGTAAAGCCAAGCAAAGGCAACTTCCAAAGGTTCAAAATACCAGCATAGCCACTCTCCATTTTATTCAGTGACAAATTAAGAACAGAGAAAATAAAAATACAGCATAATTCAAAATACAGCATTAACCAAGTTTCATTCAATAATTTCTAACTACTACTCTACCCCTGGGCAGTATATTCATTTTGTCAATCTCAAAGACCTCATCCCAAGTGGAGATTAGTTTCCAGTCATAAACAAAGTACATTCATTTGGTCAGTCACAGAGCACAAAAAAGTCAAAAGTTTCCCACCCCTGAATCACAACTGAAAAGGCAATCTACCCCTGAGTTACAACAAGCTTAAGCATAGCATTTAATACCCAAAGAGAGGTCTTTTCTTCATCTTGACCTGAGGCAAGTTCTCAGCAATCTCTGTTCCTGAGGGGACAAAGTTTAGCAAGGCCAGGAGATACATTGCCAGTGTCCTCATTAATTCATTCCCTGTAGAACAGTCCTAGGACCCCTGAAAACATTAGCAAAACCCTCTTCCAGGATTTCTGTAAACATACAACAAGAAAATCCTTCTTCAGGACCCCTGAACCAACAGCAAGGTTCCAGGACCTCTTCAACAACAGCACTGTCCTTCACCAGTGGGCAAATCTGGCAAGACAACATCAAAACAGTCAAAGTACCAGTATTACAGTAATGTCTCCTCAGTCCTTTGCAGCTCTGGGTGGAAGCTCTCAAAAGTCCTGGTCAGCTTGAACTGGCCTTCAGGAATCCTCTCTTTCTCACTCTGCTTCCATGATGCTGCTTCCAAAAACTCTTCTGTCTCTCTTCCTCTGGTTGTGCCTCTCCCAATCCATGGCACCAGCTCCTCCCAGTTCAGCCCTCTTTTTTCACATCAACAAGTCCATTCCACAAGTGGGATTCACAAGCTCTGGGTTTTAACACTCAACCGGAAACCAAGCCAATATAGGCGGATCTTTAAATCCCATTACTATTACATGATGTTAAGCTTTAAGACAGCTTTTTCACCCTCATCTTTTACCATCAAGAAACTTCTTAATTCTTCTTTACTTTCTGCTATCAGAGTGGTATCATATTCATATATGAGATTATTTGATATTTCTCTTGACAATTCTGCTTTTGAATTATTTTAATATTTTAATTCTGGCTTTTGAATTATTTGGTCTGGCATTTTACAAGATGTTCTTTGCATATATGTTAAATAAATAAGGTAACGATATACAGTCTTGTTGTATTCCAATCAATTATTCCACTTTCAATTTTAAATGTTGCTTCTTGGCCTATATACAGGTTTCTTAGGAGGCAAGTTAAATGATCTGCTACTCCCATCTCTTCAAGAGCCACATTTTGTCGTGGTCTTCCCAGTTAAACTCTTTAGTGCAGTCAATGAAGAAGAAGATTTTTTCCCCCTGGGAACTCCCTTGCTTTCTATAATCCAGTAAATTTTGACAATTTGCATTCTAGTTCCTCTGACTCTTCAAAAACCAGTCTGTTCTGGTCATTCTCAATTCACATATTATTAATGGTTCACTTGAAGGAATGAGTGAAATTGAAACTATCAAAAAGCACATAGAAAAATGCTCTAAATCACAATAGTTTGGAGAAATGCAAATTAAAAACTCTAATATACTACCTCACACCTATCTGAATGGCTAAGGCAACACAAAGGAAAAATGAAATATGCTGGAGAGGACTCAGGAGAAAAAATGGTACACTATTCATGCAGTTATAAACCAATCTAACCATGATGAAAAAATATTTGGAAGTATTCCCAAAGGTCTATGATATTGTGTATGCCGTTTGACTTAATAATACCACTACTAGTTTTGTATCACAAAGAGATAAAAGAAAAGGGAGCAATGACATATTTGTACAAAATGACATATTTGTAAAAAAATATGTATAGCAGCTTTTTTTTGTGGTGGGAAAAATTCGAAATTAAGGGTGTGTGCATCAATTGGGGAGTGATTGAACAAGTTGTGGTATATGATTTTGATAGAATACTATTGTGTTATAAGAAATGATAAGCAGATAGATTTCAGAAAAAATATAGAAAGATTATATTATCTTATGCAAAGTAAAGTGAGTAGAACCAAGAGAGTATTCTAAACAGTAAGAGCAATATTGTAATGATAGTCCACTCTTATAGATTTAGTCATTCCAAGGGATTTCCAAAAGACCTATGATGAAAGACGCAATCCATCTCCATAGAGAGAACTGATGAACTCTGCAGAGTGAAGAAAACTTTTTTCAATTCTTTTGTTTTTATTTTTCGTGTTTTCTTTGAAACTTGGCTAATATGGAAATCTTTTGTGTGACTTGTTTCCCTTCAAAAGAGGGAGAAGGTTCAGGATGGAGGGAGAGAATTTATAACTCATTTTTTAAAAATGAGTGTTAAAATATGTACATGTGATTGGGAAATATTTAGCAAAATATTTTTTAAATGTAAATTACACACCGAATTATTTCAAACCAAAAATAGCTAAGATAATGAAGGAAGCAATGTAGATCCTGTCTTTCTACCAAGAAGCACTTTGTATGTAGAGTGTGATGATAGGGGCTAATCTATGAATCTAAAAGAGGGAAAGCCTTGCCATAGAATAAATGCCCCTCCCCCCTGCCATGTTACCATCTACCCATTGCAAAGAGAGAAGCAAAACATATTTCCAAATATACTATATCATGAAAGCACCAAGTTAAAGCTGCAACTGTTTGGGGCACAAACCAAGAGCATGCTTTATTTTTTCATGTTTTATTGGCTTTCTATGGGTTTTACATCACCATCACTTCTTATATCCACCTTCTCTTCTGAACTTTAGAGACATTTTAACAAAGAATCATTTAATAAGGAATAAGAGAGAGTGAGTATGGGAAAGCGTGTCAGGAAAAATATCAAATTAATCAAGTCTAACATAATATTTAGTGTGGTATTCTAATTATCTTCCTGCCTATAAAAGAAAAGAAGATATATACTCAAAGGGCCAACCTTGGCTGACATAATTGCACAATATTAATTTGATTTTTTTTTGTGGTGGCATTGGTGACAATGGCAATGGCTATGATGTTTTTTCCTTCTACATCACTTTAATTCAATTAAATAAACATTATTATGCTCCTACTATGTGCCAGGATTATATTGTTTTGCTTGTTCTGCCTATGAAATTTACAATTATTCTGAGACACAAATATGAGCATTGGACTACCACACTCTAACGTATCTAATAGTTTTCTATTGCCTCTGGAATAAAATATGAATTTGTCTGTTTTTCATTTAAATACCTTTACAACCTGGCTCCCTCCTAGGATTCTGGTTTTAGTAAGAATCCAGATGAAATTCCATTTTATCCTGAAAGTAACAATCCAAAGTGCTTTTATGATTCCCTGAAGGTTATTTATGGGCCAAAGACCTATGGTACATCTCAAGTGCTAGGTATTGATGGAACCACTTTGATTAAGTGATAAGGACATGATCCTGGAGAGATGAGCTGAACACTTCCATAGTGTTCTCAGCAGATCATCATCAATCAATGCTGAAGCCATTGACTAAATACTTCAGGTTGAAGTCAATCCCTCTCTAGTCATACTTTCAGCCAAAGAAAATATTTTGAATGCCATTAGGCTCCTCTCTGTAGCAGCAAGCACCCCAACATCCCCAGGGTGGCTGCCAACACAGGTTCTTAGATCTGCTTTTCAAAAGGAAAGCAACTCAAATTGGGTTAACAAGCTTACTTTAATCAATCAAACATATATCATAGATCATTTACCTAGTTCAGGGGAAAAAGGTCAGCACCCCAAACTTCAGAGTTACAGAACTTACAGATCAAACAGACAGGCTTCCAAACTGTCCAACCATTATATCAGTACCAAATCACAGTTACCAGAGAGGGAAGCATCAACATCTGGGTTTTCAAAGGGGGGGGGAGGTGGGGGAGGACTCTCAACGGCTTCCCAGAGTCTCATCTGGTCAAATCACACAACACTTCTCAAAGTCAGCCCTAGCTGCATTAACTTTTACGTTGCTTTGTTGGAATGGATTTCCTGGTTTGGGGATTTGGTTTTCTGGTGTTTAAATAAATGCTTTTGTTCTGTCCTCTCTATAGAAAATCTGTTATATTTTGGGATTGAGCACCATACAGGAATATTTATAGCCATGGTGAGTGCAGTAAATACTGCACTGGCACTACAAGAGGATATTCTGTCTTAATCATTGAGTGGGCATTGCTTCAGGCAAATTGAGACTTGCCAAAGACCTTAGCTAGAAAACACAGAGGTGCCCCACCCTGGGATTTCTCTAGCTGTTCTAATATAAATCTGGCCTCTGAACCCAGACTAGTCTGGAGGAGAAAGTGAGACAGTGACTTTGCACAGCTCTCCCTCACTTGAATCCAATTCACTTGCATGTCATGACATCACCTCCTTAGGTCATGTACCTCTTCTAGAATAAAGAACAAACAATAATAGCCATATTTTAAATATTTATAAATTTAAATAGTGCTAACTGAAATATATTTCTTCACTTCAGTGAATTAATTATTCTAATTAATTGAGATATAGTTTTATTTGTATTTGTAGTACCTGGCACAGTACCTTGCACTAAAGAATAGTGGGGACTTACTAAATACTAGTTGATTGAGTTCATATAAATCTTCCTTCACTTTTCTGTATTCTTCATGTTCAACATTTTCTTAGAGCACAGAAATTTTTCATTTTATGTACATACCACAATCAGTTTGATGATTGATGTACATAAATTTGTTCTCAGTTATTTGCTACTATAAAAATGCTTTATGGTTATATTGATTTATATTTGTATTTTTTTACCTCACTTTCTATTTTTTACCTCTTTTGGGGTAAAAGCTAATTGTTGGATCAAACAAAATCTCCTTCAAAAGAATTTTACAATTAGGTCACAACAAATTATCTGCTACTTAGTCCTAAGAAGTAGATTATTATAATTTCTTGCTTTCTTTTTTATGAATACTAATATGAGAAAACATTTTCTCATGCCACCAAATGTTAGAAAGAACTTTCTTGGGAAAAAAAAATCATTGTGCCATAGGTAACATCAGTTTTATTATCTTCATATTACAGATGAGGAAACAGGCCTAGAGAGATTTGGGGACCTGATTTGGGGGAACCCTGCTGTCTTGCAGCAGGGTTGAGAAAAAGAGTGTGAGCCCTGTGGTCCCCAGACAGGGCTGAAAAAGAATCATTGACTCAGAGGCTGCTACTGTATGGAAAGAGAAGGGACTCTAAGAATGGTGGTGAAAGTGAAGAGCCAACTTCATTTACTCTGCATCCAGGCTTTTATAGGATGCTTCTTAATTGCTTTCCCTGTGGACATAGTGCACTTCTTTGTCCCAGGCCATGGGTGTAAATGCCATGATTATCTTGAGGGCCTAATCCTCACACCTGTATCTTTGCACACTTTTCCTGGGGAATGGGGGAAAATGATCCAGGCCCGAACAGCTGGGAGGGCTTGTTAAGCCATCAGGGTCTCGAGTCCCACTTGCCTGTGGTCCTCAGCAGAGAGACAAACTTACTTGTGTTTGATGGGAAAACTAGTCAGAGGAAGAGTATGGATGTGTACTCAGTTCTTCCCTGCATCAAGGTTCAGAGCTCTGTTACCTCTTTGGGTAGGGAAATCATGCAGTTCCCTAAAAGATTATGTCCCCAAAACATTGCTTGACTATTACTGAAAATACCCTATTCCTTGATTCCACTACAGAGATGAGAAGAGTTTAAATTAGACATTTATCAACATAATAGCCTACAAACATATGTAGTTTCCAATCCCCTGGCTAGTATACAACACAACTAGGGTTGGAAAGTTCTTGACTGATAGTTCTTAATCTCATTTAGCCTGAAGCAAGTTTTCTAACAGTCCCTTCCTTCAATTCACAAATGCATAAACTCTGGAGAACTCTCTCTCTCTCTCTCTCTCTCTCTCTCTCTCTCTCTCTCTCTCTCTCTCTCTCTCTCTCTCTGTCTCTCTCTGTCTCTCTCTCTGTCTCTCTGTCTCTCTCTGTCTCTGTCTCTCTGTCTGTGTCTGTCTGTCTGTCTCTCTCTCTCTCTCTCGTTCTCTTGTTTTAATGCCCTACACCTGTGTGTCCTTCACTTGGTTCTTCCTTCTCCCATAGTATTCTCATGAGCTAGAGTTTGAGTTCAAAGTTTATACTTTCCCCCAAGTTTGGGGGGGTTTACCACAGTGGTCACTAGGGATTTAGGTGAGGGAAAAAAAAGTAACTGGAAAGATTCTCAAAACCAATGTGCTTTGAAGACATGTATTAGGTTTGTTTTGCAGTGTGGGTAATAAGAATTTGTATACCTATAAACACACTATGCCAAACCATTTTAACAAATCATTTCTTCCACACAATAATCCTCTGAGATATATGCTATTATAATCTCTAATTTACAGAGAAAACTATAAAATAGGAAAGAGAGGCAAACATTGGTTAAGTGGCTGACCCAGAATCTCACAGATGGTAAAGACACCTGAGGGTAGATTTGAACTCAGGTCTCCCTGACTTGAGGCATACAGAGCTATCCACTGAGATGGCTAATTAAGGTAGGACTATGATGGATAAAGATAATGAGAGAGGAGAATTTGGATTGGTTTGATGAAAAATCACTCATTAGAAAAGAGAGAGCACAAGAAGGGGGGAGGTTAAGGGTAGGGAGAGTGGTGGTAATTGCAGTAGATAAAGCAGCAGAAAGGGAACTGATTTTTATCCTGACATTATGGAGACTAAATGGGGTCTGAAGTATAGCAGAAGTAGGCTGGGAGTAGAAGAAAAGAGTAAGTCATTGGAAATGAGGTCTGATAAAGGCAGGTATTAACTTCTTCCTCCTTGTCTTGCCAGGATTACCATTTTTTCCTCTTGTACTTTCTGTGGATCTGTCTTTGTCTCTCTCTGCCTCTCTGTATCTCTTGTCTCTGATCTGTTTTTCTGTTTCTCTATTTCTTTCTGTGTCTTTCTCAAGTGGTTGTAGCATGAAACTGAAATATCATTTGCTTCATTCATAGACTTACAAGAGATTTGTAATTGAATGGCACCTTAGAGGTCATCTAATATGTCAAACACCTGGTCCAGGATTCAGGCAGATAGCAACATTCTGGAGTGCCTCTAGAACCTGATTAAAATATAATTGGGAAATATTAACAAAACAACTACAAATAAACTATAATATAGAGAGTATTACATTTTTAAAATAGTCAAAATTCATCCCTCAGGGATCCTTATTTATGGATTAGAAGTCTCCATTTCTGTTTGAAATTGACACCACTGATCTAGCCCAACCTTTTAATTTTAAAAGAAAAAAAAATCTTGGTAAGAGAGATTCAGTGATTTTAAAAGTCGTTCAAAAAATAGGCAATGGAGATGAAAACTGAACCCAATTTCTGTTGATTCCAAATGGCTTTATTCTTTTTACTGAACTGAAATATTTTAAGTGATTTCAAAAATCTGTTCTTCAAAAAGTAGGTGTCTTTAAATTTCTAAAAGAAAGAAAGGCACCTAAGGGAATTTAAGTATCGATTAATTATTATTTTGCTTAATAGAACCCTTGATCTACTTTTTTCCTTATAGGAAGAAAAAGGTCCTTTAACTGGTTCTATACTTTAAAAGGTAAAAAAAGGAGAAACCAAATGAGATAATACATGAAAACATCTATGCAACTCTGCATTATCATATAAAGATAGGCTAATCATAATAGTTCTATTATCCAGAAGGCTTTCTCAGCCCATTAGCCAGGCATATGGAGAAATGAATCCAGTCCACTACATCCTAACATTTTCTTGAAATTCACCAAGAAGAAATAGTTTTCTCTTTTCAACAATGTGTAAGAATTGATTCCTTTCCTGAAAGTCAGCAAAAAACATTTTAGTACCACAGTATATCAGTTTCACAATTCAACTTCAAGAAAATGAGAATAAATATTTTGAGTTTTTCATTTTGTTAATATCACTTGTTTCTGAGAAGTTCTGTTCTCTGTTGTGCCCATATACTATATGCACTAATTAAAAACAACTTCCGTAAGTAACAAGTGTATTTTTTTAAACAACAATAAAAAGGACCCAATGATTCCATCTAAAATCCACCATATAGCACCTAGTTTGTGTGAGCTTTTATATTCTTTTATTAGGTTGTCAACTCCAAAAAGTTTGGAATTATTTTTTGTATATTTCCTTTGCCTAATATGGAGCTGTGTTTATAATAATAAACACTTAATAAAGATTTTTGAACAGGAAGAGGAAAGGGAAAAAAGAGAAAGCAAAAGGTCACTTGTCCCCTTCTCATTGTTCTATTGGCCTCTCCCTTTTAGTACTTTACTACCCTTTATTGCTTCCCCAAATGCCTGCTAGCATCCTTGGTCATGCAGCTCCCAAACTGCCTATATATTTGTGAGCCTTCTGGTCCTTTAAGAACTACTCAACTTACGTTCCCAGAGACCTCATCTTCCATCCTCACGCCTTCTCTCTCAAACTTCTACTACTCATCCTTCCCTACTCTTCAGCTGCTTAACCTACCTCCAAAAGTATTGCTACACTGGCTACTAAAATTTCATGCTTGTCCTTCCCCATTGCCTCAGTTTGAGCCCCTCAATGAGCCCCTGTTCATGCTCACATTCTAGGCCATAGGAACCATCTCAGTGATTAAGTGTATGAAGTCCCTTTGCCATTTTGCAACAGGGAAGATGTTTTCCTTGAAAACCATCATTTTAATCTAACTATATTTCAATGGAAATATTGTTATAAATTGAACAGTAGTTTAAATCACATTCTTAGTCCTAGGTGTCATGCACATTATGGGTTAATTGAGTTTTTATAAATGGGTCTGAGAATTTAAACATAAATTATAACATTTTTGTAAGAAAATGTTTTCTAAGGAATGAAAAGACTACAGAAATATAAGCTAGTTCCAATGTGGAAACCATCTATGCATTATTATTCTATTGTATGAGTTGTGGAATCATTATGTAAAGTACTGTAAATCACACAGTTTTCTTTCAGCTATACTCATATACATAAGAATCAATCCAGTTAGCAATGGCATCTTTGAATACAAATGACAAATATATGCATATATTCCACTGTAAGCAAATTCAAAATATATATATATATATATATATTTATAAGAACCAAAGATTTATGGAGTAAATCTTGGCATTAAAAAGATATCTTGATTTACAAAATAATTTTCCACAATATTCCTTTTGGTAGCTTGCTATTGGCAATATAAATAGATTTGATTTACTGAAAACTTCTGATGTGCACAGCTATCTATTAAAGAGACATTCATCTGAAATGAATAGTGTTCTTGGAGTCAGGAAGATCCAGTTCCAAGTTCTGCCTTTGATATATAGTGGCTGTGTGACCACAGGCAAATTATTTCATCTTCTAATGCTGTAGGCAACTCTCTAAGACTCTAAGTAACAGATGAATTCTCCAGATGCATGAGTTAGAGGGATTTTTCCATGCTGTGAGTTGCTTATGTAGATGAAATACTAGTTTTGGGTGCCCCAAGCAAATGCTTGGAGGGGTTCTGCATGTCTCCAAATTTGTTTCTGTAATTTTGTCCTCGTTAAAATAACATTTTCACTATTTGTCTTTTCTTTAATTTGAACTTGAGGCTAAACCTTGAGTTTTATAGAAATAATTTCTGTACCCAAACATGTCTGTGCCTGAATTCCCAAAAGATGTCCATCACATCTCTATTCTTGATATATCCACTTTTTAATGGGAAATGAATGTACCAAAAAAAAGGTAAAGGGAAACCAGAAAAGAATAAGCAGTCACCAGTTTCTCAAACTGTAACTTCTCAGAGTCAGTGATACATTTTGAGGCATTCTGAAGCTTTTCACAGCCTGAAACTTCTCTCCATCAAGTCCTTCTTTATAGCTGTCAGAGTGACAGAGATAAGTTTGTTTTGTTTGTTTGTTTTCCTTCCTTCCTTTCTGATCAATAGCCAAAATAGTGGATCCTAGAGTCCATCATTTCTACAGCAGTGTTCTTTGGCAAGGCTCCTCATCTATAAGTCATGTTACTATCATTTATTCAGCATGATACATATCAGTTCATATTTATTTCAGAATAAGTTTTCTTTCTTCAATGTTATTTTTAAAATACACTTTATGAATACAATTACTTTAAAAGTAAAAGCATTGACAATATTGGTTTTTTTTTCAAGTATAAAATTGACTTTGCATTCCAAAACAAAATTAGCACCATCTCTTTATAATAATGCCACCTTTATTTATTTATTTATTTTGCTTTTTGGAGGGCAGTTGGGGTTAAGTAACTTGCCCAAGGTCACATGGCTAGGTTTTTGTTTGTGTGCGTTGTGTCTGAGGCCTGATCCGAACTCAGGTCCTTCTGACTCCAGGGCCGACTCTACTCACTGTGCCACTTAGCCGCCCCTGCCACCTTTATTTTTGTCTTGTTTTACAGTTTTCATTGCCTTCCATTTAGAGTAACCTATTTGATTTTCAGAACTTTAAGGTAAACAGGGAGTGGCTAGGGATTGAAGTATGTGGACATTGTAGTAGACTAACAACAATAAATTAACAATTAAATGGAATATGAAAATACCTTAATATCTAGAACTGTAAATCAATTTACCATTAATCCAAGGCACTGAAATTTTAAGAAGAAATATATATGTTTTAAAATTTATATAGTGAAGGAAGGGGCAACATAATAGAAGATGGAAAGACTTAAATTGATCACAGAAGCCAATAACATGGCAAGTTACATCAAACTATAAAAGAACATAAAATAGCAGTCATTTCAAAATACTAAAATTACCATATATTTTCTGTGTTTATGAGTGTTTTCACATATGGAGGTCTTTACACATATTCTTTCAGTTGAAGAGAGGTAAGTTTTAGAGATACTAGTTAGGAAACTTGCGATATTTCAAGGAACAAGTAATGAGGGTTTAAATTCAAGTAGAGAATGGGAAAAGGGTTCTGGATGTCAGAGGGGATATGGAAAGAGTGTGACCAAGAATTGACAGCTAAATGGATACAGTGATTGAAGGTGAGGGAAGAATGAAGTATGGTTGTAAAGGTTGAGAAACTATTGTTAGTCTCTTGTCCATGTATTTCAACCCTTAGCCCCATCTGTTTACCTTAAAGTTCTGAAGGTCAGATAGGTTGTTCTATATGGAAATCATTGGAAATGGTAAAATAGAATAAGACACAAATAAAAGTGCCATGTATAAAGATAGGGAAGATTAGAGGGACTTTGGGGGATGAAAATAATGAGTTTTGTTTCAGCCATGTTGAGTGAGATAACTGATTAAATATCTTTCATAATGATAGACATGCTTTTTAGCCAATACAGAACTATTATCTCTTTTAAATTATACTCATGTACATTATAATATGTCTTTATTCGAGTATATTTTTAATCATTGGATCCACACAAATTCACTCTAACCTACAAAATTAATATTGGCCTCACTCATTTTTGCCATCCCATTATTCTAGCCTCTTTTGCACTCCAAACAGCTCTTAGTCATCAACATTCCCTATAATCATCACAATCATACAAATGCACACAGGTTAAGTCAGGCAAGGTGATATATAGAGCTGAAAATTTCTAGTGCATTAATGCAATGTAGGCATCTAACCTAAATAAATTATTCCTCCAAATAAAACCTTTAACTCTACTTAGTGATATTAATGTAGTAAAGAAAAAATTGTTGTCACTTGTTCAAAACAGAGTTGATTAGTTATATAGTGTTTTTGAGAAACAAGTAGAGTTATCTGATGGTAAGAAGCTGTCATTTATAAGCAATAATTTTGGTATCATAAATTCAATTAAACAAGTTTTCTTCCTTTTCTGGAATAAAACTTAAACACAGTTCTGAAATCTGAACCAGATATGAAAGACAAAGGCAAAGTGTGTATGTGTATGAACATATATTGGAAATCCATGTGGTATGTAAATAAAACATGAATTTTACGAGTTCATATGAACAATTTGCCTGTTGTTCCTTTTCTATACAAGCCTCAATCATATAAAAAAGCAGAGACTTCCCATTTTTTTTTCTTTTCTTTGAACTTAGGACTCTGAGAAATGCCAGACTCAAACCTGATCAGTTTATTTATGTGTCAGGAATAACATATTAATTAGATAATTCACACACCTGACTAACAAAATGAAAGATAAAAAGAGAACTAATTCTGACACTTAACCGGACAGCCATGAGTAGAAACATTGTTATCAATGAGTATTCATATTAGTGTCTGAAATACCATTTAATGGTAGGAAAGCAATCACCATAATCAATTATAGTTCTGAAAAAAAGTAAATATAATTATTTTAATGAAATTCTTGAAAAAAGCTTTAATAAAATAAACCCACACATCCTTAAAAACATAAGAGAGTAGGAAAGAAAGGAATTTTCTTGACATGATAAAAAAAAAACTATTTATTTTATTAAAGGACCAGCATATTTTCAAATGAACAAACATTTGGGACTTTCTCATTAAAATAGGCGTAAATAAAATATCCACTCTCATTATTATTATTTGACATAGTTGTAGGATCCTAGGTGTAGCAGTAAGGCCAGAAAAAAAGAATTAAATCAAATAATATATTTGCAGAAATTGTTAAAATTTGTCTTTATGGATAATAGATAGATAGATAAATACATAGATAGATAGATAGATAGATAGATAGATAGATGGATAGATGGATGGATAGATAGAATTTAAAAACCCAAGTTAAGCTACAGAAGAAATCATTTTAGTAAAGTTGAAGAATATGAATCAACCCACAAAAATGATTGAAATTTTTATCTGTCATTTTTTGTCTGTCAACAACAAAAAAGAAATAGATGGAAATGGAATTTGAGATAATCACAAAATATATAAAATATTAATATTAATTTAAGAAATCATGCATCCTGTCTTTATTATGATAATTATAGAATATTTTATAAAATAAAAATTGATAATCCCAGAGATATCGTTGTAAAATACTATAAGGCAATCCAACACAGTAAAGATTATAATGATCTACTTAAAACATTTTATAATAAAATGGATATTAGTAATCACCACAGAATAAATAATCTGGAAAATTTTAGGGAATTATTAAGTAGATAAAAAAGGATATGTGCTTCTATATCTTGCATAATGTAATATCTCTGTCAGAAATATTATTTCTTCAGTAATTCAGACTGCAACCCAAGGCACTTTCAAAGCATAGAACAAGTACTATTGCCTACAAGAGTTCATTTCTTATTCTCCAAGTTATTAACACTGTTACTACTTGTTGTTGTCCTAAAATTCAGTTAGGCCTGACTCTTTTGACTCCATGGATCATATTGTCCATGTGATTTTCTTGGCAGAGATACTGGAGTGGTTTGATATTTCCTTCTCCAGTGGATTGAGGGGAACAGAGGTTAAGTGAATTGCTCAAAATAATACAGCTATTAAGTTTCTGAAGCTAAATTTGATTATTAATGCTACCAAATAACATAATTATCTTGTATGTATGTGTTTATATTTTGTATTTACTTACCTGTTTAAAATTTTTTCTCCAGTGAAACATGGGCTATTTTTGTCTTTATTCTTCCAGCACTATTGGGTACATGGTAAATGGTTATTGAATTATAGTGACTCAAATAAAGTTTGACTATACTGTGCTCCTGACATTATCTGTTCTTTAGCTAACCAGAAGAGTTCTACGAGGTGTTCTAGAAGGTTTCTTTGAGTTTCTTTGACATGAGGATATCACAATTGTTGCACTTAACCAAAGAGACATACTGCAGAAGACATAGTCAAGTCAATGATTTGAGTCAAAAAGCATTTCTTAGGAGGTTGTTATGTATCAGACACTGTGCCAAGTGCTGGGGATACAAAGAATGTCAAAATAGTCTCTGCATTTATGAAATTCTATTTCTAATAGAGGACAAAATGTGGGTAACTATAGAAAAGCAGGGTATAAGCAGGATAAATAGGGGATAGTTTCAGAAACATGTCAATAATATTAAATGTTCAGAATCATATAATAAAGTCATGACTTTCAAGATGTCTTGCATTAAATTTAGTTTAACTGTACTATATTACATAATGAAGTAAAGTGAAAGGAATTCAAAGACTACTGCTTAATTTTATAATATAACACAATATGAAAGTATTAATATGAAATTAAGTAGTGGAAATTAGAGAGTATAGTAAAAAATGAAGTTAGATACATATCAAACTGTATACTAAACAGCAAATGGATTATTCAAATACATTAAAATATTTCACAAAGTTAAAATATTGTGGGATGTGTTTCAATCTCAACTGTGGGAAAGCAATATTTTAAACTTTTCAGTGAGTGGAACACATTATGAACCAAAATAGATAACTTTGAGCATATTAAAATAAAGAACTTTAAAAATGCTGTTTTTAAATTATTCCAAATCTGTATCAGTTATTGAATATATGTTAAAATATGGTCAATTCCATTTTCTGTGATTTTTATTGATATGTGCCATGTCCAATATTTTCCAGTTCTCTTTTTGAGAAATTTATTCATGAAGTAGGTGGAAGTCTAATGAAATATCCACAAGACTGTGACTATTTTTAATCCAATTTTTTATCCTGAATCCTATTTTTTAAAAGATTTATTTTTAGAGTCTCCCTATATCTCCCAGACTAGAAATTCATCTGGGGATAAAACACAACTATAAAAAGTTCTTACTCACAAGTGCCTTATATTGCATTAAAGCACAAAAATAAACAGGCATCAAAGTATGAATATTTTAAATAATTTGAAGTGTAAAAAGCAAAGAAAATATAAGTAATAATTATAGTTCATGGGCTATAGACATAGAAGAAAAAGGCAACCTTTGAGATCATCATGGACAAAATGTTCGTGTAATTTCTGAGAACTGTGTCCCAGGAAGGTGAAATGATGGTCTCAAGATTATACATCTTAAATAAGAATGTTTTTATTGTCAAAATAAATTTCATATTTCATTCAATCAATGAAAATGAAGAATGGTATTAATAATTATCTAATTATCTAAATTAGAATAATTATCTAATTATCTAAAATAGAAAAATTATACTGGCTTTGAAACAGAAAAAATGAAGTTCTAGTTCATTTTCCCAGTTAGTACCTGTGCAGTCTTAAAGGAATCAACTATACTCTGTTGTATTAATTTCTTCATTTGTCAAATGAGAAGGCTGAATTTTTCTACATAGTAAAGTCATTTTTTTTTCCTCTTTGAGTATGAGGGACAACAACCATAGGGTTTTAAACTTATCTGATTTTAGCTTCAAAATATCACTGTGAAGTATGTACTTCAGATAATATCCCCATTTTAAGGTTAGGAAAGCTGAGACTCTGAAGACTTAAATTATTTTCCCATGGTTACATGAGTAGTGTAGACAGCAGAGGATGAATTTAAGCCCAAGAATTTCTAATTCTCTGAAACAAACTATTTAACAAACAACATCATCTCTCAGGCTAGAATTCAAGGATGGCGTATCACTTCAGCAGGAGCTCCGTTGAAGATGATGAAATCTTGGCAGAGGGAAAAGTCTTTACCAAGTCTTGGAGGCAGTCTGGAGGTCAGTGAATATTGCTGGGATAGGTAGTAATCTAGTTAATCAGAACATAAAATGTGATGTTTTCAGTAGAATATGATTGGAAAGGGAATTTGGAACCTTTCTGGAAGGATTTAAATAAAATTACACTCCAGCTAACTTGAAGCAAAGTGAATGGAGTGTGCCAACTGGTAAAGCTTTTAGCTCAGTTAGCTTAAAAATGACAAGTGACTTATGTGAGCCAGACTTCTTTTCCAGTTACAAAAGTAAATGTGGAAAGCAAGCTATGTGCATTTATCATAGTAGGGTTGTCATAACTGTAAGTATCAGTGATATGTGCCAAAGTGGGCAGAATGAAGTCTCAGTGTCCAGAATAATTCACTGTGTAGGATAAGATTTTAAGTGAATGTGCTGCCTGTGAGTAGCAGAACCAAGTCTTACAGAGGAGAGAATGATTCTTTCTCTCTTGTCTAAACCTTGCACTTAGTCATAGATGATTTTTAGGTTAGAAGGAATTTTGGAAGATGTATAATCCTAACCACCAAAAGAAAACTTCCCACGTTATAGTTAGTCATCTAGATTTTGTTTGAGTACATCTAACAATGAGATGACCACGATTTTCTGAAGCAAGAAGTTTTGGTAGTACAGTTCTCTTTAGCAAAATATTCTTTATGATGAGCATAATTGCACCCAGATATAATTAAAATAATTTTGGTCTACACCTGTGTTATAATCAGAGTGGGGAACTTCTTGTGCAGAAACTTCCTTATTTAATACAGAATCAATAACTCATCTGCAATTTAGAGTCCTAGAGAATTGATAAGGCACTGAGAGATTGTCACTTGCATGCTCATACAATCGCTACATGTCATAAAAAGAATGTGAACTTAAATTAGTGTTCAGCCTTCTGTCCATTTTGCCATATTGCCTCTCAGTTGTTTAAGTGGACAAACAAAGCTAGATATGTATTTAGTTACAGATATCTATCTATCAATCTATCATTGATTTTTAAATTCCAGAGCAAAAAAAATTTTTTTAGGAATTTAGTCCTTCCTCAACTAACCCTTATCAGATGATAATCTCAGCAATGTTTAAAGTGGGAGAAGGTGAGAGAATGAGGAAGCTGCAACTTGGAAGAGGAGGAAACTTGGACTTCACAGTTAAATGTACTCCCTTGTCTTGATCTATGTATCCTCTGCCAATGCTAGGATATTCTTGTTGGTGGTTAGTAACATTTCTAACCTACAAAAAAAAACCCTAGAGAAATAGCATATTCATACATTTAGGGTAATAACTAATTAAATTCAGCCACATGAAGAGAATGGACCA
Organism: Gymnobelideus leadbeateri; assembly: GCA_011680675.1. NCBI lineage: Eukaryota > Metazoa > Chordata > Mammalia > Diprotodontia > Petauridae > Gymnobelideus > Gymnobelideus leadbeateri. The sequence continues at coordinate 277,729 of WOXC01004303.1, forward strand.
TCACTTTATTGTAAGAAAAGGTGACTTACAATGAATGAATTTAGAGAATCATAGGAAGACAAACATTTTAGGATGAAGAGAGCATTAAGCAGAACCAGGAAAAACTCAAAAAGACTACAACAATGTAACTGGAAAGAACAAAAAAGAATGATAAAAACACTGTGTAATGGTAATATCCAAGCTTTTGTCCCGGAGAGTTGAAAAAAAATGAACTTCCTTTCCTTCATTGAAAAGGTGGAGGACCATGATTTGAAATAATTAAATATGGAATCAGATATGATAAAGGTAGCAATTAGTTTTGCTAAGAATTGCCCACTGGATAGGCAAAGGTAGAGAGATATATTTATACACCCACATACATTGCCTCTTGGACTTAGTTATTTCTTTCTAAACATGGAACTCATAGTTCTGTCAAAAATCCAATCTAATTGCTAGAGAAATTTTAAAACTTTGGCCTTTACAACTAACAACTATCAGCCATTTCATATAGAGAAATGAATAAATATGTATCAGAAAAAGTATTTTTTTGCTTATTTTGTAGGATGATTTGTATGTTTTGCTTTTGATAGAGGTCATAGTCAGATACTAACAAACCAAGCAGCTCATTGAGGACAGGGAGACCCCTGGCCACTTAGGTCTAACACACTCTGAGTTGTTCACTGGTTGCCCCTTATGCCAAGAATTCATTCACTCTTCATCTTTATCTCTCAGCCTCTCTTGGTTCCTTTTTATATCTCAGTCAAATTCCCACATTTTGGAATAAGACAAGAAATATTCCATGACCACATTTAATATTAGTGCCTTCCCTCTGTTATTATTCAATTTGTCTTATGTTTATCTTGTTTGAACTTAGTTGTTTATATATATAATTTTTTCCCCCTTAATGAGATGGTGAACTACATGGCCTTTCTTTTTATCCCTAGAGCATAGCACCATGCCTGGAACATAGTAGGTAGTAGTTAAATTCTAGGTGACTGATTTCCTGACCAATTGATGAATTATTAAGACTCCCAAGGGTTGCCATTTGACCCACTATACCCTTAGGGCTTCAAGATCTTTCCTTCTACTCTACAGTTGAATTATCCTATGTGTTAATTTTTTCTAATTAGCATTTGAGTTCCTTGAAAGCAGTAAATGTACATTTTTTCTAGTTTCATTTCCAATGTTTATCACAGTGCTTGGCACATAGTAATTCCTTAATACTTTTTTCATATATTAATTCATTCATATTAAATGATTATCTAGAATTTAATTAAGAGTAAATTATAGAGAGGTTAAAAATAAATTTCACAAAAAACAAGAGAAGTGTGACTATATAGTATTTAGTAAAATAAATTCTTATCCTGGATGTTTGGTTCTAGATGACACATTTTAGAAAAAAGTGCCAGTAAAGTAGAGAGTGGCCAAGTGAAAGTAATCAAGATATTGAAGGTCCTTTAGTTCATTCCATATGAGAATTCATTGAAAAAGCTAGGAATGTTTAGCCTGGAAAAGGTAGGGCTTAGATGAGGATAGAGGAATAGGGGGAAAGGCATTCATTAAGACTTATTGGGTATAAGACACTATGGCAGACACTGAGAATATATATGTATGTGTACACACACACAATCAAGCTATTACATACCCTCAAGTATCATATATCTCAATACATAAAGACCATATATAAAAGAGTATAGCTATAAAAATACAGGGAACAGACATAACCATCATCCCAGAGGTGTCTCAAGAGGGAAAGGTGGCCAGTAGGAGGAAGATGATGAGTACAAAAATTTGAGTTATGAGGGAACTGAAGCATGACAGGGATTCTTCCTAAAACAAAAGTCCAGATAACAAATCAGAAGAGCAGACTAAGGGATAGTGTCATTTCCAGGGGGACAAGACAACTGAGGAGAAGGAGGAGATAAAAAATGTTTGGGAATTGAATAGTGAATGACATGATAGTTGTCTTCAAGTATTTGAAGGTTTTCATTTTGGAGAAGGATTAGACTTTTCAAGCATGGATCTAGTGAGCAAGAAGAAAAAAAAAGAAGTGTAAGTTGGTAAGAGACAAAATTAAGTCTTGATTTAAACCAATATTTCTCAAGGATTAGAGTCATCCAGCTGGTTGCCTTGAGATTTGCAGATCTCAAGCAAGGGCTAGAGTGCAATTGCTCTCTGGTTTCTTGCTCCTGTGAGGATTGGTAGCTGATGTCCATTCTGATTCTGAGATTCTAGAGATAACCACAGGAATGAGCTGCCACAGAAGGTAATGGCTCCTCCCCAGTAAAGGTTTTGAAGGAGAATTTGGATGATGACTTGTTGGGAGTGAGAATTATAGAAGAGATTTTTGATTAAGTATAATGTGGTCTAAATGGCATCTGAGGTATTTTCTAGCTCTTATGTACTATGATTTTATGAGCCCTCTAGTTGATTTCATAAAATTAATAGTGTAATCTTAATGTATTTATTGTTGTTTTTGGTGGGTAGGGGCAGATAGCAAATAGTACTCAGGGTAACCTTATAAATGAAGTTTTGAAGGTGTTTCCTGGCCAAAAGAATTATCCTTAACACCTAGCCAATTCCATCAAATAAAATACTTATAAATAAAAGTATATCTAGCTTCTCTATTCAGATGTTACATAGCCCAGGTTGAGAGACATCTGTGATTTTCTGTTTTTTTTTTTTTTATTGAGATTTAGATATTCAGTAGACAGTGTGTGTGTGTGTGTGTGTGTGTGTGTGTGTGTGTGTGTGTGTGTGTGGTGTAATCAAGATTTCATTGAAATTGCCAGTATTGAGAAATGGTAACAAATCTTTTATAATATATTATAATGCCTGGAAAACCCTAAGCATCCTTAATGGTAAAATGTGATTATGACAAGTTGGTACAAGTTTTATTTCATTACATTTGCAAATAATTTGGCAAGAAGATACAATCCAGAAATTCTAATTAATGAAAAGCAGAGGTACATTTTTCCCTCATTTGTCATGTAGCTAATGCTGCTCTGTGTCAATACAGATCAGGTATAGGTTGTTTGCTTTGGAGGAAAAGGAGAATTAATTCAAATACCATTCTAATAGACAATGATGTGATGACCAAGGGGCAAGGATGCCTTAGATGAAAGCCAAATGTGTTTAAAGGTTGAACAAGGACCAGAAATTCAGGCAGCCTAACCATATACAATGGAAGTAATAAACGAGGCCTGGTCATATGTTCTGAAGTCACACATTGTTGGGTGGTATATAAACTATAAACTAAGGGGACTTTAGTCAATGAAAATGTGTTATAAGGCTGAGAGAAAAGTTGTTACATCTTAAAATTCAAATATCAAAACAATAATAGACCTGATATATGAATACTGTGAAAATCACAAATATAATACATTTATTCCAACTTAGTTTGAGTTTAGACTATATGGAATTATTCTCCTATGTACTTCCAATAAATATTTGGTTTACTCTCTTTTCAAATGAAGAAACATTATCCATTGGGTTGAAGGGAATGGTGTAAATATTTTCATGGCATAGAATTAAAAATGTGAACATGAAATTTATCTGGTCTATTCAACCTATGACGTTACACATATTGTATTTTAAATTTTTTAAAGTCTTAAATCTAAAAGACACCATAGACATATAGTCTCACCTCTAGAGTACTATTAATTTAGCTCTGGAAGAACCCATAGACAAGAATGCTCTGAGGCTCAAAGGATATAATGGCTAGAAAACACTTTTCAGATTTTAAAGACCCATGTAAATGCCAAATGTAGTAATAGCATAGTAACAATAGCAGCAGCAGCAGTACTAGTAGTAGTAGTTAGTAATTCTATAGTTACCAGGCCTCCAAAATGGTGAAGACTTCATTTCCTGAGGCCTCTGGTGCATTTCTGCTGAGCTCATGCAATATTTGCATAACAACACATGCTGGTAAATGTATAACAATAGGACTCTCCAGTATGCACACAAATTTTTAAGTTTAACCTGTATTATTAATACTTTTCAATTCTAGGAAATCAACTGAAAAATAAAACAACCTTGATATGTAGTGGTTGCTGATTTATGATATATGAATGCTCACATTGAAAATGTAATAATGAGTTCTCACAACCATGTTAGAACTGACTCCAGTACATCTCTCCAATTTCATGAAATTGGAAATTCATTGATTCCTAGCCCCCATACTTCTTTCATTACCTCTTATTCCCTTTTTTCTCTATGTAATTAAAGCTTGTATTTTGGATTACATCTTCTAAAGATTTGTTCGTTATGGTCTTATAGATTTTGAGTCTTGCTTCTCTTTTTTTCCCATGGATCTCACTCTTATAAATACTGATTCCTGTCTCTCATAAATAGGTTATTGTGTTATGGCAGAAATTTTCTTATGTCTCTATGCATTTCGTTATTAATTTTTGCCTCCCCCAACATTCATTTTTTTCCATTTGCCTTAAAATTTCCTGGGTCCCTGCCCTTGCACTCTTCTGGATATTGATTGCCTCAGTAGCTCTGATCCCTATTCTGTGGAAGGATCTTTTCTTTTTAAGAATGACTTAAATATTGCCCTTTTATTTAACATCCAAGTAATTTTTCCTTTATGATTAGGTCCATTTATGCACGTTAGTCTGTGTCCTAAGCTCCTTTCCTCTTTGGGAACACATTATTGCATTCTTTGTTGTATTTTTCTAGTGGAAGCAGGATAATCTTCAGTTATTCAAAATTGTTTTTCTTTATATCTGAAGGTCTTCCTACTGATAACCTACAAAATTTATTGTTTCTCAGTTGATTTATGAAATATAACCACTATACATCTTCTGATTCACAATATTACAGTTTAGATGTTTTTGTTTGTTTACAAGAAGCTTGCACTGCAGAAATGACAGCTTAGAGAAAATTAAATCCATAGTGGCAAGAAATAAAGGAGAAAATACCTAATTGGAAGAAGAGAAACAAAAAGCAGTATCATTTTTAAAAGTAGGATCTTTAAATATCCAAAACGTAATGATCTCCAAATACAAAGAATATGTAGAGACAACTTAAATGTTACAGATATCCCAGATTAACACATTTATATATCTGAGTGGCATAATGCAAGAACACTGTTCAAGACTACACACAGCAACAAACAAATCTTTAGAAGAAGGAATGCAAAATAGAAGCTTTAATTACACGGGGAAAATAGAGAATAAAAGGGAACAAAATAAGTATGGGGGCTAAGAATCAATGAATTTCCCATTTGATGAAACCTCTAGGAAAACTGGAGAGTAATCTGGAAGTAAGTTTTGACTAACTCATTACACTGTATTCCACAATTTGTTTTAAGTGGATATATGATTTTTATATATTAAATACTGTTAAAAAATAAAAAAATCAGATCTTATAACTCTTAAAGATAATGATAATAGATATATTTTTAACTAAAAAAGGGATAGAGATAATTACAATAAAGTGATAAATAATAAACTTTGAGTACAAGGCAACTATGTGGCAAAGTGAATAAAGCACCAGGCTGGGAATCAGGAAGATTCTTCCTGAGTTCAAATCCAGCTTTAGACACTGTGACGCTGGGAAAGTCACAACCCTGTTTGTCTCCATTCCTCATCAGTAAAATGAATCTGGAAATGGCAAATCACTTCGGTATCTTTGCCAAGAAAATTCCAAATGGGGTCATGAAAGTTGGACATGAATGAACAGTAACAACAACAAAACTTTGAGTATGTAAAAAAAAAAAAAAACTTCACAGAAAAAAAATTAATGAACCTTGGATAAGAAGGGAAGTGGTCAGATAGGAAAGGGTTTTTGTATCTTTTTTTTTTTTATAAAAGCTTGATATTCAAAACATAAAAACATATATATATATATATATATATATACACACACACACATACAGAAATGCACATACTATCTACACAGTATATATGCATTCACTGTATATACATATACACATAGATAGAGTCTTTGTATGAGTATATCAAAAGTCATTCACTAAAGGGTAAGTGGGCAAAGGATCTGAACAAGCAAAAGAATAATTGCAAACTATTAAGAGCCACATAAAAGAATGTTCCAAATCACAAATAAGAAAAATACAAATTGGAACAACCCCAACATTTCACCTCAAATCCTACAAATATACAGTGATGATTAAACATGGGAATACTTCAAGTTGGAGGGGATGTGGGAGAAAGGTACACTGGTGCATTGTTGGTAAAGCTGTTAATAAATGCAGTGCTTTGGGACTATACAAATAAAGTAATCGAAAAGTCCTTAACCTTTAACCCAGGCATTCCCATTATTAGGTCTATACTGAAAAGAAACCATTTATAAGAAGAAAATCCTTATACACAGCAAAATATTTATAATAACACTTTTTATGATAGCAAAGAATTGGAAACAAAGTAGATGCTCATAAAATGGGGGAGGATTAAACAATTTTTTTTTTTTTTTTTTGCCTTTTGGAGGGCAATTGGGGTTAAGTAATTTGCCCAAGGTCACACGGCTAGGTTTTTGCGTGTGCATTAAGGGTCCGAGGCAAGATCTGAACTCAGGTCCTTCTGAGTCCAGGGCGCCACCTAGCTGCCCCGTATTAAACAATTTTTAATGAGGAGAATCTTACTGTTTTATAAGAAATAATAAGTATGATGAACAGAAAAGCATGAATCTAATGAAAAGTAAGCAGATGCAAGAAAATAGTATACACATTGAATAGACCAATGTTAATGGATAAAATAAGCATGCACAAGAATCAAAATAAAATATTTCAAAATTGTGAATAACAAGTACAGCTTGAAATAAGAGATACATGAAGACATTTTTTCTCCATCCCTTTGCAGAGATGGAAGATTCGCAAGTTTTACACTTTTCACATATTTTCGGATTTTCTTGAGGTTCTGATCAGTTACTCTGACTTTTCCTTTTAATTATTTTGTCTTTGAATAAATACTATTATATGCATTAGCTTTCTTAGAAAAGAGGGGTAACATACACTAAGGAAAATGTAATAATGTGAAAAAACCCTCAAAATATACATATTTTAAATATTAAACATAATGAACCATTGCAAGCATTTGCAGTAACCATTATGAAGATCACTCCACACAAGTAAAATAAATAAAAGTCTTATTCTGAAAAGAATACCAGGTTTTGTTTTTTCTGTTTTGTTTGATTTTATATTTTATAACAAGATCCTGCAGGTATTGCTTCCGCCACTCTCCACTACTCCCTTAAACCATCTCAAGTGAAGAAAATGATAATCAGAGGTCAACATTAACACCATGTTCACTGACAGCTCACATTATTAAAGAGTATGTTCTTCAGTAAAGTCAAAACAGCTGCTGTGAGATGTCAAGTGATTGCTTTTTCTGTGTTATCTGTCAGGCGTGCCATCTCTGCTCGATTAAGGTCAAAGTTGGCTTCTGAACATACTCTGATAACACTTCAACATCAGGCAAATGTGAGGCATCTGACAGATCACTTTAATTTTCAGCGTTATCTCTGCCACAATTACATTCTTCTAGTCACATATTGTCCTACCAATGAACATTGCTGTTTCCTGTATGAAGATGCAAAATGGCAATTCACAGAGATTAAGGACTTTGAACTTTTGTCCCCCATATTGCCAAGGAACTCGTGTTAGAATAAATTCAGGCAGAGGATATTGTGATTAAATCCATGTACATCACACACAAAGGTAACATTTTCCAAAGTGTCTGATCCATAGTTTTATTTGTTTTTAAGACTATACTTATTGGTTATGCATGTTTGGCTTACAATTAAATACTAATGCTACCTTGGGACAAATATTTTTTATCTATACATCATTATTCTGGAATATATGCATATTTAAGCCCACTAACAACTTCAGTGCATTAAGATTTTATGCTTTTTCCAAAATACAAGCACAATTATTTGAAGAATTAATTGAATAGCAGCAGTCATTATTTGATTTTTCACATGTGTATCAGCTTTTCAGATGACATAATGATTAATATGTCCATAATAAGTAATTGGGAATGAGTTCAAAATCACTTCAGTGATGCTACAATTGATTTTTATGCAAATATAATAATATAGAGTATAAGTGTGTAAGAGAAATACTTACTAGATTAAAGTAAGAGATTTAATTCAAACATCTAGTAATCTGTTCATTAAATTATGGAAAATAGGGTAGTTTTATTTACAAGTCTAAGAACATTCAAAGAAATGAACTAATGTATAAATATATGAATACATTTATTTCTAGAGAAAATATGGCATTTTTGTTTGAACAAGGAAATTTTTTCTCTGAATTTATGGACATTCACATACATAAATTCAACGTGTGTTGAATTTGTGTATATAATATGGCAAAATGCACATATGCAAACAATTAAGATATACATGCATGTATATATGTATAAATGCACAGGGACATACATACATACACACATGTATGCATGTACATATACCCCAAAATGCACAGTAGTATTAAAGTCTAATTGGCTTAGTTGGAGTTGTTTTAAAAGAAAATAGATGCATTAGATCATAACCTGAAATGTCTCTTTCTAGAATACTATCTCTCTGTTTACATTTTGATAAAATATCTGCATTTGGTTCTGAATATCGATGGATTCTGAACTAATTGCTCTGAAGACTTTCTCATACAAAACTTTCTTTCCTCAATCTGTGTTCGGAGAGGTCTGTGAGTTTGCAGTGATCCATAGAAGATCACAGTTTCTGCATTATGTTCCTTTCTCTTTGATTGAATGCCAACAGAACCCCTGGATTACACAAGACTCAGTAAGTAGAATTTTGTCAAAAAGAATATTCCAGTTGGCACAGGGATATTTGAAGTAAGTCCATTAAAGGCTGAGGGAGCTCAATTTTCTGGTATTCTCAAGCACAACACTAGAAAATGATTTTTTTTTCTTTCTCACTGCTCAGGAGTCTTACATGCCACCTTACTTTATAATGGGGTTCAAAAGGATAAAATAATTTGATATTTTTTCTTTGTTATACTATTTGTGGTATTTATTTTCTTGCTATGATCTGATGCTTATGAGGCATGTTGAGGAAAATTATTAAATGGAATGGTTCCTGTAGCAATATAAATGATAAACTTCTGTGGGTCCCAAAGGACTATTTTCTGTGAGCCTTACTCTATCCTCCTTTGATAGTGCTATGTGAGAAAATGTACTGACCTCAACCCTGTGACAAATTTGTTTGAACACAATTCTTTCAGGCTTGAAGAGTATTTCATCTAACAAAATACATGCATACCTGCAATGCAAAGTGAACACTTTCTGTTAATAGAACAGACCCTTTTACAGTTAATTATATATTCAAAGGAAGCACCTTTTTTTTATAAAACACTGAATAATAAAATAAATCAAATTTACAAATTTTCTATTGAAACTGAGAAGGGATAACACATACTATTTGTTCTCAGAGCCAAATCCATGATTCCAAAATGTTTGCCCTTGATGTGTAGGATATCTAAACATAGAGGCCAAAAGGAAGAAGTGATTTTGCATTAATAATAAGATTGTCTACATCCTCCTATTTGCAAGATGTCATTGTATTGATGGCAGAAGTTCAAGAACTTTGACCTAAGTGGTACTCCTAAAGAATATTGTCTACCTATCCACATTGGAAGTCAAGTAAATGAAAAGCACCTATTTTCCACCAAATAACGTGCAATTGCATGGGCAAACCATAGAGTTCATCCATTAGCACTTATATGTTGAACACATGCTCCAAACAGATGATGTTATTAAGTGAACCTCTAAATTGAACAAAACTCAGTGAGTAGAATTTTCTCAAAAAGAATATTCCACTTGGACAGAAAATAATAGGAGAACTGAAGGAGATGCCTTTCTAGAATTAATAAATAATTATTTATTTTGCTTGTATATTTATATATTTGTTTATGTTTTAATAATCCCGTGGTTCTATATACAATTGCTTTCTAGCAACAAGTCTTCTGACTTTTCTGAATAACAGTGTGCCATGGATTGTCACGGTCTCTGAAAAAATGACTGCAGGTCTTGCAAAGAACAATGGTTTCATTTCAATGGATAATGAACTCTGTGGGATAAATATGATGAAAAAAATATATGTCATTAATGAAATGCAAGATCAGAAAAAAAAAGTATGAACTAGTCTAATCATGTAGTTTTACTAAATAATAACTATGAAAGGGTCAATTCTATGAGCTCATCTTGAAGGAATTCAAGGAAGTAAGAAATATACCAACATGATGTATGGACCCCCATGGACAAAATCTAGGAGAAAATTGACGTTAGCATAGGTCAGAATGATCTGAGAATCATATCACTGGAATGAATATCCACAAAAATGATATCACAGATCCATTAAAATAAAATATAACCATTGGGGAAGGAGGAGAAATAAAAACAACTTCTGAAGCTTGTCTAGCCATTTGAAATAAAATCTGCATTAAATCATCCTAAGTTTTTATAAATATGTAGCCTATTTCACAAATAAAGCAGCTTAAAGCATTAAAAATCTTTTGGTTCAAATGTGAATGAGATAAAAGAAAATTTAACTTGTTACATGTTATAACTTTATATTATTTATAATTTCTTTGTAATTTCCTTCCTTAACCCCCCCCCACAAAAAAAAGGGTTCTAAGTCACTTTTTAGGTTGATTTTTACATACCTTTATTTCATTTGTAATCATTAAAACTTCCACCTTTCATAGCTAACAATTAAGAGTAGCTTATATAAACTAGAAAGAACTGAGCCTGAATCCTGATGGAAGCAAACTAAATGATCTTGTTCTTCTCATTGTTTGGTTTTACTTCTTCCTTACCATCTTTCATCTCACCTAGTGCAATATGCCTTTGTAATTGGAATAATGTTTAATATGAATGCATTTGCAGACCCTATACTGTACTATATGCTGTCATGAGGGGAGGGGGGAGGGAAGTAAAGGAAATTTGAAAATAAAAAAAAAAGAGTAGCTTATATATTTAAGGTTCCCAATTTATTTTACTTATATTATTTTATCTTCACAAAAAGTCAGTAAGGTAGGTGTTATTATTTTCAGATTTTTGCAGATGAGGAAAATGAGATTGACAGATTGAGGGACTTGTCTTGGACCACACAGCTGGCAAGTATCAGAGGAAGGATCCAAGCTAATGTTTTCATAACTACAAATGAAGGTCTTATCCATTATGCTGCCTTATCAATACCAATATCTGATGACTCATTTAAATCTCATTTTCACTGATTCGAGGAAACATGTTGCTCCCTTCCTTGCCCCCCCCAAAAAAAACAAAACAAAACAAAACAAAACAAATTGAAGTCTTTACCATTTAGATCTATTACATGGAGAAAATAATAAAATTAACAGTATGGACTATATTCAGCAAAATGATCACTATGGTACCCCCACAAATAACCATATTATGTTTAATTTTAACAATTAAAAAAGAATTAAAGTTTAATGTGCAATAACCATAAGATTTTTTTCCAAATTAAGCACTTGATTATTATCATTATTTTCTTTCATGGAATCAGTTCTTTTCCTTTTTTTTTTGATGCCAGTGTTTATCATCCCCAGACTATGTTGTCTAATTCCAAAATATGAGTAATCTCTATGTTGTAATGTTGCTAAAAGATCAATCACTTTAAAATCCCCACACATATTAGAATAATAGTTATTGTATTCACTATTTCTCCAAAGAAGTTTTATGTTTTGATCATATTTTTATCCCTTCTGTCAAGAGATTCCAAATTTTATTTTAGAAACCAAAAGTTCAGTTTAACTTTGGGGTAGTAAGATCATGTGGTCATTTTAGGTCTGCTTGAGCTATTACATGAGAATTTTCTGATGAAAAAGTAAATCATTACTGATTTGGAATGACCAGGTTTTTGGTTGTCTGACTTTTTTTTTTATAACAACTCTTGTCATTTCAATATGAATCATCAGATTCATTTTCATCATTCAAATTGCATTTTCCTAGTGCTTTCCATATAGCTAATTCTTAACTGTACAGCATAAGACCTATAACTGATGGAAAATTTGTATAATTTTTAAAATGTTGAAGAGAAGAGGAATTAGACTTTACCTAGTGCCTACTATGTACCAGGTACTCTGCTAGGAATTGTTACATATATTTTATTTTGTCTTCACAACAACCCAAGAGGTAGGTGCTATTATTATTTCCACTTTACGAAGCTAAGGCAAATGGAGATTAAGTGACTTACCCAGAGTGACATAACCAGTACGTGTTTGAGCCTATATTTAAATTCAGGTTTTCCTGATTTCAAGCCCAATACTTCTGCATGTCGTATGTTTAGATTTATAGTTAATCATCTTGTAGACTTACTAAGAGAAATAGAAATTTGCTATATTATTGGAAATGTGAGCTTTATGGATAAAACATATATAATACAAATAAATTTCCATGTGATAAAAACTTTGAAGATTATTATCAGTCATATATACCTCATTGTGAAGGAACACTGTGCTTTGACATTAGATACTCTCTGAAGTGTGTTGAATAAATATTTCTTGAATGAATGGAATTTTTATTAAAGGAGAGCAGAAAGAAATAAAGAATACTGAGTACCTGAAGGGAAACTAGGTCATAGAGATAGGAAAAGGAGAAAAAAGAGTAAGATGGATATCAAGAAACTATTTTAACTACTTTTTTAATTTTTATTGGCTCTGTCACCTTTATACTGATATGGACAGTTTAAAAAAACGAGTATAGTAGAAAATTTCAATGCAGCAGAACTGGATGCGGTATTTCAAATTACAAAAATAATGAGGACTGTTTTAATCATTTATTTTCCCCTAACATTTCATATAGTACCCTTGAACATAGTAGATCCTCAAAATATTTTTAGAAGAAAGGATCATTAATGTGTTAGATGTGATTTTTTAATCACTTCTCTATCCCCCTCTAAAAAAAAAAAAAACAGTTTTGCCAGTGAGTGTGCCTTCAGGCAAGTCATTTAACTCTTCTGAGTCTTACTTAAAAATTACAAGGATAGCTACTCAGCGCAGCAGCAGCCTTTCTCTCTCCACAGTGGTCAGTTACGACCCTCGACACCCCAGCAACCATGTCAAAGGGACCCGCAGTTGGCATTGATCTTGGCACCACTTACTCATGTGTGGGAGTCTTCCAACATGGGAAAGTGGAGATCATTGCTAATGACCAAGGAAACAGGACCACCCCAAGCTATGTCGCCTTCACCGACACAGAACGTTTAATCGGTGATGCTGCAAAGAATCAAGTTGCAATGAACCCCACCAACACGGTTTTTGATGCCAAACGTCTGATTGGTCGCAGATTTGATGATGCAGTTGTACAATCAGATATGAAGCATTGGCCTTTTACGGTGGTGAATGACGCAGGCAGGCCTAAGGTCCAAGTGGAGTACAAAGGGGAGACCAAAAGTTTCTATCCAGAAGAAGTATCTTCTATGGTCTTGACTAAGATGAAAGAAATTGCTGAAGCTTACCTTGGGAAGACTGTCACAAATGCTGTGGTCACAGTACCAGCCTATTTCAACGATTCCCAACGTCAGGCCACCAAAGATGCTGGAACCATAGCTGGTCTCAATGTGCTCCGAATCATCAATGAGCCAACTGCTGCTGCTATTGCTTACGGCTTGGATAAAAAGGTTGGTGCCGAGAGAAATGTGTTGATCTTTGATCTTGGAGGTGGTACTTTCGATGTCTCCATTCTCACCATTGAAGATGGCATCTTTGAGGTCAAGTCCACAGCTGGGGACACCCACTTGGGTGGGGAGGACTTTGACAACCGAATGGTCAACCATTTCATCGCCGAGTTCAAGCGAAAGCACAAGAAAGACATCAGTGAGAACAAAAGGGCTGTTCGCCGTCTCCGCACTGCTTGTGAACGTGCAAAGCGTACCCTCTCTTCCAGTACCCAGGCCAGTATTGAGATTGATTCCCTCTATGAAGGCATCGACTTCTATACATCAATCACCAGGGCCCGTTTCGAAGAGCTGAATGCTGATCTCTTCCGTGGCACCCTGGACCCTGTGGAGAAGGCCTTAAGAGATGCCAAGCTAGATAAGTCTCAGATTCATGACATCGTCCTGGTGGGTGGTTCTACTCGAATTCCCAAAATCCAAAAGCTTCTGCAAGACTTCTTCAATGGCAAGGAGCTCAACAAGAGTATCAACCCTGATGAGGCTGTTGCTTATGGTGCAGCTGTCCAGGCTGCCATTTTGTCTGGAGATAAATCTGAGAATGTGCAGGACTTGCTGTTGTTGGATGTCACTCCTCTTTCCCTTGGAATTGAAACTGCTGGTGGAGTTATGACCGTTTTGATCAAACGTAATACCACCATCCCCACCAAGCAGACACAGACCTTTACCACCTATTCAGACAACCAGCCTGGTGTGCTTATTCAGGTTTATGAAGGAGAGAGAGCAATGACAAAGGATAACAACCTGCTTGGCAAATTTGAGCTCACAGGCATTCCTCCAGCACCCAGGGGTGTTCCTCAGATCGAAGTAACATTTGACATTGATGCAAATGGTATCCTCAATGTTTCTGCTGTGGATAAGAGCACAGGCAAGGAGAACAAGATCACCATCACCAATGACAAAGGACGTCTCAGCAAAGAAGACATTGAGCGCATGGTCCAGGAGGCTGAGAAATACAAGGCTGAGGATGAAAAGCAGAGAGACAAGGTGTCTTCTAAGAATTCTCTTGAATCCTATGCTTTCAACATGAAAGCAACTGTGGAGGATGAAAAACTGCAAGGCAAAATTGGTGATGAAGACAAACAGAAGATCCTTGACAAATGTAATGAGATAATCAACTGGCTGGATAAGAACCAGACTGCTGAGAAGGAAGAATTTGAGCACCAGCAGAAAGAATTGGAGAAGGTCTGCAATCCCATTATTACTAAGCTGTACCAGAGTGCAGGGGGCATGCCAGGAGGTATGCCTGGTGGGTTCCCAGGGGGTGGAGCAGCCCCATCTGGAGGTGCTTCTTCTGGACCCACCATTGAAGAGGTCGACTAAACACACCAGAAGAAAGAGCATTCCACACAGCTTTCCAAAAATTGAAGGACTCAAATTTGTAGCCAAGTCAGTAGCAGTTTAAAAGTTAACATTTAAGCTACTGTGTAAATCTGGGCATTCTGAATACTTGAATGTGTGCAGAGGGAGAGAAGTGAACAACATTGCACTTTATCAGTACTGTAAACAAGTGGAAATGCAATTGTCTTGGAGAATAAAATCTATTTAAAATTGGCACCATAAAAAAAAAAAAAATTACAAGGATAGATAAAATGATCATTTAAATACTTTATGGTTCTGAAATTCTGTGAAGTGAAAATTTGAAATCATAGAATGCTACAATTCAAAGAAATTCCAGTATGATTAAATAAATTTAAATATACACAAATGGGATATGTAATTTGTTATACAACTGGTTTTTTTTTAAACATGGAGAATGACTAAGGAACCTATTGATTTATATATTAATATGACGGGTCTGGGAGAGATAATTTAAAAATTATTGGACTACCTGAAAAACATGATCAAAAAAAGTACCTAGAAAACATCATTCAAGAAATTCTCAAGGAAAATACTCTGATGTTTTAGAACCATAGGGCAAAATAGAAGATGAAAGAATCCACCAATCACCTCCTGAAAAAGATACCAAAAAGCAAACTAGGGATATTTTAGCCAGATTTCAGAGTTCCCAGATCAAGGAGAAAATATTACAAGTGGCTTGGAAGAAACAATTTGAATATTGTGGAAATATGATCAGGATAACACAGGATCTGGCAGCTTCTACACTGAGGGATCAAAGGGCTTGGAATATGATATTCTGAAGGTCAAAGGAGTTAGGATTAAAACCAAGAATCACCTGCCCAGCAAAACTGAGTATCATGTTTCAGGGGGAAATATGGTCATTCAATGGAAAAGAGGACTTTCAAGCCTTCTTGATGAAAAAACCAGAGTTGAATAGAAAATTTGACATTCAGATACAAGAAGCAAGAGAAGCATGAGAAGGTAAACAGGAAAAAGAAATCATAAGGAACTTATCAAAGTTGAACTATTTACATTCCTACATAGAAAAATGATAATTGTAGCTTATGAAACTTTTCTCAGCATGAGAATAGTTGAAGGGAATAGAAATATGTGTGTATGTATGTATACATATATATGCGTGTGTATATATATACACATGTCTATATAGGAGGGTATATGGGTATGTGCATATATATGTCTGTATATATGTGTGTACAGGTATACATAGATGGAGGGCAGAGGACCAATTGAATCAGAATAGATGCTACTTAAAAGGTGAAATTGAGAGGTGAGAGAGGAATATAATGAGAGGTGATGGGGAGAGACAGAATAATTATCTCATATAGAGGTAGGGGGTAAATTATCTCATATAGAAGAGGCAAGGGAAAACTGTTACAATGGAGGGGAAGAACAGGAAGGCAAAAGGGAATGAGTCAACCTTACTCTTATTGAATTTGGCTTAGGGAGGTAATAACACACTTAATAGGGTATCTCACCCTAAAGGAGAATAGGGGGGAAGGGAATGGAAGGCGTATGATGGAAGGGAGGGCAAGTTGGGTGGGGAGGGAGGTTGGGAGCACCCACTTTTGAAAAGGGACAGGATCCAAGTAGAGAATAGAACAAGTGGGGATTGGGATAAGATGGAGGGAAATATAGTCAGTCTTTCACAATATATCCCTATGGAAATATTTTGCACAGCTACATATGTACAACCTGTATTCAATTGCTTATCTTCCCAGTAAGGGTGGGCAATGATGGAGGAAAGGAAAGAATCTGGAATGCAAGGTTTTAAAATCAAATGTTTAATATAATATATAAATCACATAATTATATATTATATTACCATTGATTATAATATATAAATATATAATTATGTTACATTCATTATTATATATGTATGTATATATTAAATTATTATCTTACATGCAACTAGGAAATAAGATATAAAGGCACTGGGGCATAGAGATCTACCATGACCTACTGGAAAATCGGAGGGGAGATGGGGTAGGATACAGGAGAAAGCAGATTGGGGGTGTGAGTATTCAGTGAGATCACTGTTTTGGGGTGGGGAGGGGAAAACTGGGGACAAAATTTGTAAATCAAATTCTTGTGGAAATGAATGTAAACTAAAAATAAACATAAAATTTAAATAACAATAAAATAGATAAGCCCCCCTCCAAAAAAAAAAAAAAGGTTTGTCCTTTGGCAAACTAAAGCAGGAATGATGAAGCTGCTTTGAATACAGAACAAGGGAAAGACTTAGTCCATTCAAATCAACAAACAAGAATTAAGTTCGAAATTCTTCCTCTTGTCCACATCAATGTGATGAATTTTGCAGCCATACTGTGTCATAAAGAATTTCAACAAATTTATGGAGAATGCTCATGATCCATGTCAGTGTAGGGAGTACACACAGTGATAAAATTATGAATCCATTGCCATAAGATGCACTGAAGTAGAGATATACCATGTATTTTTTCATATTTTATTCAAAATGTATTTCATTCCCTAACTCTGGGTGCTCTGTTTACTATTGTACATATTGAATGAAGTTTCACATAGGTAATAGAGGGCCTAACATGAGGTCAGGAAGAGCAAGGTTTAGTTCCTGCCTGTGATACATATGAGCTCTGTCATCAAAAGCAAAACAATTTAACCTTTCAGTACTACAGGTAATTCTCCAAAACTGGGTCAAAGGATATAGATAATGTAATAACTTCTTACACATAGTTGCAGATTGCTCTCCAAAATGGTTGAATTATTTCACAGTCCCACCAACAATGAATTATTTTCCAAATTTTTCCACGTCCTCTCCAACTTTGTCACTTTCCCCTTCTATTATTTCAGTAAATCTAATAGGTGTAAAATGATATCTCAAGGTTGTTTTAATTTGCATTTCTGTAATCAATAATAATTTAGAGCATTTTATATGATTATACATTGTGATTTCATCATCCAAAAACTACTTGTTCACATCCTTTGACAATTTATCATTTGGGGATTTACTTGTATTCTTATAGATTTGACAAAGTTCTAATTACTATTTGTGAATTTCTTTCCATCTTATTTTTACTGTTTTCTTTCTCACCTTTTTTTACCCTATCCCTATTACCTTTTCCCTTTACTCTTATAAAAAAATTACTCACATTAATATGATGATTCACCTTTGGAAATATTGATGTTATCTACTTTTTGTGTGGTATCTAATTTATATGTCAAGTGTGCAAATGATTTCTCAAACCAGCAAGTGCCCAAACCACTACTAAAATATTTTCCCCAACAGAATCTTAGACTTACAGGATATTAGAACTGAAGTATTCAAGATACTACAGTCTAAGGCATCACTTTAGAAATAAGAAATTTGAAGTAAAGATTATAACATGTTGTTTGTAACTTGTTATTTCTTTTGTGAAGCAGAAAATAAAATATCTTCAGTTTTGGAATCTCAAGAAGAGCACCATGTCTCCTTGGAAAAGCATTTGTTGTTCAGCATGTGATCTTATACTTTTTAGAGTGAATTGGGCAGTGCAACTGATCCTTTGCAAAGCGGTCAGTTTATTAAATTAGGAATGTGAGTTTGAGGCAAGTAGAAGCCATTATAGCTATTAGGTTGTAAAATTAAGTCAAATGGAGAGTGGATGGACTTATCAAAAGATACCAATCCCAGTCCTCTAAAGACTGATAGGGAGAGTAGAAAAATATATGTAAACTATCCAGATAAATTTTCCATTTCTGTTAGTTACATCAGATAATTTTAATCCTCTGTTCTCTTTTACCTGCATAAACATTCAAAGCAGATTTAATCCCATATGTGGTCCACAATAAGATGAGATCATCGCAAATTTCTAAACCTATGATAATAATTTTTATCTTGTACAATTATAATTTAATAATAATTTCCAAATATAAAATAAAACAAGAAACAAATGTTTTAAATGTCATTTTAATTTTCTGATTAGAAATCTCAGTCTTCATAAGCACTTAATTTATTTTAGTATTTAACAACTAAATACCCTTAATGGCAAACGTTTGCCCTAGAGGCAGTATGAGGATTAATGTTTTGTTTTTGGTTTTTTGGTTTTGTTTTGTTTTTTTTTTTGGTGACAGATCTCTCTGGTAAGGTCTTAAACACTGAAATTTTATCTTATTTATTATGCAAGAAGATAACATTTTATCCCTCAAGTCAATTGACAGAAAGGTTATATAATTACCCTACTCACTTGGCACAGTTGCTCTCTACTCTTTCTGATGTGTGGAAAAAAGCCTCAAATATGATTTCTGATTCAGATTTCTATTGCCACAGATAAATTTATTTACTGTAACCAGAGCAACTTCAGCAGCTAGACTTTTGTTTAAAAAAGCAAAAAAGGAAAGAAATAGATTACACCAAAGTTTAACTTTCTTCATGGAGCATTCTGAAGATAAACGCAAAGGTAGAGTGACTTTAGGATTTGCAGAGCATTGTGTAGATGAATATGAATGCTTAAGAAGGAATTGAAGTGAGACATGGCTTTTAACTTTACTTCAAACATTTAACTGCTTTGGGATCATGTTCTAATCACTTACTCTCACTTTGTAGTTTGTTGAGCAAAATAATCTACTTCTCAGAGTTATAAGGAAAATATTTTTGAAATTTTAAGGGCAAATTTCTCTTCTTCCATCTATATATCACCCCCTCCTGTGCCCCTCCTTCTTTTCCTTCCTTTCTTCCTTCTCCTCATTGTCCTTCTCCCTCCCTCTTCCTTATCATGACTGAGGTCATAATATTTTCTGTCCTATTCTTCCTTTAATGCTGCCTTCTATTCTTTATAATTATTCTTCCCTACATGGGGGTAGGGGTGGGGCAACTAAACCTTCTGCCTATTCCCCCTACCTTTGCAAATTCCAAGGACAATCAACAGATTAAGAGAAAGAACTAATAACTGATTTTTGTTTGTTTGTTCTTTGGTGTGGCCAGGGTAAAGGATAACAGCTTTTAGAGATTCCTACAGGAACTAGGAGATGGAACACCTCTGGATTTGATACCAAAAGACTTATGTTTGAATAGTAGTCCTGCCAGATAGGTGATCCTGGGCAACTATTTCACCTCTCTGTATCTAATTTCTGATGTCTATGACCAACCAGTATGATCTAATGGTAAAAACTGGCTTGGGAGACAGGGAAACAATTCCCACAATTCCCAGCTCTACCACTTCTTAGTGGTTCCTTTTCTATTCTTGCCCTCAATTCCAATTTATAAATTCCATATGGAAATTGGAATAGTGACCTTAAGTTCCATTTCGAGCCTAATATTCTGTGGTAACACTATATTTGTAGCTTTCAGCTCGCTGACATGCTAAAGCTACTGGATGAAAAGGAGCAAAAAACAAAAACCAAAAAAACACTAAGATAAATCAAGCTAATCACAGTGTTTTAACTTGGGATAGGCAATTCCAAGTTAAACTTTGACATTTTTGGTTGCTTTTTCATTTCCATTTCATTCACAGGTAGCTTTGAAGTCTATGAATTTCCTTGCTAGACATGTTTAAAAGTGTCATAATTTTTCCTCAGAGAGATTGTCTTTGCATACTAAATGAAAAATGAAAGAAAAAAGGGTATTGCATTTTATCCCAATATTTATAAAGATTTCTTAAGGATACAGAACAAAAATAAAATTTGATCACCTATCTGAAATCAAAAGACCTCTCTAATTCATTTATCCTTGACATAATAGTAGCATAAGTAGGTTCATTTATGATATTGATATTATCAGGCACTAAGGATTGAGAATGGAAAGAAGGTCCCTTATGCCACCAAAATAACTGTTACTTCAAGGGAAATTTGTCACATTAAGTTTCCATGCCTCAGGCAACTCTTGAAGAATATGTATTGCCAAAGAGTTACTAGATCGCATTGATAGATGGAGATTTTTCACCACAAATACTTGTACCATTGAAATTATATGTCTGAACCCAAAGAGAATTTTAATGTAACCACATATTGGTCTTTCTTTGGAAAACTAGACTTATCAATGTGAGGGCAAATTAGAGGGAGAAAACCCAAAGAATGAGGTGTACATATACCCTGTGAGAGGAAAGGTATGAGCTACTACATGGTTAGTGGACGTACTACATGCATTGAACGTGGGATCTGGAGTCAGGAGAACCTGGGAACCTAGACGCTCATAATAATAAAAAAAAAAAGAAATTATATGTTTGAACAACACCAAATTACTCAAAGAAAATAAAAGAACCTACAGAAGAAAAAATAATAATAAAACAAATCTTGCTAGAGAGAGAGAATCCAAATGATAATTTTAATTAATTTCAAAAAAATTTATAGGTGGACTTAATTTGAATGCATTTCTCTCCTGGACTTCAAAGATATATTTGGTTTAAAAAAAAGGCAGACATTTTTCACCTTTCCTTATTGGAAAAAAAAGAAAACTAAAATAATTTCTGAAGAATCAAATGGATATTTGTTTTTTGAATTATGAATTTTCTGTAATACTTAATGCTAATTATATATGATAAAAGAGGAACCTGAGATAAAAAGGTTATAACATATTGCAATACAATTTGTTCTTAATTTCATTAGATGAAGACATTTTGCTTTATGCTGTGTGTAGAGGAGTCAAAAGGCCAAGTCAAAAGTTAAGGTTGAATTTCACTTATAATCGTTAATTATCTCTTTAGGCTAATTCATTCATTCATGAAGTTGATAATGTCCAATAAGGTGATAGTTTTAATAATTCCAGCAAGAGAATTAAGAAAAAAATTACACAATTGAGACAGCAGTATTTCTGTATGAATTACATACATGCATACATTATTATATTACACATATATATTATATATAACATATATATGGTGTGTGTGTGTGTGTGTGTATGCCACAGTAATTATCAAAGATCATCAACAAAGTCATTGAGAGCTTGCAATCTCTGTGGGTGGAAGAAATAACTACACTGAAGAAATACACAAGGATCCTTAATGTATTGGAGCATTGAAATGGTATTCTGGCAAGATGACAGAAAAAGTCAGAAATTTCCAAGGTCTCCAGATTTCTTCTATAAACAGAAAATCACCATGAAATGAATGTAGAGCAGCAAAAATAAAGGGGGCAAAGCAGTTATATTCCTAAAACAACTTGAAAAGACCTCAGAAAAGACTCCAGGGACTGAATGAAGCATAAACACTTCCAGGACTACTCCACTTAATCAACAAACAGTAGACTTGGAAGGAAATGAACTAGACCTAAAAAAATTTCACCTTAACTTTCCCATCAACAGCAGACTCAGGAAATTTCACCTTAGGAACTTTTATCTTGGAGCCTCAGGAATTTTCACTTCACAAACAAGCAGAAGATTGAAGGACCCCCTGCTGTTTCTAAATATCAGGCCTTGCTGACCAGACTTTATCCCAGTCTATGGCTGTGGTCTGGGAGGAGTAAGCTCAAGCTTGGTGAGTGTGGTACCACAGAGAGGAAGAACATCTTTGTGTGTGACTGGGCTGGGACTTAGGGAACAAAGAGAGGAATCACTAAGACTGAACCCCAGGAGAGAATTCAGAAAACAAGTTAGAAGGATATGAGGCTAAGGATAACATTACTCCCAAATTGGGATTAAAATTTGGTAATAATAATATTAAGATGCTGGAAAGAAAACAACAGAAATTAAAAATGAGTGAGAAAAGGAAATAGAAGCTGATCATTGATAGTTACTTTGATGTAAAAGAAGATATAGATTCATGTTCAGAGGAAAATAGTAAGGAAAAAAAACTCCTTCTTTAAAAAGTAATATTAATTTATGGAGAACAGAAGAATGTATAACCAAATAAGAGATAGAAAACATTATGAAATGCCAAATGAATATCTTTAATTATATCAAATTAAAAAAATTTTGCACAAAGTTTATGCAACCAAGATTTGAAAGGAAGCAGAAATCTGGCAAATAATTTTTACAGTATCTCAGAAAAAGGCCTTATTTCAAAAATACATAAAGAACTGAGTCAAATTTTATAAGAATAGAAATAGTTCCCCAATTGATAAATGGTCAAGGATATGAACAGGCAGTTTTCAGATGAAGAAATTAAAACTATCTATAGCCATATGAAAAAAAAATGCTCTAAATCACTATTGATTAGGGAAATGCAAATCAAAACAACTCTGAGGTACCACATCACAGCTATCAGATTGGCTGACATAACAAAAAAAGGAAAATGATAAATGTTGGAGAAGATGTGGGAAAAATGGGACACTAATGCATTGTTGATGTAGTTGTGAACTGATCCAACCATTCTAGAGAACAATTTGAAAAGCTGATCATATCTTTTGATCATTTATCAATTGCAAAATGGCTTTTATTTTTATAAATTTGACTCAGTTCTCTATATACTTGAGAAATGAAGCCTTAATCAGAGAAACTTGCTTCAATTTTTTTAAAGTTACTAATGCTAATTGTATTTCCCTCTATCCTATTTAGACCCCTCCCATTTATTCTATTATCTCTCTTTTCACCCTCACCCTCTGCAAAAGTGTTTTACTTTTTATTACCCCTCTCCCAATCTGCTATCCCTTCTATCTTCCTTACTCCTTTCTCTTTTACTCTTTATCCTACTTTCCTGTATGTAAGATAGATTTCTATACCCAATTGCACATATGTATGTTATTCCCTTTTTGAGCCACTTATGATGAGACTAAGTTTAACTCCTACTTCTCCTCCCTTCCACTCTAAAAGCTTTTTTTCCTTCTTCTTTTATGTTAGATAATTTATTCCATTTTACCTCTCCCTTTCACTTTTTCCCAGGAGATGTCTTTCTCATAAGTTAATTTAGTTTTTTTTTTTTAGATTTCATCCTTGCCTATTCAACTCACTTTTGTGTCATCTGTCTATACATTCTCCTAATTGTCCTAATAATGAAAAAGTTCTTAGAAGTTTCCAAGTATCATCTTCCCATGTATGAATATAAACATTTTATTAAATCTCTTATGATTTCCTTTTCCTGTTTACCTTTGTATAGTTCTTTTGAGTCCTGTACATGAAAGTAAAATTTTCTATTTGACTCTGGTGTTTTCATCAAGAATGCTTGAAAGTCCTCTATTTCATTGAATTTCCATTTTTCCTCAGTTTTGCTGTGTAGGTGATTCTTGAATATAAAGGGTAGCTCCTTTGCCCTCCAGAATATCATATTCTGAGCTCTCTGATACTTTAATGTAAAAGCTGCTAAATCTTGTGTTATTCTGACTGTGTCTCCACAATACTTGAATTGTTTCTTTCTGGCTGTTTGCAATATTTTCTTCTTACCTGGGAGCTCTGGAGTTTGGCCATAATAATATTAGCAGTTTTCATTTTTTGGATTGCTTTCAGGAGGTAATTTGTTAATTCTTTCAATTTCTGTTTTACCATCTGTTTCTATAATTTCAGGACACTTTCCCTTGATAATTTCTTGAAAGATGAATCTAGGCTCTTTTTTGATTATGACTTTCAGGTATTACAATATTTTATAAAATATTCTCTCCTGGACCTATGTTTCAGGTCAGTTGTTTTTCCAATGAGAAATATTGCATTATCTTCTATTTGTTTTCATTCTTTGTATTTAAGTTTATTGTTTCTTGATTTCTCATAAAATCATCAGCTTCCATTTACTCAATTCTGTTTTTTTTTCAGGAATTATTTTCTTCAGTGATGATTTGCATCTACTTTTCTATTTGGTCACTTCTACATTATAGAGAGGTTGTTTTTGTTTTGTTTTTCTTTAGTGAGTTTTTTGTATCTCTTTTTCCATTTGATCAATTCTGCTTTTTAAGGCATTCTTCTTCTAATGGGTTTTTTGAACTTCTTTTAACTTTTGGCCTCTTCAGCTTTTTAAGGTATTATTTTTCTCAGTATTTTTTTCATGTGTCGCCTTTACCAAGCCGTTGATTTGTTTTTCTTGATTTTTTTTTGTAGCATTCTCATTTGTCTTCCCAATTTTTCCCCTATGTCTTGTACTTGATTTTCAAAATGTCTTTTGAGCTTTTCCAAGGACTGAGACCAATTCATATTATTCTTGAAAGCTTTAAATTTAGAATACTTTGTTATCTTCTGAGTCTGTGTTTTGATCTTTCTTATTAATGTGGTAACTTTCTTTGGTTAGATTTGTTTTTCTCTTTTTTGCTTATTTTCCCCAGTCTATTATTATGCTAATAAAATGGTACAATGTACAGAATAATTTTACATTTGTATGTGTGTATTTCTGTGTGTGTGTGTGTGTGTGTGTCTCCTCCGCATGTTGTCCAACTTCATGCTTTCTGTAGCATAAAAGAAAAAGGGCATCTAGCTTTGGTTTACAGTTAATGTAGAAGATGTATCATCCCTTTCTATTCTCACAAAAAGCTGAGAAACCACTAAATAGAATTAGTTTCACACTGAACGGCCTGACATTTTAGCAAAGTGCTGAAACAAAGTTCTCCTGCTGGGAAACATCAATTAATTTGAGTACTAGCACTTAAAGGAAGCCCCCACCCCACCTTTCAAACTCACACAATCTTGTACCAACAGAAAAATGGAAATATTTGACTAGTCTATCTGCTTTAGGTGTTTAGAAGGCTGGTGAATCCTAATTATTATATTATTGAGGAAGTAAAAAAGATCAATAATACACCCTTGATTCACTATATCTTTCCACCAATCATAATAATGCTTTACATGTAGATAAAGCATCTTCCTATCTCCTTCTCTTTCCAAAATATATTTATCAATCTATTAACTATCTACCTAGTTATCTATCTATTTATTCATTACCTATAGCATTTCCCTAATGGTCATAATTCCTTACAGATAATAGCAATTTTCACATTTCAAAGCACTTTCATTTTTATTACTTTATTCTATGGGTTATATGTTTACATTGTAATTCTTATTCCTTTCTCATTGGTGAAAAGCTTGAAGCTTTGAGACATAACATGATTTAAGGCAAATACAAAGGTCACACAGATAGGAGGTAGAATCAGTTTTATATTTTTAATCTTTTTGACTCTTCTTTCTCTGTCACCTTCCATAAGCAGTTCAATAATTGAGTCCTGTCTAATCTTCTTCTGTAATATCTCTGACATCAGTCTCCTCTATATTTCCACAGCTCCCAACCTAGTTCATTACTGTATTTACTCCTGCCTAAACAATTTTGATAGCCCCCAACAGTTGTTACAGTCTCTATTTTTTCTCTACTCTAATTCCTACTTTAGACCATTGTCAGACAGACTTCCCTTTTGCATAGATCTAGTTACTCCTCTGCTTCTGAAAAATATAATATTATTCTTTAATGGCTATTGAGTAAAGTTGAAACACCAGGCCTTTATGATAGGAACTAGACTGAACTTCTAACCATATAATGTTTACTTTGTATTGATAGCCAGTAAAAGAAAAACAAAAAACAAAACTATTCCCCTTATTCTGAACATATCCTGTGCTTCTACACTTTCAAACCTTTACTCACACTATTCTTCATGCCTGGAATAGTTGCTCTGCTTGGAGTTGTCTATTGAAATTTTATCACCTTTAATTCAGGGATTCTGAAACTTTTCAGAATAAGAGATGAAATTTATAAAATTAAATACACATATTACATTTGAAGATAGCTTAATGAAAATAAAACTATGTGTTTTTGCCACCATTCAAATTCACAATCACCATTAAATGTGCTTACAGGCTTCTTTAGGGGTTAAGAAATATTGATTAAAAAAAAAAACAAGCAAGGAACAAGCTCTTATTAGGGAGCTAAACAGCATAGTGGACAAAGTGATGGGCTTAACATAAGAAATATCTGAATTTGAATCCAGTCTCAAATATTAACTATGTGATTCTTGATAAGTCATTTAATGTCTCTCTTCCACAATTTTCTCATTCAATTAAAAAAAAAAACCTACCTCATAGGGTTGTTATAATTATCTGATGAATACTTTATTCATTCACATCATCTTGTAAAGCTCTTTGAAAATCTTAAAGTCCTGTATAAATGTTTATCATCATTATTATTAGGCATCTATTATATGCCAGGTGCTGTAATAGCTGTTAGTGATACAAATTCAACCTTTCCTATGAAGTCTTTCCTAAGTTCTAATTCAGATAACATATCCCTATCTCTTTCCTTCTTTTCACACAGCAGTCTGTTTGCATCTCTCTGTTTGTGTGGTAATGATTATTCATGTACATGTCTTTTCAGTAAAGTCCATATCTGGTTTCAAATAGAAAAAAAACAAAACAAAACTGTGTTCTTCAATGTCCAATGCCAGTGATAAGAAGCTCTGAAGTTTGTTTCCATTCTGGAAAAGGATTTAAGTACAGGTCAGTCTTCTGAAGACTTGTCTAGCGACATTTGGTCAAGGGCAAGCATCACCAGGTTGACATTGGGGCTATCAATACTTTTATCACACACACACAGATATACATATATATATATATCACACATATGTATATATATATCATATATGTATGTATACGTACTATGTATAGACTATGTATGCTTATAAGTATGTATGCATAGAGACTATATATATATGCAGACTATACACACATACACGTATACATATACAGATTGAGTATGTGTGTATATACATGTATGTCTGTGTGCATATATGTATATATGCATGTATATGCACATACATACATATATAGATGTAGATTCTGGGTGTGTGTGCATGTAGCTAAAAGGATCTTCAATAGTAAGAGCACTTAAAGGGACAAAATCATAGATACCTTAAATTGAAGTTGAGGTAGTATGTATTTTATTCCATTGTTGTTCAAAGATTTCAGTCATGGTTGATACTTGGTAGCCCCATTTTGGGGATTTTCTTGGCAAAGATCCTGGAGGGATTATGTCATTTCCTTTCCAGCTTATATTATAGATGATGAAACTGAGGCAAAAAGGGTTAAATAGTAAGTTTCTGAGGCCAGATTTGAACTCAGGAAGATGATTTTCTCTGACTCCAGGCTAGGTACTCTATTCATTGTGCCACCTAGTCAACAGACATTAAATTATATAAGATTTTGATTCTGATTTAGTGAGACTTTCAGTCTTCCCCAGTAGTGTGGCACAGTTCACTTTAATTTAACATAATATAACAAACATCTATTAAAATCCTTCTATACTGAGAAAATGATTGGATGCTAATGTAATAAGAAATAAGACTCCTAACTCCAAGGGCTATACAACATGATAGAGGTTATTATGGCATAAACATGAATAAAAAGAATTCAAGGCAGTACATAATAATAGCCAAGGGGGAAAAAGAGACAAAGGAAATTTGGAAATCTAAAAGGAGGATAGAGGTGTGTGGGTAGAGAAGGAGGGATAGAGATAGAGGGAAGGAGGGAGTTAGGGAGAGAGAGAGATCTCATGGTTTAGAAGTTAAAGAGAGTTTAGAGATTTCGTCGTTCTTTCACCTCATTCTATGGAAAAGGATACTGAGGTCCAGAGGCTTGCTAAAGGTAATACATAATAAGTGAGATGAAGATCCAGGACATTTTATGGAAGGGTCTGGTGCTAAAAAAAAAAAAAAAAGACTGTATTCCCTGTTTGTGGAAATCCTATACCAGTTGGAAGAAGGGAGTGTATAGTACAATTTCTATACAATTTGCCTGGGATATAAATCACAAGGTAAAGTTAAGTAGAATGAAAAGCTTGATTGGTGCTAAGGAATAGAGTCTACATTTTATTCTATGATCAATAGGGAGTCATTTGATTTTTGAGCAGAACAGCAGCATGATGAAAATCAACCAATAGGAAGATTATTTTTGGCATCTCTGGGAAGGAAAGATTGGAGGAGAAAGAAATGGTGATGAGAAGATTGGAGGAGAAAGAAATGGTGATGAGAGCAGTTGAAGGCAATTAAGATAAAAGGTGTTGAAAGCCTGAAATATGGTAGTGGCAATATAAATAGAAGATGAAAAAGATGGAATGTAAGACATGTTGTATAAGTAGAATCAATGGGTCTTAGGCAATTGATAGAATGGAGAAGTGAGGAGGAGTGCAGAATCAAAATCCTGCACATTTTGAGTCTTAGTGACTAGGAGCACAGGTTAATATGGAAGGAGAGGTTTAGGACTTGAAAATCTGAGTTCAGATTTAAGTCTGGCATTGAGTTTGAGATGCTGGTGGAATAGTGAAGTAGGGATATCTAACTGCTTATGAGAAGTACAGGCATGGAGCTAATGATAATGATTGAAAGTATATAGTTTTAGGATTAATCTCTAGAAATGTAGTAAGGGCATTCATGGGAGTTAAAATCATTAAGAAAGAGACTGTAAGAGAAAAGACTGAGTACAGATATGAGAAAGGTTCAGATTTAAAAGAAGATGAGCCAAGGGCAGTGAACAAGAAAGATAATTGAATTAAAAGGAAGAAGGCTAGGAGAGAGCTTTGTCATAAAAACTAGTTCTCTACATACATTAGTAACTTAATTGTTTATAGAATTGATTGTATTTTAAAGTAGAGATGAAAATCAAGATATTCTTAGACTTTCCATTTCCATCCAATAACTTTCCATTAACTATCTAATGATGTCCTTCTTTGGAAAACATGTGAGTTTAGAGTTTATCTTAACACCATTGTTGATCACCACTGTGGAGAATGGCTCTTTGGTATGACCAACTGATTCCCCTTGTGGAAAGGATTGAGTGTTTTGTAATACTAGTGATAGTACCATTGAAATTCTTTAAGGTTAATCAGGTTACTTCCTTATGACTTACCTATCTTATGATGTTGGTGCTGCAAATGTTTTGATTGTTCCAATTTTGTAGACGAGAAAATTATCTCAAAGAGGCAAAGAAACTTTACTAAGGTTATGTTTACTATTATGTACTTCAAGGAGGTAAGAAGAGATGAATGAATAAAAACAATTTCTTTGGAATTTATTTTCTAATTGTTTCCAATAAGGCTTTTTCTCATTAAGGTTAATATGTCAAGGATCCATGATTTTGTTTAATGTGAAAATCCTCTCTTTCAACAAATATTCTAACCATCTCTCAGAAATAGCTCATAATATGAGACCTGAGGGTAAGTTACAGTGGGACTAGTAATGTCAGATCTGGGAATTTGGGAGCATTATACAGAATGTAATCAATCATTGGGAGATAGAAACTCAGTGTATTACCCTTACTCTCTGCCCACCCCCCACCCCAATTCTAGGCATTAGTTAGTACAGGGGAAAATTGCCATAGTTTTTTTTTTTTTTTATGAGTTAACCTTTGATTATTTGTACAGGTTTCATAGCTAGTAAATATCAGAGGCTGGGTTTAAACCCAAATCTTTCTGCCTCAAATATCAATATTCTGTCCACTTTGCTATGGTGCCCCTTTACTTTTACTTTAGCATAAATAAAAAAAAATGTTAGTAGAAGATAGCCTTAATAATGTATTCTAAATTACAATGACTGTTAAAAATGTGTTCCTTTTATCATAAAAATATGAACAACTGACAGTTGGTTCAGGATTGACCTGTTTTTCAGTTACATACAAGAGTACTTGATAACAAGGGGGTACTTCCTTATCTTTACTTGCACATAAAAATCATGGCATGTATTATAAAGTTATATGCCAAAAAATGCCAACCTGCTGAAAATTATAGCTATTACCCTTTTAAACAGGATAACAAAACTCCCCAATGTTATTATATTCCTATGACAAGGCTTTGAAAGGTAATACTGAAGAGGTTTTGTGATAAGAACTGATATGCTGGTAGAGGAACTCTCTTGTAAGCATATTATTGATTTATGCAAGCTATCCAATGACCATGACTTATTTTTCAATCTCTGAACATTTTCAGAAACACTTTGCTTTTATCTGTAAAATTCACATGTGTATTTGCTAGGACAATTCAAACTATTAAGCATCCTACTATCAAATCGCCCACTGAAGGGTTTCTTTGGAGAGACATGGTTTTTAACAGTTCCTTATCCTTTAGATAAACTCTAGGCTGATCTTCTGGCTTTGTCCTCAAAGAATATCCTATGAAAGGTTCACAGTAAGGATAGCATTTAAAAATGATATCATGCAAGTTTTTCTTCCAGACTTGTTTTCCTTTGGTCTCACTCCTGTGTCAAAAATATTATTAGAAAAATACTTGCTATTCACAATAGCACTTTTGGCCCTGAACTAGTCAGAATCACAATACATTTCAAAAGCTCAGAGAGTTGCAATGAAATGTTTAGATTTACATATTTTCTATAATCCTATTTTACAAATAACACCAATACCTTCATCAGAAATGTATAACAATAACAACAGCAACAAGAAGTGTGTCTTAGATACTTCAGGGCTTGCAAGACATTTTACATATTTTGCATGTGGTCCTCACAACTATATGAGGTAGGTGAAATTGTATGTTAGAGATGAGGAAATTGAAGCTGCAAGAGGCTTAGTGATTTTTCGAAGATCTTATGACCAGTAAGTATCTGATGAAGGATTCTAACTCAAATTTTACTGATTTCAGATCTAAAATCAATTTCTATACCTCCTAGGAATATCAATTTACAACATACGTTTGTTTGTCTGAACATAAGCATACTCTCAACCCATAGCTATGTTTCCAACAGGAAGCTAGAATTCCCCATAGTTTTGGTACTCAGGCAAGCAGGAAGGTCTGAAAATAAACCAATCAAGTCAAAAGGAGTCTATATTCGAAACCTCTTTAGGAAAAGAACAAGCCTCACCTTCCTGGGATGGGGTCTTAGCAAAAGCTAATTCAGCTTGCACAGCAGGACTGTATTGAAACATTGCTACTCCAGAAAATCAAGGAAAATCTTGGGACAGTAGGAAGGGTACTATACAGGGTCCATGTCCTAGCTGTCCATCTGGTAGCTTTAGATTCAAAGCAATTGGGGTGGCTAGTTGGTCCAGTGAATAGAGCACCAGCTCTGGAGGCAGTAGGACCTGAGTTCAAATCTGACCTTAGACACTTGACACACTTACTACCTGTGTGACTTTTGGTGAGTCACTTAATCCCAATTGCCCTCCAAAAAAAAAGATAGATAGATAGATAGATAGATAGATAGATAGATAGATTGATTGATTTGAAGTAATCATTCTATTATTTTTTTCTATGTTGCTGAAATAATACTATAAGTACACTCTAAATTTTTGATGGCTTAGAAGGAAGATATTTAGAGACCTTCCATTCCAATCTTTATTTAGATCATGGACTGAGTCCATATGAAAACTTTTTTTATAAGTAGTCATCTAGCATCAGTTTCAACAGTATGAGTAATGGGAATCTTAGTGCCTAACAGGCAGAGTGCTGTATATTGATAAGTATTGGGCAGTTTTTTTTTTCCTGATGTTGAATTGAAATCCACTTTCCTATTAATTTTCACCCACCATTCACATTTCTGCCCTCAACTCGACTAAATCTTTTCTTATCTTGGCTGTACATTTTTATATAATTTACCCCATTCCCCTATGGCATAGATAGAAAAGGCCTCCACACTTAGGTTAGTCTCATCAGGATACACTTCAGTTTGTCAATATTATTCCTTCTTAAATGTGACATCCTCAACTATACACAGGATGAAGCTTCTGTTACGTAAGTTGTTATTTAATCATTTCAATTGTGTCCAACACTTCATGACCCTATTTGGGGTTTTCTTGGCAAAGATACTTGAGTGGTTTGATATTCCTTCCTCCAACTGATTTTACAGAGAAGGAAACTAAGGCAAACAGAGTCAAATGACTTGCCTAGAGTAACACAGCTAGTAAGTGCCTGAGACCAGATCTGAACTTGGGTCTTCCTGACTACAGGCCAAGTGATCTATCCACCACACTACCTAGCTCCCCTTCTGTTACATTATTTAGGTTTAATAACCCAAGAACTTATTTAGAGATGTACATGAAGGATATGGGGATAACAATACCATAGTGTGTAGGTTGGGGGTGCTTATAAAACTGAAAGATAACAGAAAATCAATGAACTACTGAAAATTGAATTTCTTTTGAATAGATAACAGACTTGAAGATTACACGGAAAATAAGATTGTGATATTCTTTTCATAAATGTGATATCCTTTTGATAAAATATTATGTACAAAACCCCCAGTTGCCTTCAAAGGCAACCAAATTGATTTTATTTAGCATTTTTAAATGCCTACTGTGTGCTCAACAGTGCAAAAGACACCATTAACTGCTAAAATGACAGATCACATGACTTACTAGCATTAAATTACAACTATGGAGCCTGGATATAAGTAGTGAGACGTAGTGTATTGTGTAGGATATAAGAACTAGTATGGTTTTATTAGAGCAGGGATTCTTAATCTTTTTTTTTAATTGAGCATTATTTTTTTAATCTGATGAAATCTATTGGCCCCTTCTCAGAACAATGTTCAGTTACATTTATAATTGGAGGAAATACTAAATTTTAGTTAAAACTTATTAAAAATAAATACATTTGTTTCCAACACAAATAATTGACATCCTGAAGTTACAGACCTAAGGCTAAGAACCCCTTGATTTAGTAGCATCCTGGAATAGCAGATAGAATGCTGGACTAGAACATGTTTCAAATCCTATCCCTAATGTGACAAATTTGTGATTTAACATCATGGAGTCTTGATTTGCTCCTTTGCAGAATTAGAATACTAACTTTTGCACCTAACTTATAGGCAAAGTTGTATTAATAAATGCTTAAGAAATGGTATAATTATCATGAAAGGTTCACAGTAAGGATAATATTTACAAATGATATCACTTTTGTCACAAATTTTAAGTTGTACGTTAATTATCTGAGACTGATTTTTAGTGTTTGCTTATTTCTGAGGTGTAAATACACTGAAAATGGTGGAATTGGATTCTGGTTTAAGCTGGCTCCAACACTCACTCCAACAGAATTTTTCTGAAATTTGAATGAGAATATTTCTACATCATATGCTCTATGCATTTCACTTATTATCATAGTCATATTGTTTTTGTAGCAGTGGTGGTTGTAGTCATAGTAGTAGTGGTAATAATCTAAAATTAGAAAAAGATTTTAGAGTTCATCATACAAAGATACTGAAGCCAGAGAGAAGTAATGATTTATCAAAGCAAGAAACAAAGTAGGGAATGGAAATCGAGTGAGTTTAATGTTATTCTCACTATATACATTTTCCATAACTATTTGGCTGTAGTGGGTTAGGTTTAGTAATAAAAAGAAAATGATACAATAAGAGTTAATTAATCTGACATTGTCTTTACCAATGAGACCATTTTAAGACCTTTGTGAAAACAAGTAGCTGAGAAAAAGGCAGATGTGTGTGTGTGTGTGTGTGCGCGCGCGTGCGCGCGTGTGTGTGTGTGTGTGTGTAAAGAAAGGGAGAAAAGACTCTTGGGAAGGAAAATATATAGCCATTGTCTACCCAAAAGCAAATCCTTGCAGGATTCTTATCTATATTGGCTTCCTGAAGCAAGGGGATGAAATGGATGTGGTGCTGGGCCTGTAGTGGTGAAGTTCTGATTTAAAAAACAGCCTCATACATTTACTAGCTATGTGACCCTGAGAAAGTCACTTATCCTCTGTTTCCTCATCGCAAAATGAAAATAATAATAGTATCTTACCTCCCAGAGTAGTTGTGAGTATAAAAAGTGTTAATATTTGTAGTGCACTTTGCAGACTTTAAAGCACTGCTGATACAGTGGGAGATGGGGTAGGAAGGAAATAAACAATTATATAATAGCAGGCACTGTGCTGAGCAAGTTTTTTATGAATATCTCATCTGATCCTCAGAACAACACTGAGAGGTTGTTCTATTTGCTGTTATTGGTCTTCTTCCCATTTTTTGGCTCTACCTCCCCACTTCTATGAATAAACTTAGGGTTATGGTTATGGAAAACCACATATATTTTTAGAATTTTGTCAGCCTATTGGTTAGTATGACTGAACTGTTTTCTTACCTTTTTATGCTTTGTCACATGACCTTGATACCTGTGTGTGGGACAGAGGGACAATGCTTACATCAGAAAATATAGGTAATGTAAAAATAAAATATATCTGCAACATTTTAAGTAGTAAGAGTGGAAAAGTGATTTTTATTTTGGATTTTTTTTTTTGCTCTTTTGGAAGGGGGAAGGCTGGGCAATCAGAATTAAGTGACTTGCCCAAGGTCACATGGTAAATGTTAAGTATCTGAGGACAGATTTGAACTCAGGTTCTCCTGACTCCAGGGCCATTGCTCTATTCACTATACCACCTAGCCTTCCCAGGAAAAGTGACTTTTAAAAGAAGTTTCTATTTTATTTACAAAACTGCTGTTTGATGCTAGTAATCAATTAGATAGATGCAATCAAAACAAAGTCATTTTAATGATGAGAAAACGAACTGGGAGGGGACTTCCAGGCTAAGATAAACTGGAAGATTTTGCAGGTGAGGTTTAACTGTCAGGAAAATATCCCCCAGAATGGAACTAAGACACTCCTTTAAGACATATTCAAGGCATTCAGAAAGTATCACCAGACCACATGCTTCTTCTTATGTCTGATAAACCGAGTCCTTGGATCCCAAGATAATGCTGGATTGAGATTTAAACCTATTCTCATTAATCCATACCTTTTCTCTGATTGATTAGGATCCATGAAATAAATGGAAAGAATTAGTCTGAATTAGAAGATAAATTGTACTCTTAATTTGCCTCTGAGACTAGACTATAGAGATATTAAAAACACAAATACCAACAATTAAATGTGGGAGGAGGGACAAGACAGAATGACCACGTAGAAATTTCAAATTGACTAATATTAGTAGCTTACATTTATATAGCACCTCATAATTTACTAAGTACTTTTCTCAAAACCCCCAAAAAGTTATGTGAAGAAAATAAGCTTTGCTAACCCCACTTTTGCAAAAATGAGGAAAAGGAGCTTCAGAGATGAGCTAGTCAGTATCATCCAGCTAAAAACTGACAAGGTGGGAATATGCCCATGCAGGATATGGTTGAGGTCAAGTCAATTCAAATCAACAGATGTTCATTAAGCACCTGTTATGTACAAGGAACTGATCTAAACACTACAGCCTTATGCTTTACTAGAGCTACCCCTGTGTTGTCATCTAAAATAGAAAAGGGAAAAAACAAGACATGCATACTTCCTTGCCTTGCAATTAATTTAGAGGCTTCTGAAAATCTAATTTTTACTCAGCCTGTGATAAATACTTTTGAAGTATAAGAGAAAAAATAGAAAACCTAGCATTTGATTAGTCCTGACTTCCTGGATCTTTTTGAAACAGTCCCAAACTAGAAAACTCAGCAAACTTGCCATGAAACTCAGAAAAGTTCAAATTCTTAAGTTTTAGGTAGACTCTATTCCATATGCTACAGATATTCAGAATTATGTGACCAATTAAAATCAGCATAGCAAAAAATGTATGAATTACTTTATTAGTCCTGTGGGTATACTGATGAATGATGACACAATTGGCCTCAGTGGAGCTTATGATCAAGTGGACAATGCTTCCCATATATAGAGTATGGTGACTGGCCTCTAGGTCAAGGAAATTTGAGGTCAAGACACGTCTCTGGCATATATTTCCGGGGTGACCCTGGGCAAGACACTTGCCATCTCTATTGTCTAGACAATTCTCCAAGACCATAAATTACAGAATAGGTGATGATGTTTATTGGTAAAAGGAATTTTCTCACCCCATAAGTTCTCTTTAACAATGAAGTCGGGGCAGCAAGGTGGTGCCACGAATAGGGCACTGGCCCAGAAGTCAGGAGGACCTCAGTTCAAACGTGACCTCAGACACTTAACACAAAATCTAGCCATGTGACCTTGGGCAAGTCACTTAACCCAATTGCCCTCCAAAAAGCAAACAAAACAAAACAAAACAAAAAAACAATGAAGTCAGAGCTACAGTAGCTACTCATTTGTATAGTATTTTTCTTATTACAACCCTATGAGATGGATTTATTTTTTAGACTAATAAAGAGATTTAAAGAGTATCATGAATTTTCTAGAGATTACATATATAATAAGTATAGATAAGGGGTTCAGGATTTTATCTTTGAAACTCACGTATATCATAATCATTCTGAAAAATTTAAACTAATACAAAGAGGTAATAGGAAAGGTAATGTTTTATAGTGCAACTAATTCATTTCACAGATATTTATTATATACTTTATTAAACTTTTTATTTCTCTCACTCCACCATAATACTTTAAGCTTTATACCACTTCTCAAGGAGCACAAAGTGAACCAAGAGACTAAGGTCTTTTGATAGAAAGTACATTATTGTTTTTAAATTTATTTTTAATTTTTTCTATGTGATGATCAGTGTCATTTCAAAGAAATCTGTGACAGAATGGAAAAACTAAAGTAATAAGGTCTTGCAGTCAATTAATAAATCAGTCCAGAAGTATCTATTGAGCATTTACAATGTGTCAGGTATGTCCTTTGGCACAGGGAATACAAAGGGAGGTAAAAAATATGCTCTCTGTCCTCCAGGTAGTAGCATTCTAATGAGATAAGATAGTGTGTGTATATATGTATGTATGCATCCATGTATGTGTATATGCATGTATATATGTCAATGTGTTTATGTACATATACATACATATGTATGTATATATTTGTATATTTAAATACATATACATTCATATGTATGTATATATTTGTATATATACATATGTGTGTAGAGAGAGAGAGATACAGAATGTAATCTCAGAGGAAGGCACTTGTATGAGGGTATCACTGAGAAAGACTTCTTTTGAAGTTTTATCTTAAAGAATTAGATGTAACATCTGCATGAACTCACAGAATTATAGAATTGAAAGAAACTTCAGAGGTCATGTACTCCCTCTTATACATGAGTAGCACGTCCCTCTACAACATCCATGACAAGTGATGCCTAAGATTTGAAATATTTCCAGGGGTGGAAAGCTTATCCCCTCCCATTCTAGCCTATTCCACTTTTGTACAACTATTATTTTGAAGAATTTTTTTCTTACAAGGCACCAAATTTTGCTTTGATATTACTTTCACTCATCGGTATGCATTTTATCTCCTGGAGTAAATAGGGCAAGTTTATCTACCTTTCTCTCTCTCTCTCTCTCTCTATTTATTAGTAAATAGAGCAAGTTTATCTATCTATTCATTCATTCATTATTTTCCCCACCTGACAGCCCTTTAGGTTCTTCTATTTTAACTTTAATAATATTTTATTTTTCTCATTTGTACATCAACACAGTTTTCAGCATTCAATCTTATATTTTGAGTTTCAGGTTTTGTTTTGTTTTGTTTTTTACCACCTTCCTTTAATAGCATTTTCCATCATGAATCCTTTTTATTTTTATTGTATCATCATGTTGCTTAGAAGAATTGCATCATTCACAGTTAATCATTCTATGATGTTGTAATAGTGGATATGCTATTTCTGGTTTTGTTTACTTTGTACCAGTTCATACAAGTTTTCAAAGTTTTTTAGAAATCTGCCTGTTCATAATTTTAAAAATTATTTAATATTTTATTTTCCCCAGTTACATGTAAAAGCAATTTTTAACGTTCATTTTTAAAATTTTGAGTTCCAGATTTTCTCCATTCCTTCCTCCCCATCTCACCTGCTATTGCAAAGGCAAGAAAATATATCCATGATAGTCATGTTGTAAAAGAAAACATAGAGAAGAAAAAAAAAACTAAAAAAAATAAAGCTTTTTAAAGTATTGTTTAATCTGTATTCAGACATCAGTTATTTCTATGGGGATGGACTACACATTTTATTATAAGTCCTTTAGAGTTGTCTTGGGTAGATGCATTGCTGAGAATAGCTTAATCAGTCACATCTGATCATCCCACAATATTGTTGTTACTTTCTGTGCAGTATATTTCACTTTGCATCAACTAATATAAATCTTTCCAGGATTTTGAGAGCATCCTGCCCATCATTTCTTATAGTAACAGTAGTATTCCATCATAATTACGTTGCAGAACTTGTTTAACCATTCCCCAATTGATAGATATCCCCTCAACTTCTAAATCTTTACACCCAGAAAAGATCTACTATAAATACTTTTGTACATATAGGTTCTTTTCCTTTTTAAAATCTATTTTGCTAATAAACCTAGTAGTGTTATTGCTAGGTCAAAGGTTATTCCTGGATTTATAGCCCTTTGGGCATAGTTCCAAATTGCTCTAGAGAATGGTTGCATCAGTCCACAAATCTACCAACAATGCATAAAGTCTCATTTTTTCCACACCCCCTCCAACATTTGCAATTTACCTTTTCTCTCCCTTTATCCAATTTAATAGGTATATAATAGTAACTGAGAATTATTTTAATTTGCATTTCTCCAATAGTGAGTTGGGTATTTTTTTTCATATGACTATAGATAGTTTGATTTATTCATACAAAAACTGATATATTTTGATCTTTTATCAATTAGTGAATGGCCCTTATTTTTATAAATTTGACTCAGTTCTTTATATCTGTGAGAAATGAGGCCTTTCTCAGAGAAACTTGCTTAATTTTTTTTCATAGTTATTATTTCTAACTATTTTCCTCCATCCTATCCCTCCATTTATACTATTCTCTCTCTCCTTTCACCCTCTTTCTTTTCTAAAGTGTTTTGTTTCTGACTATACCCTTCCCTCAATCTGCTTTTCCATCTATCACAGTCCTCTAATCCCCTTCCCCTACTACTTTCCTACAGGGTAAATAGGATAGATTTATATATCCAATTGAGTGTGTATTTTTCCCTCTTTGAGCCACTTCTGATGAGTTTCACTCAATAGCCCCCACCTACTCCTCTCCCCTCCACTGTAAAAGCTGTTTCTTGTCTCTTGTATGTGAGATGATTTAACCCATTCTACCTCCCCCTTTCTCTTTTTCCCAGTACATTCTTCTCTCACCCCTTAACTTTTTTTTTATCATCCCATCATTCTTTCAATTCACACCTATATACACCTAATGGCCCTAAAAGTGAGAAAGGACTTATGAGTTAGCATTATTATTTTCCCAAGTAAGAATGTAAACAGTCTAGCCTTATTAAGTCTCTTATAATTTCCCTTTCATGTTTACCTTTTGATGTTCCTCTTGAGTCATACTTGAAAGTCAAATTTTCTATTCAGCTCTGGTCTTTTCATCAAGAATGCTTGAAAGTCCTCTATCTCATTCAATATCCATTTTTTCACCTGAAAGACTGTACTCTGTTTAGCTGGGTAGGTGATTCTTGGTTGCAATCCTAGCTCTTTTATCCTCTGAAAAATCATATAATAAGCCCTCTGATACTTTAATGTTGAAGCTGCTAATTCTCGTGTTATCCTGACTGTAGCTCTGTAATACTTAAATTATTTCTTCCTGGCTGCTTACAGTATTTTTTTCCTTGACCTGGGAACTTAGAAATTTGGTACAATTCTGGAAGTTTCATTTTGCAATCTCTTTCAGGACGTAATTGGTAGATTCTTTCAATTTCTATTTTACCCTCTGTTTCTAGAATATCAGGGCAGTTTTCCTTGATAATTTCTTGAAAAAAGATGTCTAGACTCCTTTTTTAATAATGGCTGCCAGGTAGTTCAATAATTTTTAAATTCTCTCTTCTGGATCTATTTTGCAGGTCAGTTGTTTTCTCAGTGAGATATTTCACATTGTCTTCTATTTTTTGCATCTTTTATTTTACTGTTCCTTTTGTTATATTTTTGTTTTTTATCATTTTTTCCTTTTAATCTCTCATGATGCTATTAGCTTTCATTTGTTCCTTTCTAATTTTTAAGGAATTATTTTCTTCAGTGAGCTTTTGTGCCTCCTTTTCCATTTGGCCAATCAAATTTTGGCTGAATCAGAATTTTTAAGGCATTCTTCTCCTCATTGCCTTTTTGGACCTTCTTTACCACTTGACCTAATCTGGTTTTTAAGGTGCTGTTTTCTTCAGTGTTTTTGGTTTGTTTCTTTATCCTTTACCAAGCTGTTGCCTTACTTTTCATTATTTTCTTAAACTACTCATTTCCCTTCCCATTTATTCTCTACTTCTTATACTTGATTTTCAAAATCCTTTTTGAGATCTTCCATGGCCTAAGACCAATTCATATTTTTCTTGGAGACTTTTAATATTGGAGCTTTGACTTTGTTTTCTTCTTCTGAATGTGTTTTGATCTTCCTTGTCACCATAGTGTCTTCCAATAGACAATTTTCCCCCATTGTTTGCTCATTTTCTTGGCCTATTAATTGACTTTTAACTCTTTGTTAAAACAGATGGCACACTGTTCTAAGCTTTAGGGAATTTGTACATTTATTTTAAGAGATACTTCTAGGGACCTGTAAGTTTTCAGTTCTTCCAAGGTGGTATGATCTAAGGAGAAATGCTTACTACTTTCCAATCCTGTGCTCTTGTCTGTGAGTAACCACACGCATTATTTTCTGCCCTGAAACTATGAGGAGGGTCCACCTTCCAGTATGGCCACAAGCTCTGTTGTGCCAGTGCTCCTGTTCAACTGGGGACTGTTAAACATCACTGTTAGAACCTAGAAATGTTGTTGTATGCCCTTCATTTATGAAGAGGATTAATGACATCATGGGGTAATGTCTTGATTGGTATGTGAATTAGATTTAAATGAGGCAGTGATGTCATTAATAAAGGAAAACCCCTTGCTCTAGTGGAAGGAAATTGGAATGGTAGAATTCTAAATAGCACTAAAAAGTCAAAGGCAGGATTTTGGGGTGAGAGGCAGGGGAATTAAATCCTCCTTTTTTACCTTCTTAAGACTGTAGCATAATATTTTCATTACTATTTTCAGACACAGTAAAAATATTTTGTCATTCAATTGTGTGATTATACATGATTGCCTATATTTGAGCAGTTTATCATATCAGTGTAAGTTGTGAAACGCATGTCTTGACTAAATTGGAAAGTTGATATTTTTGCTACAAATGAACATAATATTTCTATCATTTTTAAAGTACCACTGT
The DNA here is from genome assembly GCA_011680675.1 of Gymnobelideus leadbeateri. NCBI lineage: Eukaryota > Metazoa > Chordata > Mammalia > Diprotodontia > Petauridae > Gymnobelideus > Gymnobelideus leadbeateri. The sequence goes on from WOXC01004303.1 coordinate 319,608, forward strand.
GTTGAACAATGCTCAAATGTAGGCTACCTCAGTATTTCTAGATTTTCCTTTGTACTCAATCTTCAATAATTTAATCTCCACTGAGAGTCAACACATTTGTCACAGTAACTTACACTTTCACTATTTCAATTGAATTGCAAGTATCCATAACAAATTCCCTCATTCATTATTAAAATCCTTGGTGAGTGCTAATCACTCACAAAGTTGAGTGTTTTGGTTAACCGAAATATTGAGCTTGTCCATGTCCAGTGAATGAAAGAGGGTGTAAGATTTTTCATTGCTTTGTTGTACTCATGATGCTAAATATTTCACTTAAAAGAAACAATTTCTTATATTATCCAAAGAATACTGAGTCTCACAAGCAAATATTCAGTGGCTCAGTAATTTCCTCAGTATAACAGAAATATCTACAATATATATATATCAAAATCCTTCTATGATGTAAACAATAACTCCATGGTCCCCCTTTGTAGAACATTTGTCCCTTTGGTGGTGGAATTCAACTAAAGAACACTCAGAAGAGGAATACTTTGAGAAATAAGGAGGGGGAATGATTTTATTCTACCCCCTCCTCCTTAAACAGAGGAGGATCTCATGATCTTTCAAGGCTCAGAAATTTTGGTACTTTGATTGAGATACTTGTCTTAGCAATATTTGTAAAATAGCTGACTCCCAAATGTCTACGTCAGTAGCCAAGGCCCAAAAAAACAAAAAAAACTAGGCATGCTAATTAAAGGAAGATTTAAGACTCCACAAACTCAGTAGAAGCGCGCGCACACACACACACACACACACACACACACACACACACACACATATACATCTATACCTATATATCTATGTCTCTCTGTCTGTCTATTATCATGAATACTCCAGGAAAGGGACAAAAAGACTTCCAATTTCCAAGAAATATGTTAAGCCTTTGCAATTTTTTTTTAAATTTTGAGTGATTTTCTCCTGGAATTTGGATGTGTTTGTAGAAGAAAACAACATAAACCTTTGTGGGGATATTTTGTTCCAACTTTGCTTATTCTACCACCTTAAGGCAAACTCTTTAGTTTTAGCTAATTGAAAATGCATTATCATATAAGGAAACACATGAATGGAGCTAATGCTATAGCATTAGAAAACTACCCCAAATACAACAGAATTACTATTAAAAATCTGAGCAGGAGGAAGTAGTAGTTACATTCTGGACAACTACCTTGGCAATGACACTGTGCAGTTGGAAGAATAGCTCCAGAAAATGAACCACATACAGCTAGGGAAAATAGGTAGTAGAAAGAATAATGGATTTGGAGTAAGAGGAATTTAGTTCAAATTTGGATTTTGTCATTTGCTGCCTTTGTAACTGAAAAAGCCCCTTAACCTTTCTGGCTTTTCGGTTCTTCATCTGTATAAGGGAAATATGCAGTTCTAATAATGGTTTTATTTACAGTCATGTCAAATCTTAGAGCTTAGCTTGAATGTCTCTTCAAGGTCTAAATCTATAGACATAAAATTACACAATGCCCAGAGAGATTATGAAACTCTATGACAGCTAACAAATAAGAAAAATTTTTTCTCTTCAAAGATTCTGAGTTCCAACCTTGTAATATTATCGTTATGCCAATTCATGTCACCAAAATAAAATTTACTTGAAAGAGAGGCTACCTTATTTCATAGTCCCTTTCTAAGGTAAGAACTTTCAGATGGTAAACTATTTATAGCCTATATATCCCCCAAAGTTGCTCATTGCAGAGAGGATCTTACAAATCTTGGGGCAAAACAAATCATTGATTACATGACTGACTCTTGGTGTGTGTGTGTGTGTGTGTGTGTGTGTGTGTGTGTGTGTGTCTGTGTGTGTGTCTGTGTGTCTGTGTGTGTGTCTGTGTCTGGGTCTGTGTGATCAGTAAACTCATGCTTTGGTTGTTGTTATTTAATTCATATATTAACTGCTATTGATTCTTTAAATCCTTTGCCCTTTACACACTGGTAAGAATTTTGATGACTTTTGAAAGAACACTTACGTCTTGATGTTTGTTATACAGTTTCATCTTGAAATTTAGTTTACCTTGAAATTTAGGGTTACTGCCACCAAGTGTTAAAAATGTGCTACACTCATCAAGTGAAAAAGTTTCTGAAAAAAAAAAAAAGCATACTCATGAACTGTTAGAATTTTAGGACTAAGAGATACCTTACAATCTAATCCATTTCTTTTAATAAAAGGAAACCATCTTAGAGAGGTGAGGTGACTAGTTTAAGTTTATGCAGCTAGTTTATGACAGATACCAAAAGTAGGAGCCATGCTATCTTAGACAAGTTGACCAGACATTTGCTCCACATCCCTATTTTGCCTAACACTGACCTCTTAGGTGGAAGGGAATATGACTGGGGAAGGGAAATATCAGGAATCCTTTCTTGAGAAATGTTACCTAAGAACAACTTTAAAGGATCTATAAGACTAAGGGAAAAATAATCTGCTTTGGAACAATGTTTATTCAAGAAATAATGTTATATGAAACTTATGACTATTACCTGAGGTGGGTTTTCTCATTTTCTTTCCTTTTGAAAGCTTTTCCTTCATGATGATCTGAATTTTTCTCTCTGTTTGAGGGGAAAATAATTACCTGGATATAGATGTAGGATAAATGGTAGAACAGAATATATTACTTTCACATGTTCCTCTTCTTCCTCCTGTCCCTTAAATTAGAGTACTCTCTCTAGCTTTGCACCTTGATATTTGGCATTTTTATGTACATTTATTCTAATAATTCAACTTCTCATGCAGTTTCAGTTTATCTGTATCCTAATAATTTTAATATTTGCATCTCTAGTTCTGACTTTTTACGTCAAATGCAGTGCTGTATTTCCAAATGTCTACAGAAATCTCCATTTCCATATTTGTAATATTTTGATGTTAATATGTCTGAAGATAAATGAATCCTTTTCTCTCAAAGACTGGTTTCCTCTCCTAATAGACCTGTGTCTCATACTCATACCATCATTCTCTCATTTGTTTAAGCTATCTTTTATCTCCAATCAGAAGCATTTTTATTATTTTCCAGCAATATGATTTCAATTCCCTTCCCCTAAGTTATTTCAATGAAGAATTGTATTTGTTGCAAAGAAATGATTTTGAATAATTAATCTGATAGTTTTTAGGGAGATGGATTGATGTGGAAAGAGGTTGCATGCTGAAAGAACAACTAGAAGATTATCAAGATAATTGAGACATTAGGTAATAAGTACCTGGATTAGTCTCTTATTTCTTCTCCATGTTTAGGAAATATAGCCTATCTATATAAAGTTAATTAGAATTTCCTGGCTTCCATATTTAGCAATTTTATCATCATCATCGTTCATTCATTCATTCATTCATTCATTCATTCATTCATTCATTCATTCTACTTTAAATTGCATAGCAAGGATAGGTACTTTTTTTTTGATTAGCACTTGAGGTATGGGGAGGAGGGTCTTTTCATAATATTCATGTTTCTTTTCATCCCTTATATTTATCTTCTCCTGCCAAAGAGCTGCCCTAGCAGCTGGTATTAGTCAAGGAGAAATTGTTCTACATCTGTTCTACAAGCTAAGTCTCTTCAGTAGTGGGCAGATGGCCAAATGAGGAGAAACTTCTGTCTTAATCTTACTTTGGAAGGACTTCATGTGACTATCTAGTTTAAACATGTAGTTCACTCCCTGTCATTCTTTTATCATATAATTTTAATCTCAGAATTAAAAGGCACATCAGAAACCCTCTAGTCCAACCCCTAACAGAGTCATTAATCCTTTCCACAACAGCTCCAACTGGCAGCTATGTGGTTCAGTTGATAGAGTGCCAGGCCTGTAGTCATAAAAAATCACCTTCCCGAGTTCAAATCCAAATCTGGTCTCAGACATTTACTATCTGTTTGATCCTGGGCAAGTCACTTAATCCTGCTTGCCTCAATTTCCTCATCTATAAAATGAGCTGGAGAAGGAAATGCAAACCACTCTAGTATCTCTGCCAAGAAAACCCCAAAAATGGGGTCAGAAAGGACTGGTAATGACTGGAAACAACTGAACAAGAGCAACAACATCCCCAACTAATGATTATTTACCTTCTGCTTAAAGACCTTTAGTGTCAGAGATTTGAGAGGATTGCTCTTCCTCCACAGCCTACCCATCTAGTCATTTCTGTTTTCCTCATTTTCCAATTAACTTTTATTGATTTATCTGTTTATATATCATATTGTCTTTGCTTCCCTCACCCAATAGAACATAAGTTAACTTGAGGATAGGGAAGATTTTCATTTCTTTATTCCCAGTACCAAATACCTTGCACATAGTATGCAATTAAGTATAATTTGAAATCAGATTTAAATTTAATATTTCACAAGTTGGTCAAATCCATTTTAGATACTTCAAAGTGTTAGGAAATTAGTTCTTATATCAAGCCAAAATTTTCATCTCTGTAACTTTCAATATTTTTCTTAGAACTGCCCTGTAAACCTAATTACTCTTTTTTTATATGAAGACCTCAACAATCAGATCCCTCTTCTTCTGGACAAATAATTCTTTGGTGATAAAATATTTATAGAACATGTTTTTTTTTCTTTTTCTATTGCACATGCTATGTAGCTTGTCAATATTCAAATGAATTTGTGATGTCATTAAAGTGAGTATTCTTCCAAACCATGTAAATCACAACCCAAAAATATCTTCCCATTATGTATGCCTGCTTTTCATTTCTCCTGCTAATATCTCTATAGATTGCACTGAACATGATACTGACTTTCTTTGTTTCTTCTCTTTATTCCACATAGACTGATGAAGTTCAAAGACTTATCTCTAACTCTTACTATCTTATTTTTTTTTCTATCACACACTTCTGCAATGACATAGAGTTTCAGGCCTAGACTCAGGAAGACTAATCTTCCCGAGTTCAAATCTAGCCTCAGACCCTTACTAGCTGTATGACTCTGTGCAAGTCTCTTACCTAATGACTTCCTCACTTCCTTATTTGTAAAATGAGGTAAAGAAGGAAATGGCAAACCATTCTAGTATTTTTGCTAAGAAAACATTAAATTTGGTCACAAAGGATTGGACGTGACTAAAACAATTGTACAATAACAATAAAAATATTTCAAGTTCCTGGTGTGATACTCATTTTTAGCATCTTCACAGACTCTAGCATATTCCATGACAGAACACCATGATTATAATTTTGCTGCTATCCTTCATTTAATTGACACATCTCATCATCTAGGAGTTAATATTGGAATCAATCATTCATTATTTATTAAGCACCTACTATTGGCCAGACTCTGTGCCTATCACTGTGTATGAAAAAAAAAAAAAGAAAATTCTGACCTCAAAGACTTACAATATAATGGGAGAGACAACATTTAAACAAATAAGTTCAAAGTAAATTCATTTCAAAACTATAGAAATTAAAGGTTCTAAACTTTGATATATAAATTGTCAGTCATAACCTGATATCTAATACTATAGTCTTACCCCCAAAATAATAATAAATCCAAATAATGATTAGGAAGAAATGAATATGTTTGTATTATTTATATATTATATTATAATTTCATATGTCAATATTTAAGAACACTGAAACAATCACAATATCATCAACCCAATGTCAATATTTTTAATAGCATAGAATAATAAAGCTGGAAAAGATCTTAAACATCTTCTAGTCCATCTTGCTGAGAAAGACAATGAGATCCTGAAAGGTTAAGAGGATTATTCAAGATGACAGAGTGGTAGAGATAAACTTCCCAGTCCAAAGCTCTTTGCTCTTTGTTAGGTCAAGGCATTCACAATTACACAGACAATGCAAGCAAAACTGTCTGCTCCTGTATAATATCCCTGGATCATTAAGGAGAAAGATGATGCAGGAGGAGAAGGAATGTCTAATTTACTGGTATGCTTACTTGAGCTTCTGTACAATTTTGTGCTTTGTTGACCTGGCTTCAATTCACCAGGTATTGACATCAGGCACTGTTCCATGAAGCTTATATTTTTAGGTAAATCATTTGCTTCTCCAGGGTCGTAGTAAACATGGTGATGAACATCTGATCAAAGTCACTTAGATAGAAGGAATTCCTAATAAGAGAATGGAAAGAATTTGAATTCAAGCTGCTAAATGGTAATTCTGAATCATTGTTTATATTACTGTTATTTTTTTTGTTGTTATAATAGAGAATGGAAGCTTATAAAAAAAAAGTCCGGAATATAACTTTTTAAAAAAATTAGCATCATTTTAGTTTTGTGTCTTTCAAAAAGCATTACAAGTTCTCTATGATGTTTTGTTTCTAAAATGTATCTTTTGTCAAAAGAACAGTCTTCACTCCCATTTCAATCAATAACATTTACTTAAATATTTACATAAAAACTTATTATGTAAGAGGCAATAAGCTAAGTGCTGGGGATACAAAAAAAGGAAAAAGTCCCCACCCTAAACACTTAAAGGTTATTTTTCGGGGCGGCTAGGTGGCACAGTGAGTAGAGCGCCGGCCCTGGAGTCAGAAGGACCTGAGTTCGGATCCGGCCTCAGACACTTAACGCACACACAAACAAAAACCTAGCCATGTTGGGGCGGCTAGGTGGCGCAGTGAATAGAGTGCCGGCCCTGGAATCAGAAGGACCTGAGTTCGGAGCCGGCCTCCGACACTTAATCCGCACAAACAAAAACCTAGCCGTGTAACCTTGGGCAAGTTACTTAACCCCAATTGCCCTAACGGGGCGGCTAGGTGGCGCAGTGAGTAAGAGCACCGGCCTCGGAGTTTGGATGACCTGAGATCAGATCCGGCCTCAGAAAATGAGCACCCACGCATAAATCAAATGACTAGCCGTGTAACCTTGAGCAAGTTACTTAACCCCAATTGCTTTTAAAAAAAAAAAAAACCTAGCCATGTGACCTTGGGCAAGTTACTTAACCCCAATTGCCCTCCAAAAAGAAAAAAAAAGGTTATTTTTCTTCCAAATTTAAAAATATATCTCTTTAAAAAAATTATACATTTTATTTGAATACCTCAATCAGTCATTCACACCAAAAAAGAAAAGAAAATACCACTATCATACTACTTATTCAGAAAAAAATGTAACAATGTATGTTAAACTATTTACCATAATGATAGTGACTGACAGGCCATGTAAATTATAATTTTTGTTGTTTTCCATTTAGTAACAGAAAGGGAAATGGGTTTTAACTTTAATAAATTTGAACCAATATTGTCCATAAAGATTGTCTATCCTTAGTTTTATTGCCTATTAGTGTTGCCTTAATTTACATTATAGTAATTATGTTCTGTTATTTCAACTTAACATTTTTTTAAATTTCAAAAATAATTTATTGATGTTTAAAAAAAAATCACTGCTGTCATTTTAAGCCTTTCCCACTGGCCCTGTCTTTGGCATTTTAAAAAGATATATAATTAACCATAAAAAAATGAAAACATGGCATTATGAATAGGATACTAGATTTTAAATCAAGAAAACTTGAATTCAAATTCTGCCTCAGATCTCAAGGTATCTTTGTGTGTGTGTATGTATACCATCTATATATAAAGACATATATGCATATAAAATATGTATGTATGTGTATTTGCAAATATGTATATATGCAGTATATATGTATATACATATATATGTATATACTCAATTATATAGATACACACAGGTGTGTATGTAATTGGATTTAATGTCCTCTAAGATCCTGTCTAGCTCTAAATCGATTATCCCAGGATATGAAAATATCTGATATACCATGCTTCATTTTGCTTTTCTAGGGCAACTCTTCCTTACTAAGAAAATAGATGTACATTTCACTGTCAGTTGTCTTGAATCATGATTGTTCTTTGAATTTATATGAATCATTATTTTTTTGGCATTTTTCTCACTTATTGTATCATTGTCAGTATTTTTCTCTTGGTTTTTTGAATCACACTGCATTATTTCATGCAAATCATTCATGTTTTCCTGAATTTTTTTTGTATGTGTCATTCCTTATAAAGCAATAAATAAGTAGGATTATATGAAGTGATAGAAAGCTGGACTTGTAGCTGGAAAGGATTGCATTGAAGTCTAGACTATGATAATACCAAATGTGTGACCCTCAGCAACTTTATATTTAATATCTTACTATATTTTTAGTATCTTTAATATCTCAAAAAACTCCCTTAGACTTAATTTCTGAATGCATTCTCATTTGCTTTTGGAGAGGATAATTTCCAGCCCTTATTAAAACAGACAGCTATTATAATAGTGATACTAATTTGAATTATCACCTGACCTTCTTGTTCTAGAACACCACTTCAGCCTACAGTTTCTTCTCCTGATTCATTAGTTCTTCCTGGAATTTCCATTTTAAAGAAAGTGCCCAAGTCAACCATGTTCATTCCTTCATTTTTCTTCTGTTTCTGTTCCTGATTCTCTGGAATTCTTCCTTCACCATGCCAATGCTAAAATATGTTTTCCCCACCATCTGCCCCTTTCAATTTATATGTGTTGTCTTTGTGCATTAGAATACAGTCTCCTTGAGGGCAGGAATTATCTTCCTTTTTGCTTGTATGTGTTTTCCCATTGCTTTCTTTCAGTTCTTGGAAAAATAGCCCACATTTGATAAATAATATTTTTGTTTGAATCAATTTCTGTTTGTATCGATAATATATTCCTTTGTAGGGTGTTACTTAAGTTTTCATTTTGGTCTATAAATGCAGACTTTTAATATTATGCCTTTCTGAATGTATCCTTTTTGATGTAGAATATTATGTGCTTTTTTTTTTTAACATATAAGCATGTTTATTTCCTATACTATAGAAGAAACAGGCCAAGTCCTGTGTGTGTGTGTGTGTGTGTGTGTGTGTGTGTGTGTGTGTGTGTGCACGCGCGCACGTGTGTGTGTGCATGAAGGAAATTATTTTTCCTGTCATTTTAATAGCCACTTATTAAATTAGGATTAAGACTTCACTTCCTCATTAAGGGAATAGTCCCTATAGGCCAGTAAGTCAGTCTCAGAAGGACAAGACTGACAGATAAAATTGCCCAAATCTTTGGACAATATATTCTCTAATCTTGGGCAAGAGTCCACCCAACTGGGAGGCCTTACTTCTAGAGTGGTAAGGAGAATCTAAGCTAGGTGAATTTCAGCCCTAAAACATTAAGCCTATGCCCTTACAACCCTTCATTAGAGTTTAGTTTGATCCAACTCATGAAGAAAAAAAAGCAACCAGTAGTAGTCTGGGCAGCAATCATTCATTTGTCCAGATTGCTGGAGGTGGCTATGTCTCATGATCAAACCATGTTCTCAGCAGAAAGAGCTAAAGGCTACAAGTCCATCTCCTCATTTAAAAGACCTCCTCATTAATTGCCCTCCTCATTTAAAAGACCTCCTCATTAATTGTTCACCAATCAGGGTTGATTTCTCCTGTCAGGGGCATTCCCTTTCAAAAAAAATATTTGTCATTCAGTTTTCCCAATAGGTGTCTTTGATTACAAAGAGATACAACTGACCACCAATTTATTATCAACTAGTCTAACTAATAAATTGATTACTTACCCAGAATCTCTGTCTTTCAGGCTTTTCATTCATCTCATATACAGGTGTATATATACATATATATATGTATATATGTACATTCATCTTGCGTACAGGTATATATATATATATATATATATATATATATATATATATACACATGAGAAGAAATAAGATATCTTTCAGCTGTCACTTTTATAATGACTTTTTAGACTCGTAGTGGCTCAATATCGCTTCTATTCATTCTCTTTCCACACCTAGGCAGTGTTTCTCTTGCTTGTATTAGCACTGCTCATTAGGGTTCATGGAGAAGAAACCCAGTCTGAAATGAATATTCCTTCCAAACCTTACTTATACAACTGAGACTGGCCTTCCTTCCTCCCTCCCTCCCTTACTCCCTCTCTCCTTTTCTTTCTTTCTTTCTTTCGTTCTTTCTTTCTTTCTTTCTTTCTTTCTTTCTTTCCCTCCCTTTCTTTCTCTTTCACTCTTCTTTCTCTCATCCTCTTTCCCTTTATATATAGTTTTCCTTAAAAAAATTATGGTCATTATGTTAAATCATTAGGACTCTTTACTGAAATATTTTAAATGCATATTCTAAATTTCTATTTTAATATTATTTTCACAGGTATCTATCTTACTTTTGTGTACCAATTAAGATTTTTCTCAATTTGCTTTCCCATTTAGACAACATAAAACAATAGTATATACTTGGCACACTCTCACTAGTTTCCCCATAGTATTTTCTAAGAGGATATAGAGCATTGTTCTTAGCTTTGCTTTGTTATTTTTGTATCCTTATTTACATATTGATTAGCTGTCTTGCTGTTGATTTGGAATTTCCTTATCTAGAAGAACACTAAAGAAGCTTATTTAATATTAAATTTTTAACCACAGCTTAGGCAAACAAATCCCTGTCCCATCTTTAGGTATTCCAAAAGAAAAATGGTTCTTTGCGTTTAGCAGTGCTATTGTTATACTAAATCAAAATTCAGTTGTCTATTCAAATAAAGCATAACCAGAAATTTGCTAGGTTGGAGAAAAGTTGGGAAGGTCACTCAGGAATAAGATCATTGGAAGAATAAGGAAATGAGTAATGTTCTAGGGTGCTCTATGCTGTCTGAGCATATATAGAGGACTAATGTCTGCTTTGGTCACTGTGGGCAATAGATAAATTAAAGTGAAAAACCAATGCACTATAATTTTCTCAAACTCTAAGTCCCTTAAACAGAAATAATTTCCTCTTTTTCAAAATCCTTTTATCTTTAAAATTTTCCTATTTCAATTGATAGAACCACCACCTTAGTAATTATTTCTTACTCCCTTCTACATCACAGGCAAACTCGGGCTTCTCTCCAGAGATCCACTTTATTCAGTTCTGTACATGTGACGACGTCTGCCCAAGTCCAACCCATTCATCATGTAACACTTTGCAGAGAATAAAGCACCCTATGTACATAAAAAAAAGAATACAATTGATAAACGGTCAAAAGACATAATAGACAATTTTTAGACAAAGAAATCAAAGCTGTTTCTAATCATATAAAAATGTTCTAAATCACTACTGATTAGAAAAATGCAAATTAAAACAACTCTGAGGTACCACATCACACCTATCAGATAGATTCACATGATGAAAAAGGAAAATAATGCATGTTGGAAAAGATGTGAAAAAATTGGGAAAGTAATACATTGTTGGTGGAATTGTGGACTGATCCATCTATTCTGGAGAGCAATTTGGAACCATTCTCAAAGGACTATAACTATTTGATTGAAATCTGTAAAATCATACTTAACACTTTATTTTCCCTTAAATATACAATAAATCTTTATTACCTCAGTCAGTATGGAAAAAAATATTAAGTACATACTATGTGTTTGTCACTGTGCTAAGTATGAAAAAGGGGCAAAAGATAATTTCTACCCTGAAGTAGCTCACAGTCTAATGGAGGATCCAAAAGGCAAACAAATTTTCACAAACACAAGAAAAATATGAAGTCATTGAAAGAGGAAAGACATAAGAGGAGTTGGGAAAAACTTTTTGTAGACAGTGGGGTTATAGTTGGGATTTGAAAGGTACCAGGGAAGCCAGGAGGCAGATCTGACAAAGGAGAAGACTCCAGGCACAGGGTAAAGACAGAAAGGTCACAGCCAAGTAATACACTATCTTTTCTTGGAATACCAAGGAAGCCAGCATTACTAGATCAAAGAGTAAGTGGTGAGAAGTAAGGTATTAGAAACTTATGGAGGTGGGGGATTTGATTATTAAGGGCTTTTAATACCAGCTAGAGGATTTTACATTTGATTCTAAAGATGATAAGGACCTATTTTACTTCTCCTTCCACAATAAATCTTCCAATAATGTGGCAGGCATCCTAGTTCAGTACCTTATAACTTCTTACTTATACTATTGGAATGGTTCCCTAAACAATCACCCTCCTTTAGGTACCTCCCTTATCCACTTAATTCTCTGCACAGTTGTCAGAGATATTCCTCAAGTACAGGTATGACCATACCAGTAAAACCCCAGTGGCTCACTAATGCCTCTAGCATTAAATAGAACTCCTCTGTGTGACATTTAAAAGAACATTCATAATCTAACTCCAACCTGTCTTCCCAGAATAATTATACATAATTCCCCTTCATAAACTCTTAGGTCTAACCAACTGGATTTTTTTTTCATGTTCATCGCATGTAGTGCTCTGTCTTCTCTTTCCATATTCAAAAAAGAAAAACTGCTGGGAAAACTGGAAAATATTAATGTAGAATCTAGGTATCAAACAATATCTTATACCATATGCTAAGATATGGTCAAAATGGGTACATGATTTAGACATAAAAGGGTGATTCCATAAGTAAATTAAGAGAACATAGAATAGTGTATTTGTCTTATCTATGGATAAGGGAAGAACTCAAGACCAAATAAGATATAATAACATTACAAAATGTAAAATAGCTAATTTCACTCTATTAATATTAAAAAGTTTTTTCTTTTCAAAATTTTATTTTAGACTCAAATTCCAGAAAACAAATAGACAAGAGAAAAGAAACAAAAAATATCACAAACAAATGTTCCTGATAGGATCTCTTTCAAGTGGTGATCGATGAATTTTTTTTTTTCTATTTCTACTTTCCCCCCTTGTTCTAATGTTTCAGGACAATTTCATTTTCCTTGTATTATTGTGTCAAGATTTTTTATCATAATCTGCTCTCCAAATCTGTTATTTTTCTTTTAAGATGTTTCACTTGCTCTTCTATTTTTTTCATTATTCATGTTTTGTTTAATCATTTCTTGACCTCTTATAATTTCACTGACTTCACTTTGCCCAATTCTAATTTTCAAGGTGTCATTTTCTTCCTTAATATTCTGGATCTCTGATTCTAATTGGTTAGCTTTCCTTTCATACCTTTCTTATTTTTTTTTTTTTGGATTCTTATTTTCTGTTTTAGTTTTTCCTCCATCTCTGTCATTTGATTTTTAAAGTGTTTTTTTTTTTTAAGAACTTCTAATGAATTCTTTTTAAGCAGGTAACCAACCATATGATGTTACTCTTTGGTGTTTCCTTACTTCAGTATCCTTCTCTGAAGATGAACCCTGGTCATCTCTATTCCCATAGTGGTTTCCTATGGTTGCATTCTTTCTCCTTTGCCTGTGCATTTGTGTGTGAGGGGGAGGGGGGTAATAGTTTAATTATTTGTAATCACCTCCAGCCCTGGGGCATGGGAAATGGGCCTCTTGCCACAGATCTTCAGTTCTCCCCTCTAGCCTGAAACCAAAGTAAAATGTCCAATCTCCTGTAAGTCCATACCAGGGGCTTTCTGCCTCACTACTTCTGCACTCACTGGGCTTCTGCTGGTTCCTTCTCACCCCAGCTGCTATTCACAGCAGAGCTGGGTCTGGCATTCCTTGCCAGCAGAGGTTCCCTTGATCTTCCTGGGCTCAACTGCCCAACTCCCCTCACTATTCCCAAGGGTAAAAGTTCATGTGGCTGGGTCAGAGGCAGCTTCTCAAACCAACTAACCCTGAGACTTATGGCTTGTTGTTCAAGAGGCTTGTCAATTGCTGTTAAAATGGAACCTAATCTGAGCTTAAACATGCCTCCCAAATACTGGCATGAGACCTTTCCTGATCTCTGTTCCTAAACTGCTAGTGTCTCCACCTATAAACAGTATCCTGTATTTATTTAGTAGAATTTTATAAATGATTATTTTGTGCACAGCTTTTAATATTCATGTTTTCTCCCCTTGTAGAATGTTAATTCCCTCAGTTGATAGGCTATTTCTTTCATGTCTTTGTGTCCCCAACATCTAATATAGTTTTTGACATTTATTAAGTTGATAATTAATATATGCTTATTTGTAAACTGATTGATTGGAAATCAGAATTTGAGGAAAGAGACATTTTTCATGGCATTATCTAAGTTGTCACCTCAGCACTCAGTTTCATTCTCATTGTGCACCAAAATGTTAATAGGAAATGATCTTGGAGAAGTTGTTAAATTAGCTGTCACAATTTACATATCTATAAATTAAACATTAATATTAGTCAAGATCTAATTCCTAGGGATGCAATGAAGATTTCTAATAAATCATTTTAACAAATTTGAACAAGTGAAAATCAGTCACTTATTAATATAAATTTACTACATTTTGAGTCAAAGATGTGTAGAGAACCCTTTATTTCAATGACCTCCTTAGGCTATATGCCGCAGTAAGGCAAGGTAGAAAGCATTTATTAAGCACTTACTATGCACTAGGCACTGTGTTTAACACTGAGGATACAAGTAAAACAAAAACAAAGATCCTGTCCTTAAGGTGTTTACATTCTAATGAAGGGGGAATGGGGAAAGGTGCTCACATTGTTGTATGGTGTCATAATCTGGAAAGTTATAACAGAGCCTGGAATGGAATAAAGTTTCACTGCCCTTGGCCACTTCCCAAAATAGAGTATCCAGAAGGAATTCACCAACCAGAGAAGTGTACTGTCATGGCAGATGGAGTCCCTAGGCACTGAGGGAAATCCAAAAGTGAGATAACAGCTGAGATATGCTAAATTCTGCAAAGTCAGAAGCAGAGCAAAGAGGGAAAACTCTGGATCTGCTATATTTGCACAGTTATAAACTGATTTACACCCACAATTCACTAACACATCTATCTTCCTATAACTCCTTAAACACTGATTATTCTCATCTTTTGTCTTCTTTGTCAATTAATTGAGTGTGTTGTAAAACACTCCAGTTCTTTTGATTTGCATTTCTCTTATTAATAGTGATTTGGAGCATTCTTTCATATGGTTTTTAATATTTGCAATTCTTTCTTGAGAAATGTTTTCATTCCTTCACCAATAAAATAGGATTTTTTTGCTTTTCTTAAATTTGGGAATTTCTTTAATAGACCACTGTGTTAGCTCCTATTTCCATAGACTCTTTTGGATCTCCAGTGCATATAGTTGATAAGTTACTGGAAGTTAGAGTTCTGAAACTGTAGAAGAAATTGACAGCATCCTAGCTGTCTAATTCAATACACAGGTATTGAATCATTCATGCACTAATGAGCCTACATGACAAGAAATGACTTTACTATATTCCCAAATTGTTGTTCCTTCTCAGGCCAGAAAATGAAAAAAAAAATCTGCTCTGGAAAATGTCCTTTGTCATCATGAGTATCTCCCAGTGCCTACAACTTTAATCATGTCATAAGCAACATGAAACTGCTTGACGTCTTTCTTAGTCTAGAAGAGTTCCTGCTGCTCTTTGATGCACATCTGATTCTAGCATAACACCAGCACCATGTTCCACTGACATCACACTCAAGAATAAATTTAACCCAGCCAGTGACCAGAGATATTAAGCATCCTTGAAGGATATAAATATCAGGAAGTCACCCAGGGACTCTAGCTCCATGCTGTCTTTGATAATATAATATATGTCTTGATTGGAGAATATTTGCAAGTAATTATTTGTACTTGTACAGAATTTTTAAGTACTTGTAAATATTGCTGTCATTCTGTGAATGAACTTGCTCTCTAGCTTCTAGGTAATGACCTCCAGTTTTATTTTTTTCTTGGTTTATACTAATAATTTTACACTTCATTGTTATATGCATGGAGATACAATGGAAGGGTACATGCCAAGACCCAGCTGATCTCTTTCAATATTTCCCACCAGTCACATGTAAAATAATGCCTCCAATCAAATTATGAAGTGAGATAGAATACAAAAGAACAGCATGGGACATCTTCCACCCTAAAACAACTTGAAAAGTCAGCAAGTGAGATCTGTGACACTGAGGTGGGTGCAAGCTCTGAGCATAGAAGGAGTAGGTTCAGTAGCTCTCAACCCAGAGGTGTTCTGGGTCACAGGTCTAGGGCAAAGAGGAACACTTGTGGTTGGTCAAAAAGAACCAGGAAACGGGGGCAGAGCCAGGATGGTGGAGTAGAAACAGCTCATCCAAGCCACTCTGCCCCCAGATTCCCCCCAAACTATGTAAAAGGGGACTCTGAACAACTTCTGGAGCCCCAGCACCCACAGAATGACACAGAGAAGCTAACCTCCCGCTAAGGACAGCCCAGCAGCCCTGCAGGAAGGACCAGCACAGCGGTCTGGGAGCCAGCAGCGCACAGCGTGCAGAGCACGGGAAGCCGATCCGAGCCTGAGCCGAGGTCCCCCTGAGCCGAGGTTTTAGCCTCAGGGGGGCAGGGCCAACAGCCGGCTGGAGGAACCCCAGAACACCAGCAGCTGTGGCGACTCCAGAATTATCAACATAGACATGCGTAGGACAAAGTAAGAGGTTAGTGTCCTATGGACTTTGGTACCTGTATTTGGGGGAATGCGTTGGCTCCCTCCCCTGGGGGCTAGAAGCCTCTGAGGAGACACACCATTTTGTAGTTTTCAAAGGCAGCTCCAGCTCTTGGCCTGCGAATTGTAGGGAGATCCAGCGATCAGTCTTGGGGGGTAATCTCTCTTGCTTTAACCTCCCTGGATCTGGATTGTGATCTAGGGTAGAATCCACCGATGACCTCCTGAAAAAGATCCCAAAAAGAAAACTCCCAGGAATATTATAGCCAGGTTCCAGAATCCCCAGATCAAGGAGAAAATACTACAAGCAGCCAGGAAGAAACAATTTCAATATTGTGGAAACACAATCAGAATAGCATAGGACCTGGCAGCTTCTATACTGAGGGATCAAAGAGCATGGAATATGCTATTCCAGAGGGCAAAAGAACTGGGAATGAACCCAAGGGTCACCCTCCCAGCAAAACTGAGTATTTTGTTTCAGGAGAAAATATGGTCATTCAGTGGAATAGAGGACTTTCAAGCATTCTTGAGGAAAAAAACAGAATTGAATAGAAAAATTGACATCCAGACACAAGAAGGAAGAGATGCCTAAGAAGGTAATCAGGGAAAAGAAATCAAAAGGAACTTATCAAAGTTGAACTATTTACATTCCTATATGGAAAAGCAATAACTGTGACTGATGATATCTTTCTCACTATGAAAACAATGGAAGAAGGGTGTGTGGTCATATGAATACATATGTGAATGTGTGTGTATATGGTTACAGTTATATATGGATAGAGGGCATAGTTTGAATTTGTTGGGAAGGGAGAATACTCAAGGGATGAAATTATGAGGTAAGAGAGGAAAGTGGCAAGAGGAGATTGGGAGAGACAGGGTAGGGTAAACTATCTCATGTAGAAGAAGCAAGGGGAAGTGGTTGCAAGGGAGGAGGAGAATAGGAAGGCAAAAAAGGCAAAACCACATTCTCATTGAATTAGGTTCAGGGAGAGAATGACATACATACTAAATGGGATATCTCAACCTGCAGCAGAATAGGGGGAAGGGGGATGAGAGGAGGGATGATGGATGGGAGGGTATCCTTGGGGGGAGGGGAGGTTGGAAGTACCCACTATAGAAGAGGGACAGGATCATGTAGGGAATGGACCAGGTGGGGGGTGGGATGAGTGGGAGGGAATTATAAGCAGCCTTGTACAATATATCTACTATGATAATGTTTTGCATAGCTAGACATGTACAACATATACTGAATTACTTATCTCCCCAGAGGGAATGGGTGACAAGGGAGGAAGGAAATGGATCTGAAATCGAGGTCTTAACATTAAATGTTTCAAATATATATAAATACTATTATTAATACTCTTTTGCTTATAATTGGTAGATAAGATGTGAAGGCATTGGGACACAAAGATTCACCTTCCTCTAATGGAAAAGTCGAAGGGGGTATGGGAGAAGGTATGGGAGAGAGCAGATTGGAGGAAGCAATATCTTGTGGGACTGCTATTCTGGGAGGTTGGGTAGGGGAATAACGGGGGGAAAATGATTGTAACTCAAAATCTGGCGGAAATGAATGATGTAAAACAGAAGTTAATAAAGCAGTAGTTTAAAAAAAAAAAGAACCAGGAAACTTGGTTATAGTTCTAGTGGCAAAAGCAATAGTAACAGTTGGAGCTGCAGGAGAATAGGGGACCAAGTTACAGTTCCAGGGTGAAGAGGAGTACTAACACTTGTGGCTGAAGAAGAACAGTTACCCTGGCTAAAGTTCCATTGCCAAGAGGAGTGCTAACACTTTAACTGCAAGGTAGCAGGGGCTATTTCTGTGCAAAGATCAATGCACAGACCAAAAGAGCTATGACTACACCTTTCCCCAGATCATACCACTTTGGAAACACCAAAAACTTACATACCACCAGAACTAGCTCTGACAGTATCATTAAAAACCCAGGAGATTAGCACCATACCTCTCTGTCCCCAGGTGAATAGAAAATGACTGCAACACAATGTTGAAAGTGTAGAAATAGGCTGAGAAAATGAGCCAAAAAAAAAAAAAAAAACTTCACCATAAGGGGTTTATTACCCAGAAGCTGGAGAGAAAATTCATTCACAGAATGATAGCAATATTTGCAGGTATTTTAAAAAGTTATAACAATTCTGAAAAAAATTCTATAAAAATTCTTATAAATTCTGTACAAATGCAAATAATTACTTGTAAATATTCTCCAAGTAAGACACATAGAGCATTACAGTACATTATCAAAAGCAGTAGGGTGCTGGGATGCCCAGGTGATTCCCTAACCATAATATGGTGGCAGACCAATACATAAATGTAGAAGCCAATGCTATGAAAACAGCTATAAGAAAAGCCTCCAAAATGCTAATGAAATGTAAGGCAAGCTGGAATTCCTTGAAGTGGTAAAGCAAAAGGCAAGAGTTGTAGAAGAAAAATTGGGAAATGGAATTAGAGTGATGTGAGAAAATTATGAAAAGAGAATTAACAACTTGGTGAAAGATGCACAAAAAATCCTGAAGAAAATAGAGCCTTAAAAAAACAAAAACAACAATTGACCCAATGGTAAAAGAGGCACAACAATTCCCTGAAGAAAATAATTCCTTTGAAAATAGGCCAAATTGGAGCGGAGGGGGAGGGAGAGAATCAAAAAATTCACTGAAGAAATAATTACTTAAAAATTAAAATAAGTCAAGTGGAAACTAATGATTCTATGGTACTTTAAGAAACAACAAAAGAACCAAAATACTTTTTAAAATAGAATAAAATGTGAAATATTTCATTAGAATTAGAATCTCAATAGAACTGATCTGGAAAATAGATCAAGGAGAGAGAATTTAAGAATTAATGGACTACCTGAAAGCCATGATTAAATAAAGAGATCCTAGACATCGTATTTCAAGAAATTATCAAGGGAAACTGCCACCATAAGTAAATGGAATTGTTGTTATTATTGTTGTTTGTCCTTCATTCTGAAAGAGGAAAATGATATCAAAGAGGGAATGCCATGACTTGGAAGTGAATTGGATTTAAGTGAGGAAAGACTGTGCAAAATCTTTGCTTTCTCCTCCAGAGCCATCTACATGCAGTGAAAAATATAGATAAAATACAGAAAATATAGAAAAATATAAAATAAAATGGAGACAGCCCTGGATGCATTGGCCTTTTTAAGCAAAGGCCTTTAATGAGTCTTAGTTTTACTGAGACAACTCCTTCAGTGTTTATTGCTAGGTAAGAAATTAAACAGAATAGCTTCTTTCACCTAGTCAAAAAAAAAATCAATCTGAGAAGGGAAGACCTTCAGAGTTTCTAGACAAAAAAGAAAAAAAAATTCTATCTACATTTACTTTAAGTCAATAAGGTCCCAAAAACAATGAAGTTGGGCTTGGCCTGGGACCTATTGTTGGCCAATCAATGAGAGCCAAAGTGATTTAAATTTAAGGCATAGTCCTTAAGAAAGGAATCTAGCCTGTAAATCCCAGGATATCTTTCGAGGTTTCAACAATCAAAATTTACATTCCTTTGGGCAGAGAACCTGCAGATAAGGTTTTGTTACCCTATGTCAGGGGTGGGAAACTGCAGCCTCAAGTCCACCTGTGGCCTTCTAGGTCCTTGGGTGTGGCCAAATTCACACAACAAATCCCCACAATGAAATGATTTGTTCTGTAAAACTTGGACTCAGTCTTAATTGAGGACCTAATGGACCACATGTGGCCTTGAGGCTACAGGTTCCCCACTCTTGTCTACATGGACAGTGGGAGTGCAAGGAAAGGGAAAGAAAGAAGGATGGAAGGAAGAAGGGAAGCAAGGAAGAATGAAAGAAAGAAGGAAAGAGAGAAAGAAAGGGGAAGAAGGAGGGAAGGAGCTGTGTACAGTTGCAGTTGCAGACCCAGTGGAGCAGCTCCTACTACTCCTCACAGAGATTGTAGTTTGTCCTTTGTTCTTGAAGCTATCAGGGAGGTGATTCTATAACCTGCAAGTGAATTGGATTTAAGTGAGGGAGCACTGTGCAAAGTCACCAGACCCACTTTCTTCTATGGAGCTATCTGGGTACAGTGACAAGTTACAGATCAGGATGACTGGAGATGACCCTCAAATAAAAAAGAAAAGAGGGTAAATAAAAATTGAAAGAACCCACCAATAACCTCCTGAAAGAGATCCTCAAATGAAAATTTGTAGGAATGCTATAGGCAAATTGCAGAGTTCCTAGGTCAAGGAGAAAATATTGCAAGCAGTCAGAAAGAAACAATTAAAATATGGAATAAAAGATCAAAAAATGAGGATTCCACATGTTAATGGAGTGGGGGACTTCTAATATCATATTGCAGAAGGCAGAAGAACTAGGAATACAACCACAAATGAACATGTCGAGCTAAACTGAATTTAATCCTGGGGGAAATGAATAGTTAATAAAATAGAGGACTTTCAAGCAATCCTGATGAAAAGATCAGACCTGTATATGAAATATGGCATTCAAATAAAAGACTCGAGAGAGAATTGGAAAAGGAGAGGTAGAATGGGAAATTTTTCTCACCTAAAAGAAACATGCAAGATGCAGGGAACAGCTTTTTTTTTTTCTTTTTGGAGGGCAATTGGGATTAAGTAACTTGCCCAAGGTCACAAGGCTAGGTTTTTTTCATTTGTGTGTGTTAAGTGTCTGAGGCCGGATCCGAACTCAGGTCCTTCTGACTCCAGGGCTGACGCTCTACTCACTGCGCCACCTAGCCACCCCCAAGGAATAGCTTTTTTTAGCTGAGGGGAAAGTGGGGGTGTTGGCCATCAAAGTTTGAACCTTACTCTCATCAGAATTGGTTCTTATATATACATAATCAATTGTGTGTAGAAAACTGTTAATAAAGAAAGAGGAGGGGAAGTATATAGGAAATATGGGGAAGGCAGGGAATGATTAAAGGGAGGGTGAATTAAAGGAGGTAGTGGTCGGAAGTAAAATTGAATTTTGAGAAGGTATAGGATAAAAGAGAGAAGGATAAACAGAACAAAAGTAGGATGGAGCAAAACACACAGTAATCATTACTGTAAATGTTAATGGGATGAGCTCACCCCCAAAATGAAAATGAACAGCAGAAGAATGGATTGGAAACCAGAATACAACACCAGAGACACTTGAAACAGAAAGAGTTAAAATAAGGGACTAGAGCAGAATCTATTATGCTTCACCTGGAGTAAAAAGTAGTAATCATGATCTCAAACAAAGCAAAACAAAATAGACTTCATTAAAAATGGGATAATCAGGGACATAGACACATATATTAATTGATATAGACTATTAGAAGATGCCAAACTAATAGAATATAGACAGAGAACTAATATAAAAAACAAATTACAGCAAATTTCTCTGACAGTGCATATTTCTCAAATATGTAGAGAAATGAATTTAATTTATAAAAATGAATCATTCCCCAATTGATTAATCATCAAAGGATATTGTCAGGAAGTTTTCAGAAGAAATCAAAACCATCTATAATCATAAAAATGCTCTAAATCTCTGTTGATTAGAGAAATCAAATTAAAACAAATCTGAGGTACCACCTCAAATTATCAGAAATGACAAATGTGAGAGTGTATGAGAGAAAGCAAGTATAGTAATAAACCATTGGTGGAGTTGTGTATTTGTCAACCATTCTTATGAACAATTTGGAACTTAGTTCAAAGGGCTTTAAAATGGTGCATATCCTTAGATTTAAAAGTATCTTAAGATCTGTATCACAAAGAAATCAAAGAAAAGGAAAAGGATACACAAACATACATACCCACATACTCACACATATACATATGCACACAAAAGTAGGTATATTTGTTCTTTTTCTGCTGGTAAAAGAAAATTCTATTTTTTTTTTTTTTTTGAGAAGAACAAGATCATTTAGTTTGCTTCCATCAGGATTCAGGCTCAGTTCTTTCTAGTTATATCTCTGGATGGCGCATTTCTCACTTTCTTGAGTCATTCGGGATTAACTTATATCACTGCATTACTGAAAAGAGTCCAGTCTGTCATAGTTGGTCGTCACAGATATGGTATGTCTGTGATTGTATACAAATTTCTTCTGATTCTACTCTTCTCGCTCAGCATCAGTTTGTATAAGTCTCTCCAGGTAATTATGAAATCAGTCACCTCCTCGTTTCTTATAGCACAATAAAATTCCATTACATTCATATACCACAACTTGTTTAGCCATTCCCCAATTGATGGGCACCCCTTTAGTTTCCAATTCTTTGCAACCACAAAAAGGGCTGCTAAAAATATTTTTTGTACATATGGGTCTTCCTCTCACTTCTATGATCTCTTTGGGATATAACCCTAGAAGTGGTATGGCTGGGTCAAAGGATATGAAATTATTTATAATCCTTTGGGCATAATTCCAGATTGCTCTCCAGAATGGTTGGATAAGTTCACAACTCCACCAGCAATGTATTAGTGTTCCAATTTGTCCACATCCTCTCCAGCATTTGTCACTTTCTTGTTTTGTCATCTTAGCCAATCTGACTGGAGAGATGTGGTATCTCAAAGTTGTTTTGATTTGCATTTCTCTAATCAATAGTGATTTAGAGCATTTCTTCATATGCTTATAGATATCTTTGATTTCTTTCTCTGAAAACTGCCTGTTCATATCCTTTGACCATTTATCAATTGGGGAATGACTTGTATTCATATAGATTTGGCTCAATTCTCTATAAATTTTAGAAATGAGTCCTTTATCAGAGACACAAGTTGTAAAAATTCTTTCCCAATTTCCCACCTCCCTCTTGATCTTGGTTACATTGGCTTTGTTTGTACAGAAGCTTTTCAATTTAATGTAATCAAATTATCCATTTTGCATTTTATAATGCTCTCTAATTCTTGTTTGGTCCTAAAATCTTCCCCTCTCCACAAGTCTGTCAGGTAAACTATTCCTTGCTTTCCCAAATTGCTTACAGTATCATCCTTTACACCTAGATCATGCACCCATTTAGACTTGATTTTGGTATATGGTGTTAGATAGTGATCTATGCCCAGTTTCTGCCATACTGTATTCCAGTTTTCCCAGCAGTTTTTGTCAAATAGTGCATTCTTATCCCAAAAACTGGGGTCTTTGGGTTTATCGAACAATAGATTGCTATATTCATTAACTGCTGGGTCTCCTGCACCTAATCTATTCCATTGATCCACTACTCTACACCTCTGCCAGTACCAAGCAGTTTTGTTGACTGCTGCTGTATAATACAGATGAAGATCTGGCATAGCTAGTCCACCTTCCCTAGCATTTCTTTTCATTAATTCCCTTGATATTCTAGACCGTTTGTTTTTCCAAATAAATTTTGTTATTATTTTGTCTAACTCTAGAAAGTAGTTTTTTGGTAAATTGATTGGTATGGCACTAAATATATAGTTTAGTTTGGGTAAAATTGTCATTTTTATTATATTAGCTCGACCCAGCCATGAGCAATTGATATTTTTCCAACTATTTAGATCTGCTTTTATTTGTGTGAGAAGTGTTTTGTAGTTGTGATCATATAGATTCTGGGTTTGTTTGGCAAGTAGATTCCCAAATATTTTATAATGTCTACAGTGACTTTAAATGGGATTTCTCTTTCTATCTCTTGCTGTTGAGTTTCATTAGAGATGTACAGGAATGCTGAGGATTTATGTGGGTTTATTTTATATCCTGCAACTTTGCCAAATTTATTTATTGTCTCAAGTAATTTTTACTTGATTCTCTAGGATTCTCTAAGTATATCATCATATCATCTGCAAAGAGTGACAGCTTGGTCACTTCTTTGCCTAATTTGATTCCTTTGATTTCTTTTTCTTCTCTAATTGCTACTGCTAACGTTTCTAGTACCAGATTGAATAAGAGGGTGATAGTGGACACCCTTGTTTCACTCCTGATCTTATTGGAAAGGCTTCTAGTTTATCCCCATTGCATATAATACTTGCTGATGGTTTTAGATAGATGCTAGCAACTATTTTAAGGAAGGCTCCATTTATTCCTATACTTTCTAGTGTTTTTAATAGGAATGGATGTTGTACTTTGTCAAAAGCCTTTTCTGCATCTATTGAGATGATCATGTGGTTTTTGCTAGTTTTGTTGTTGATATGCTCAATTATATTGATGGTTTTCCTAATATTAAACCATCCTTGCATTCCTGGAATGAATCCTACCTGATCAGGGTGTATTATTTTTGTGATAAGTTGTTGGAGTCTTTTGGCTAATATTTTATTTAGAATTTTTGTGTCTAAATTCATGAGGGAGATTGGTCTATAATTTTCTTTCTCTGTTTTATCTCTTCCTGAGTTAGGAATCAGTACCATATTTGTGTCATAGAAAGAGTTTGGTAGGACTCCTTCTTCACTAATTTTCCCAAATAGTTTGTAGAGTATTGGAATCAATTGTTCTTTAAATGTTTGATAGAATTCACTAGTGAACCCATCTGGCCCTGGAGATTTTTCCTAGGGAGTTCATTGATGGCTTGTTTGATTTCTTTTTCTGAGATGGGGTTATTTAGGTAATTCACTTCCTCTTCAGTTAATCTGGGCAATTTGTGATTTTGTAAATATTCATCCATTTCACTAAGATTGTCATATTTATGTGCATACAATTGGGAAAAATAATTCCTCATTATTTTTTTGATTTCCTCTTCATTGGAGGTAGATTCACCCTTTTTATTTTTGATACTCATAATTTGGTTTTCTTCTTTCTTTTTTTTTTATCATATTGACTAAGGGTCTATCAATTTTGTTGATTTTTTTCATAAAACCAGCTCTTAGTTTTATTTATTAATTCAATGGTTTCTTAATTTCAATTTTATTAATCTCACCTTTGGTTTTCAATATTTCTAATTTAGTACTTAATTGGGGATTTTCAATTTGTTCTTTTTCTAGCTTTTTCAATTGCATGTCCAATTCATTGACCTCCCTTCTCTCTGCTTTAATTAAGTATGCACTCAGGGATATAAAACTTCCCCTGAGAACTGCCTTTAGTGCATCCCACAAATTTTGGTATGTTGTTTCATTATTATCATTTTCTTGAATGAAATTATTGATTGTTTCTATAATTTCTTCTTTGACCCACCAATTTTTTAGGATTAAATTGTTTAATTTCCAAATAGTATTTAGTCTATCTTTCCATGGCCCTTTATTGCATATAATTTTTATTGCATCATGATCTGAGAATGATGCACTTAAGATTTCTGTCTTTCTGCACTGGATTGTGAGGTTTTTATGCCCTAGTACATGGTCTATTTTTGAGTATGTACCATGCACTGCTGAGAAGAAAGTAAATTCCTTTTTATCTCCATTCAGTTTTCTCCAGAGATCCATCATATCTAGTCTCTCTAAGATTCTATTCACCTCCTTAACTTCTTTCTTGTTTATTTTGAGGTTAGATTTATCGAGTTCAGAGAGGGGGAGATTAAGGTCCCCCACCAGTATAGTTTTGCTATCTATTTCTTCCTCTAATTCCTTTAACTTCTCCTCTAGGAATTTGGATGCTATACCACTTGGTGCATATATATTAAGTAGTGATGTTGCTTCATTCTCAATGGTGCCTTTTAGTAGGATATAGTTTCCTTCCTTATCTCTTTTAATTAGATCTATTTTGCTTTTGCTTTATCTGAGATAAGTATTGCTACCCCTGCTTTTTTTACTTTAGCTGAGGCATAATAAATTTTACTCCAACCTTTTACCTTTACCCTGTGGGTATCCCTTTGTTTCAAATGTGTTTCTTGAAGACAGCATATTGTAGGATTATGGTTTTTAATCCATTCTGCTATCCGCCTCTGTTTTATGGGAGAGTTCATCCCATTCACATTCACAGTAATGATGACTATCTGTCTCTTCCCTTCCATCCTATTCCCTCTCCTGTTTATGTTTTTGTTTATTCCTTCTCCCTTCCCCTCCTTGAAGTTTTCCCTTTTGACCGCCCCCTCCCTCAGTGTTCCCACCCAGTGACCCCCCTTCTTAACCTACCCTCTCCCCTTACTACTATTTCCCTCCCTTATAATCCCTCCCTTTAGTCTCCTCCTTTTCACCCCGCCCTTACCCTCCCACTATCTATAGGACACAATAAATTTTTATACTTATCAGAGTAAATTACTCCCGTTTGATTCCAAACCAATGAGAGTAAATTTCAAACAGTGCTCCTCTCCCTCCCTCCAATTCCTCTATTTAATGAATTTATGTGTCTATTCACGTTAGATTCTTAAACTTCACTGATTAATTTGATCCTTCTTTGAACCAGAACCAGTGAGAATAGTGTTTAAATGATGTTCCTCTCCCTCTTACTTTCCCTTCTTCTATAGTGTGTTTTGATGCCTCTTCAGATGGCATATTTTACCTTTTCCTAGCTCATCCTTTCCTTTTTCCCATTACAGTACCATTGATCCCCTTAATAGTCTTTTTTTTTTTTAGACTCCATGTTAGTGCATTCATACCCACACCCTCTAAGTATAACCCTTTTGCAGGTCATGATAATCATAAAGATTTCAAATATTGACAGTTATCAGCTCCACATATAGGGATGTGAACATTTTGCTCTTGTTGCATCCCAGGTAATGAGCTTGTGTTTGTGGGTGTGGGTGTGTGCACTTCTGCATGTGTGAGTCTATGTTACCCTTGTTTACCTTTTTATGTCCTTCTGGAGTCTTGTAATTGGAGATCAAATTTTCCATTGAGCTCTGGCTTTTTCATTAGGAAAGTCTGGAAGTCCCTTACTTCATTAAACGTCCATCTCCTTGCCTGAAAGATTATGCTCAGTTTTGCCGGGTAGTTAATCCTTGGCTGTAGTCCTAGCTCTCTTGCCCTACGAAATATCAAATTCCAGTCCCTCTGCTCTTTTAATGTAGAAGCTGCTAGGTCCTGTGTGATCCTAACTGTAGTTCCTCGATATTTGAATTGTTTCTTTTTTGCTGCTTGTAGAATTTTTTCTTTAATCTTATAATTCTGGAATTTGGCTCCTATATTTCTTGGAGTTTTCAGTTTGAGATCTCTTTCAGGAGGAGTCCGGTGAATTCTATCAATAGCTATTTTATCTTCTGATTCCAGGACCTCAGGACAGTTTTCTTTGACAATCTCTTGGAGGATGTTGTCTAGACTGCTTTTCTCATCATGGCTTTCTGGTAGAGCAATAATTCTTAGATTGTCTGTCCTGGATCTGTTCTCTAGGTCAGTTATTTTTCCAGTGAGATATTTTACTTTTTCTTCCAATTTTTCAATCGTTTTGTTTTTTTTGATTGACTCCTGCTGCATCATAGAGTTCTGAGTTTCACTT
The DNA here is from genome assembly GCA_011680675.1 of Gymnobelideus leadbeateri. Taxonomy (NCBI): domain Eukaryota; kingdom Metazoa; phylum Chordata; class Mammalia; order Diprotodontia; family Petauridae; genus Gymnobelideus; species Gymnobelideus leadbeateri. Next base: position 347,190 of record WOXC01004303.1, read on the forward strand.
TGATTGTATCTAATTTTTAGTGAATTATGGTCTTCAGTTAGTTTTTGAAGTTCCTTTTTTAGGGAGGTATTTTCTTTTTCCAAGTTGGTCACTGCCTCCCTGATTTGGTCTTTAAAATTTTTCTTAAGCTCCTCCAGGAATGCTATTTGGGCTTGAGACCAGATCATGTTTCCTTCTGTGGTCTCTGGTGTGGGCAGAGAGTCTATATTGTCCTGTGTGTTTTGTTGTTCTTGCCCTGCATAGTATGCTCGAATAGACTTTCTTGCCTTCCCCTTCTCCTTTTCAGCTTCCTTCCTTCCCATTGTGACTTCCTGTTTCTTAGTGTCTCAAGCTATGAGTTTGGGGCCTGATCCTTGACTTTGAATACCTCTGGGTGGCTAGTTTATGGCTAAGCCAGGGAAGTCAGTGAGGAATGTAGATGTGTAGGTGGGGATGAGTCTGACCACTTCAGATTTCTGCCTCTATACCCCTGGGCTATAAGTAGGCTTTTGTTGGTGAGGTGAGGTGGGGCTTGTTGGGTCCCCTCCCTCTCTTCTCTTTAGATTCCTGGCTGTCTCAGTTACACCCCTTCTTGGAGATTCTCAAGCCTGAGGCTATTTCCATTAACTTGGGATTTCAGTCTGGGTGGGAGACTTATCTTTGGGTTTTCTGCTTCATGAAGGAAGGGATGGGAGGATGATCAGAGCAGCTAGAATTTACTTTGCCATTCCAGCCCCTGTATTATACAGGCAGGCAGTTTCTAAACTTCCAGGCTGGGGGCTGAATGCAGCCTGAGAAGCCACTCTCTCCACTGGGGGCCCGACTCTCCTACCTGGCTCCAATGATCCATTCCCTCTGCGAGGTGACTGCGATTTGTCCTTGGTAAGTCTGCAGGCTGGGGCTTTTTCTCTCTCTGGTGTAGTCTGCTTGTTTGCTCTTAGGTCTGAGCTGTGCAGACCCCATGCGCTCTGCGCTCGACCTGTGCGGACACACTGGGCAACCTCCTGGGCTGGATTCTGCCACACTCTGTCTTCCACCGGGCTCCGTCACTCCGGAATCCGCTCAGATTTACCCTTTGAGACTTAGTGACCGAGGAGCTCAACGAGGTTACTGCTTCCTTTCTGCCATCTTCGGTAAAAGATGATTCTTATCAATTGGGGAATGACTGAACAAATTATTGCATATGATAAGAAATTGCAAGGGGGATGTTTTCAGAAAAAAAAACATCTTATCTATAGATACATATATGTGTATGTATGTTTATATGAACTTATGCAAAGTGAAGTGAGAGAAACTAGGAGATCATTGTACAATAGCAGCAATGTTGTAATGATGATCAAGTGAGAAATACTTGTCTAGTTCAATCAATATAATGATCCAAAACAATTCCGAAGGACTAATGATGAATGGATTTTATTTACTTCCAGAGAGTAGAGTGATGAACTCTGAGTACAAACTGAAGTATAATTTCCCCACCTTATTTTGTTTTTCTTCATTCTTGACATGGCTAATATGGAATCATTTACATGATTTTGTATGTATAATTGATGTATTATTTACTTTCTCAATGAATGGAAAAGAGGTGAGAGGGAAGGAATCTGGAACTCAAAATTTAAACATAAAACAATGTTAAAAATAAAAAAATTAACCACTTAAAATTATTTTTACATTTCAGGAGGCATTTATTGTCTTATAGTGGAAAGAGCGCTGGAATTGGATTAAGAAGTGTTGGGGTTCTATACTGCCTCTGGTGCTTCCTACCTATAGGATTCTTTGGTAAGTTACAGATCCTCCTTGTGTCTCCTTTCTTTTTTTCATTCATAAAAGTAAGGAGTTGTAATTGGAGTAAATGGCCTATAACTTTTCCAGTTTGAAATCTGTTTTAATTTTTATGTGATTAGAGAAATATTCTACCACCTCTCCTTGGGCAAGGCATTTAACATTGCTGGGTCTTTGTTATAAAATGTAAAATGTAAAATGAAGGCTTGAACAAGGTGGTCTCTGACTACTCTTCCAACTGAATGATTCTGTGATTCTCTGAAAACTACCAACAACACATCATTATTGTTTGTTTTTCCTTCAGTAAATTTAGATTAATGATATATATGTATATAAAGTAATGATGGTGATGATGATGGTGATGATGATGATGATGATGATGATGAAATTATTTCTACTTTGAAAAATCTGTCTCTGTCAGCAAACCTACACAAAGGAAAACAGCTGTGCATCCTACTTGGCAACTACGATTTGTAAAATTGCTGCACTTATCTCTGATTGTTACATGATAAAAGAATGGAAAAAAATAACTGACACATGTGAAATATAGATACTGAGTACATGACTTTCAGAATCTCAGTGTCTTAAGCCTACATAGTCTCTGGCTATAAAATTTTAATGTAGGGTTACTACCAGGCTCCCTACCACTTTAGTACTCTGATTTCCCAAATGGCTCAAGCATGCACTTGCATTGAGTGAAACATCTCCAAGCATCTTTCAAAATCTAACCATATAATGTTCACAGCTAAAACTTTTTTGTACTATTTCCATATACTATTGATTTTTAAAGTACTGCCTCAAAAGTCACTCCAGTAAAAAGATTCATGTCTCTGTTATACCAGTACAAGAAGGATCTATAACTGCCTCAGGGTAAGAAACTGCTAATGTGTGACCTCACTCCACCAATACCCCTTGTGATTTCAAGGATATGTCCTTGTCAGTTGCCTTAGGCACCTAAGGTTAAATATTTTGACCATCGACATACTACTAGTATGTTAACAAAGAGAAGATTGGAAGTTGGAATTCCTGACTCTCAGTTAATTTTATTAACTATAAAAATTACATTGTATATATTTGTGTAAATATAGTTTTTTTTCCTCCAATAGAATGTAAACTTTTAAAGTCAGAGATTGTTGAATTATTTTCTTTGCATTGCCATTGTTAGCACAATGCATATGGAAGGCAACTAATAGATGCCTGTTTATTGATTAAGATTATAAAGTGTATAATGAAGTAATAATGAAGACCATCTATTCATTCAAAAAGAATTTGATAATGTAGTTTTATTTAAGGTTAACTCCCAGAAAAGTTTAATCCTTGATTATTTCATGATTTAAGTGACTGGGAAAGTATAAATATCCTTTTAATTCTCTTGTTTCCCTCTTTTATGTCTTCTAACCCCTTTCCATACACTGACCATTATATTCCCATTTTCCTTCTTACATAAAAAAGAAAAAGTCAATTCTGTTGATATATACAATCATTCTTTTATATAAATATGATAGTGGGTAGAAATGGGTTAATTAAATTACTCCTTAGGCAGATAAACTAACCACCCCATACCCCCATGTATTAATCCTCTGGATAACTTAGCAAGGAGATACCATGTCTATTAGACTACTAATAAATGTGCTCCATTATCAGTTTTTATAAGTACCTCTCTATTATAGTATATTAATTTGATCCCCAAAACCTGATTTTTTTTTTACTTTTAGGAGCAAGAATACATTTCTGAATCATGTGGTCTGTATTCAGGATTTGAGACAACTCACTTACTACAATCTGTTAACTCTCCCTTCTATCCCTGTCACAGCTAAAATAAAACTTTATTACTGCTCATAAAATTACCCAGCCACAATATTTATTTAGCTATCTTGCTGTAGTGGTGAATTCTGCAAGGTGACTATGTATTAATGCAGAAGGAAATACGTATTTTAACCCATTCTCAATATATGGCCTTCTAATTTCATTCAGTGTATCCAGGAGCAACTTTCCACTTAGGCATGCAGAAAGCCAAAGCCATTCATCCCAGTCCTTGAGTCAGGGTGCATCTAGGTCAACTTCAAGATCTCAGCAAATTAAGAAAGTTATTTAGTTATTTTGGTTGTAGACATTGTTTTTATCTGGTTCTTTTCATCTTTTTTGGAGTTCAGATAGAAATATTTGAAAGAGAAGTTAATATCCTGCTATTTTTATTCATCATCTCTGAAGACTATTACACAGATGGATAAAAGAAATCATTTTTGCAAATGAATGGGTATCCAAATATAAGCCCATGTTCTGCATATGCATTTAAAATATCATTGGGACAACTCCAATAAAATGCCAGACAACAGGGGTGACTCAGATCTCTTTTCAAATGGTTTCATTTTCTAGGTCTCTATATTTTGAAAGCTTTTCATTCCATTCAGTTGTGAGATTATTAGTATTTGATATAGTGAAATTTATTAAAGACATAGTTCTTATTTTCAGAAACCAATGTTATATCTGGGTACTTATGAGCTATTATATTGCCTTTTGTGATCCTATGTTTTTAGTATAGTTTCTTTTTTGATATCCAGTGAGGCAGCATATGTTCACTAGATTGCCAACTCTTCAAGGACAGATACTGTATTTTGTCTCTCTTCGTAATCCCAATGCTTGGAACATACTTTTGCTGTAGCTGTAGCTGCTGCTACTATTGTTGTTTAAGATTCCGCTTCAATATTTGACATTCTAGTGAATAGCATGAATTAATTTCCTTAAGTATTGATTGATTTGACCTGCTTGCTTTCCAAGGGACTCTCAAAAGTCTCCAGGACCACAGTTTGAAAGTGCCAGTTCTGTGGTGCTTATCTTTCCTTATAGTCCATCTCTCACAGTCATATATCACTACTAGAAAAAAACAAAACAAAATTAGATTTGACTATATGAACCTCTATGGGCAAGGTGATATCTTTACTTTTATTATGCTGTCCAGTTTTCCTTCCAAGGAGCAAATAACTTTTAATTACATTTTTGCAGTCACCATATTTGAGTTTAAGAATATAAAATCTGACCCTCTATTTGCTAGGAAATGATGGAACCAGTTACAAAGATCTAAGGTTGTTTCATTTTTTTTATTTTAAGCCTCAAGACAACTTTTACACTCTCATCTTTTAATCTTATTTGGGGAGACTGCTTAATTTTTCTTTACTTCCTATTTTCAGTAGGGTACAATTTGCATTATCTAAGATTATTGATGTTTCTCCTGACAATCTTAATTCTAACTTTTAATTCACTCAGCTTGATGTTTCACATGATGTACTCTGCATATAAGTTAAATAAATAAGATGACAATATACAGCCTTGTCATACTTCTTTTCCAATCTTAAACCAATCAGTTCTTTCATGTTTAGTTGCAACTATTGCTTCTTGGCACATATACAGGTTTCTCAGGAAACAAGTGAGATGATTTGGTATTTCTGTATCCTTGAGAACTTGCCATATTTTGTTGTGATCCACACAATCAAAGGAAATGAAACAAATGTTTTTGGTTTTCCCTGAACTGCCTTACTTTCTCCATAATATAGCAAATATTTAGAATTTGATCTCTAGTTCCTCTGCCTCTTTAAAAAATAACCTGCACTCCTTGCAAGTCTCAGTTCATATGTTACTGAAGCTTAGCATGCAGAACCTTAACCACAGCTTTATTTTTGTGTGATAGAAGCACAATTTTTTAGTAATTTGAACATTCCTTGGCATCACCTCTCTTTATCATTGTGACATAAACTGATCTTTCCTAAGCCAGGGGTCACTATTGTGCCTTCTAAATTTTCTGGTATTTTGAGTTGAGCTCTTTAACAGCATCATCTTTGTTTTTTTGTTTGTTTTTGGTTTTGTTTTGTTTTGTTTTTTGCTTTTTTTGGAGGGGGTAAGGTAGGGCATTTGGGGTTAAGTGATTTGCCCAAGGTCACACAGCTAATTTTTTTCTGTTAAGTGTCTGAGGCTGGATTTGAATTCAGGTCCTCCTGACTCCAGGGCCAGTGTTCTATTTACTGGACCACCTACCCCCCCCCCCCCCAATAGCATCATCTTTTACAGTTTTAAAATCACTCATCTAGAGTTCTGTCACTTCCACTAGCCTTATTGTTAGCAATGTTTCCTAAAGCCCACTTGACTTCAATCTTCAAGATGTCTGGCTCTAGATCAGTACTCACACCATTGTGGTTGTCAATGATGTTAAGATCTTTCTTGTATGGTTCTTCTGTGGATTATTGCCACCTCTTCTTAACCTCTTCCATTCTATCCCTACTCCATTGTCTTTTATTGTGGCCAGTTTTTTTCCTTGAAACTTTCCTTTGATAGCTCTAATTTTCTTGAAGATAGCTCTTGTCTTTTCCATTTTATTGTTTTCTTCTATTTTTTAGCATTGCTCATTTAAGAAAACCTTATCTCTCCTTGCTGTTCCCTTGAGTTCTGTATTCTTTTGGGTAGATTTTTCTCTTTTTCCTTAATTTTTGGCTTTCCTTCTTTCCTCAGCTATTTTAAAAACTTCATCAGAGAGCCATCTTGCTTTCTTGCTCTTCTTTTTTTTTTTTTAATATTTTATGGCAATGCCTCTTGAGCAGTATTGAAAATCTTTGTCCATAGTTCTTCAGGCACTTTAACTACCAGATATCATCCTTTAAATCTATTCACTACCTCTACTTTATACTAATGTTGTTTACATCATACCTATATGGTCTGATAGATTTCCCTACTTCAATTTAAGTCTGAATTTTGCAATAAAAAGCTGACATCGGCTCCAGGTCTTGTTTGAACTGATTGTAGAGATCTTCTTCACCTTTGTCTGCAAAGCATATGATCAGTCTAATTTCCATATTGACCATCTGGTGATATCCATATGTAGAATTGGCTTTGGGTTGTTGAAAAGAAATGTTGGTTATGGCAATGAGGTATCTTGATAAAACTCTATTATTCTCTGCCTTGCTTCATTTTGTTCTCCAAGGCCAAACTTGCCTATTAATCCAATTATCTTTTGATTTCCTACTTTAGAATTACAATCTCCTATGATGAATGTAACATCTTTTTTTTCAATATTTTAGTTTTAATTCTAGAAGATTTTAAAAATATTCATAGAGCTAGTCAGTTTTTACCTCTTTGGTATCAGTTGTTACAGCATAGACTTACATTACTGCAACATTGATTCCTCTGAATTTGAACAATTATCATTGTCATTTTTGAGATTATCTCCCAGTACTGCTTTTCTCACTGTTTAATTGACTATGAGAGCCACTTCGTTTTTTCTAAAGGATTCTTGCCCACAGTAATATATATAGTGAATCATAATTTCATTGAGCTAAGCAAGAAGCTCTGCCACAAGGAAATGATGTGGGCTAAAGTGTAGTAGGCACTTAATAAATGCTAATTGACTGACTGAATGGATTCAGAAGGATATTTTATGGTTAGTACTCCAAAGATGTTTTGTCTGTTGGTTCATAAAGGATAGTTAGTATTTATAATATATAATTTTGATATTTTTATCTACCTGATAATATCTTTCTAGGTATTTGGTAGATGATAATCTTTTTTGGCCTGTAATGTAATGTTGAAAAATTCTGTCATGTCACTGGAAAACTTACCTACATCAATGTCTGAACTCTGAAAGGCTAATCTTACTTTAAGCCTTCATATACAAAATCTGACTTGAAACCTCTGTTTCTGTAAAGAAATTATTAGTAACTCAGTCATTTGTTGGATATATCTTGGTAAATATATCATTGATTTTTATTCATGTGGATATAACCCTTAACTCTTGATTATAATATTGAATCTTAATTGTTTCTCTGACTCCATCAAGAAAAAAAATTACTTTTAACTACATTTCATAAATCCCATTGTGTATACCTGATATCAGTTTTTTGTATTTCTTTATAAAGTGAGGGTTTTTTTTTTGTTTTGTTTTGTTTTGTTTTTGCTTTCTGGACTGGGAACAGTTGGTCACTTGGGGTTAAGTGACTTGCCCAAGGTCACATGGCTAGTTTTTTGTGTTAAGTGTCTGAGACCAGATTTGAACTCAGCTCCTTCTAATGCTCTATTCACTGTTCCACCTAGCTGCCCCAAAAGTGAGGTATCTTTGACCTCAAAGTTTTTTTGTACATTTAAATTGCTTATTATGTGCTCTGCAAACATTTTTTTAATCATCCACTGATAATTTTTTAAATGAGGAATTGGCATTCTTTTTGTAACTTCATTGAATTGTTAAGTATACTTTTTCATTAACAATTTACAAGTTTTTATTTGAACTTATCGATCTGTTTTCATTTATTTTACTGTGCCAAAAGTATATATTACACTGGAATTGCATAGTTGCTAATTGTTATCTATGTGACTTTTAAAATGTGAATCATTGTTTAACTTCAGAATATCAATCAATCTTTTAAAATACTCAGCTTCAGAAATCTATATAATAGCCTTATGTTTGATATATTATTCCTGGAGAAGACTAAATTATTTGGAAGTATTGAATTCATTCATTCATTCAATTTGATTTTCAAGTTGAAATTCAAAACTGTCAGTTTCTATTCTTCACATTAAGAAATTTACTGTTATTAAGCCCATAATTTCATTTTTACATAACTAGAAAACATTTCCTTTAGATAAAGCTCTTCTATATATCATTATCTATATCTACATATATCTATCTATAGAGCATCTATATCTATAATTTCTATCATATGTGTGTATGTGTGTGTCCCCATGCAAATTAATGCCATTCATGGACTTCAAGAGGTTAATAGGATATGTAGGTTCTACTCCCTCTTTGACATACCTGATATACCCAGTCACGTTCACTAATTCACAAGATAATGGATTTGATAATAGGCTAGAAGCTTTAGTGGATACAGTGCTGGGTCTAAAGTCAGGAAGACCTGAGTTCAAATCGAGCCTCAGACACTTAACCTGTTTTTGCCTTAATCCATTTGGGAAGGAAATGATGACCCACTCCAATATTTTTGCCAATAAAAACCCATGGATAGTATTATCCATGGGGTAATGAAGAGTCAAACACAACTAAAAAACACAAGAACAGAGACAATAATTAGAGTTGGCTTAAACAACCTGGGAATAATCTTATGATTATAATTTATTTGTCAAGTTTTAAAGAAAGAAAAGATTTACATTTGGAAATTTATTCTTTGTAGTTTCCGTTATTCTTGCAGGTATTTTACATACTTGCTTTATATGACTAAGCCATGAGTACAGAAATGAGTAAAAAGTTTTGAAATAATCAATAGAAGAGTATTAAATATCTGTGACATTAAAGGGTATTTTAATAATGATTGAATTAAAAGTTGTTCTTTGTACATAGGGGTTTTTTGGTACATACACACACACACACACACACACACACACACATACACACATATTCTCCTTAGTCAATGTGTAGCTTCATTATAAATATTCATAAATTTTTTTAACTATATAACATTGAATTTATGTATAAATTGAAAGTGTCTTGGTGACCCATATTGATCTTGACATAATGCATTAAGAGTAGCTGGTCTAGAGGCAGCTAAGTGGTGCACTGAATAGAGCACTGGTGCTAGAGTCAGGAGGACCTGAGTTCAAATCCAGCCTTAGACACTTGACACATACTAGCTATGTGACCTTGGGCAAGTCACTTAACCCCAATCACCTTGCCTTCTCCCCTTCATAAAAGAATAGCTTGTCTATATAACTGGTATTAGTTGGATAATTTTCATCAAACTAAAAAAATGGAATTTTGAGTTTTATTGTTAGTGTGTCTTTCCTATTCAAAATCATTAATGATATTTTTGGTCAACCACTTGATGATTAGATAGCTCACACGTAGTTTGTGTTTAGTGAAAATTTTTATACTATTGTTTTCTTCTTTTTTTTCCTTTCTTATTCAATCCATTTTTTTTCTTAATGAAATTATTTGTTACATTATCCTATTCTGATCTGTAATGCTCTGCTTTGTGATATGGAATTAAGTGTGTGTATATATATATATATATATATATATATATACATACGTTATATATATATGTATGTATATATTTAGTTTATAGCATTCACTTTTATAAGTTTTAATTTTTCTTCCCCTCCCTTTCCTCCCCCATCCCCAAGACAGCTTGCAATCTGATAAAGACTCTACATATTCATGCCTACTAAACATATTTTCAGATTAGTCATGTTGCATAGAAGAATTAGAACAAATGAGAGGAACCATGAGGAAAATAAAAAAAAAAAATAATCTGCTTCAGTCTGCATTCAGGCTCCATAGTTCTTTCTCTAGATGTGGATGGCATTTTCTATCATGAGTCCTTTTTAATTGTTTCAGGTCCTTGCATTGCTGAGAAGGGCTAAGTCTATCAAAGTCATTCACTGCATACTGTGGCTGTTGTTGTGTACAATGTTCTACTGGTTCTGCTCACTTCAATTAGCATCAGTTCATTTAAGTCTTTCCAAGTTTTTCTGAAGTCTGCCTGTTCATTTCTTATAGCACCATAGTATTCCATTATATTCATATACCATAACTTGTTCAACCATTCCCCAATTGATAGGCATACCCTTAATTTCCAGTGCTTGGTAACCACAAAAAGTTGCTATAAATATTTTTGTACATGTAGGTCCCTTTTCCCATTTTTATAATCTCTTTGGGATACAGTCCTAGAAGTGGTAATGCTAGGTCAAAGGGTATACACTTTTTGTAGCCCTTTGGGCATAGTTCCAAATTGCTCTCCTGAATGGTTGAATCAACTCACAATTCCACCAACAATGTATTAGTGTTCCAATTTTCCTAGGTATTCTCCAACATTTATCATTTTCCTGTTTTGTCATGTTAACCAATCTAATAGGTGTAATGTGGTATCTCAGCGTTGTTTTGATTTATATTTCTCTAGTCAATGGTGATTTAGAACATTTTTTAACATGACTATACATCCCTTTAATTCCTTCCTCTGAAAACTCCCTGTTCTTGTCCTGTGACCATTTATCAAGTGGGAAATGACTTGTATTCTTTTAAATTTGTCTCAGTTCTCTATAAATTTTAGAAATGAGGCCTTTATCAGAGATACTAGTTGAAATAATTCTTTTCCAGTTTTCTGCTTCCTTCCTAATCTTGGTTACTTTGCCTTTGTTTACACAAAAACTTTTCAATTTAATGTAATCAGAATTATCCATTTTGCATTTCATAATGTTCTTTATCTCTTGTTTGGCCAAAATTCCTCTGTCCTCCATAAATATGACAGGTAAACTATTACTTGCTCCCTAATTTGTTTATATTATCAGCCTTTATATCTAAGTACGTACCCATTTGGTCTGCATTTTGGTATACTGTGTCAGATCTTTGCCCAGTTTCTGTCAGACTATTTTGCAATTTTCCCAGAAGTTTTTGTCAAATAATGAGTTCTTATCCCAGTAGCTGGGATCTTTGGGTTTATCAAACAGTAGTTTGCTATAATCACTGACTACTGTTTCTTATGTACCTAACCTATTCCACTGATCTACCCCTCTATTTTCTTATCATTACCAAGTGTTTTTGATTATTGCTGTTTTATAATAGAATTTAAGATCTGATATGTCTAGCTCTCTTTCCATAGCATTTCTTTTTATTAATTCCATTGATTTTCTGGACCTTTTGTTCTTCCAGATGAATTTTGATATTATTTTTTCTAGCTCTATAAAATAATTTTTGGTAGGGAATTAAGTATATTTTTGACACAAAATACTATATGCATGTATATGATTGATAAAGTTTGGAATTTTATTATGATACAATTTCAGCATATAATAAAAGCATTATAGCTTTAGTAAATTATTTGCACACTAATAATTCCCCAGTGTTTGAAGTCATCATTATCGTCAATGAAGCATTTTGAACATGTCAACCCATTGGTATTTCTAAATAGTTCCCACATAATTTGCCTTCTGGTTATACCAGAATATAAAAAACTGCTTATTGTGTTATGGTCAGTATCAAGTTGATTATCAAAATAGATCCAAGCAAAACCAATCTACAATCATATGTCACCATCTCTATTTCTTAAATACAAAGGGACAGATATATCACAACATGACAAGGTGACAGCCCAAGCAGTGATGTTACCAAAATACAAATGGCCTGATAGTCTTGGACATCATTGAATTTTCCATTAGATATTCCCCAGCTGGCATTTTTTTGTTGTTGTTTTTGTTTTGCAGTTCCACCCTAAACTACTCACAACAGGAGTAATGGTGGGTTTTTTTTCTTTTATTTGTTATCATCATCATCATCATCATCATCACCCACCACCATCATCATATTCATTAGCATCATGACCTAATCCAAAATCTAAGGGACATAGGTTAAACAGTCGAATATCTTGTGGGAAAGAATGCTAAATATGGAACCAGAAAATATATGTTCAAATTCCAGGTCTGATACTTACTACCTCTGTGTGTAGTGTGTAGAATTTAAGTGTGCAAGTCACTTAAATTCTTTAGTCCCCAATTTTCTCATAGGCAAAATGAAGATATTGTACTAGATTAAAATGAATTAAATTAAATAAACATTTATTAATTATCTTCAATGTTTCAGATATTGTATTTGTATTTGGCAGTATGGATACAAGTAGAGAAACAAAACTGTCTATGCCCTCACATAGATTATACTAGTAACATTTCTTCCAAGTTTAAATATGTGTTTATGATTTTTTTTCATGAACTATAAACCCACTTTTAAATAGCATTTATTTCAATTTGATTCAAGAATATCTTGCCATATATATTTTTTAAAAAATTATCCAAAACTATGAGTTTTTGGTTTAAAAAATAATTATATGAAAGATATTTAATTACTTACCTTTGAATTTATCCATGACAATTGTTAAGCTGACCTTAACTTCCTTAGAAAAAGGAGATAGTCAAAAGTACTCATAAAAATATATAAATGGGGGCGGCTAAGTGGCGCAGTGAGTAGAGTGTCGGCCCTGGAGTCAGAAGGACCTGAGTTCAGATCCGGCCTCAGACACTTAACAGACACACAAACAAAAATCTAGCCATGTGACCTTGGGCAAGTTATTTAACACCAACTGCCCTCCAAAAAGCAAAAAAAAAAAAAAATAAAATATATATATATGAAAGTACCTACATTGTTACTGTTAATTAAAAAAAATTTAGGAGAATTCCCTGGAGTTATATGAAAATCTTCCAGGTGGCACATTCTGCTCCAAACCTATCGGAAGTATGCAAATATTCTTTGCATTTTAAATCCTTGTTCTTCCACCCACTTCTACAGCAAAGCACAAACCCAGACAGGGATGTATGCTTTCAGCTCTGACAACTCATAATCTTCCCTATATTTGTTCCTGAATAGTATAGAAACTGTTTTACTCACTAATATTCATTTTACAAAGAGACCCTTGAGAGAGTTTGGGAAAATGTAATTTATAATCAGTCTCACTTGACTATGAAATAATTGCCAAATTCTGCCCATATATTGCAATTATTTTGTCTAATACAGATCACTGCAATCTAAAAGCCTTGGATAAATTCCTCTTTGGAAGTCAGTTTCAGAAAATCAATGAATCCATCAACAAAAATTTCCTGAAAGGGGTATTCTGGAAAGATGGTGGAGTAGATCAGAAATTTTCAGGCTCTCCTCTAGAAACAGACAGAAAATTGCCAGGAAATTTATAGAGAGAAGGAAAAACCAAAGGAATAAAGCAGTTGTTCTCTTAAGACATCTTGAGAAGACCTGGATAGGCTCCAGGGGGTGAAGTTACGTCTGAGTGAAGTGTAAAAACCTCTAGACTTAGACTTACACTTCAAAGTCATTGAATCGACAAACAATAGGTCCCCAGGGAATTAGACTAGGCCTCAAGAAATTTCACCTCAACTTCCAAATCCTTTATAGCCTCAAGAATTTCACCCCAGGTACTTTTACTTCACAGTCTCAGGAATTTTCACATCACAAACTTTTACCTGACAAACTTTAATCTAAACATGTGATTTACTCGACAAATTTCCATCTGAGGAACAGTAGATGCCCAATAAAGGAAGACTGAAGGATCCCTTGCTGTTTCTGGGAAGTCAGGCCAGTGATGGCCAGACTTGATCCCTGGCTGTGACTATGGGTGAGGAGAGAGTACAAGCCTAAAGAATGCATTACCTCAGAGAGCAAGAACATTTTCTGGAAAGCTTGACTGGGATTTAGGAGGAAGAGAGGTGTCCCTGAGGTTGAGACTTTGGAAGGAATTTAGACAACAAGAAGAATGTGAGGCATACATCAAAATTACCCAAAACTCACAATTAAAACTTGATAAGAATAATATTAAGCTGCTAAAAATAAACTAAGACAGTTTAAAAATAAAAATTGGTATGGGGCAGCTAGGTGGCACAATGAATAGAGCAACAGCCCTGTAGTCAGGAGGACCTGAGTTAAATTCCAGCTTCATACACCCAACACTTACTAGCCATGTGGCCTTGGGCAGGTCACTTAACCCCAATTGCCTTGCCTTCCCCTCTCCAAAAATCGGAGAAGGAGGAGAAGGAGAAGGAGAAGGAGAAGGAGAAGGAGAAGGAGAAGGAGAAGGAGAAGGAGAAGGAGAAGGAGAAGGAGAAGAAGGAGAAGAAGAAGAAGAAGAAGAAGAAGAAGAAGAAGAAGAAGAAGAAGAAGAAGAAGAAGAAGAAGAAGAACAACAACAACAACAACAACAACAACAACAACAACAACAACAATTATTTTGTCTAATACAGATCACTGCAATCTAAAAGCCTTGGATAAATTCCTCTTTGGAAGTCAGTTTCAGAAAATCAATGAATCCATCAACAAAAATTTCCTGAAAGGGGTATTCTGGAAAGATGGTGGAGTAGATCAGAAATTTTCAGGCTCTCCTCTAGAAATAGACAGAAAATTGCCAGGAAATTTATAGAGAGAAGGAAAAACCAAAGGAATAAAGCAGTTGTTCTCTTAAGACATCTTGAGAAGACCTGGATAGGCAACAACAACAACAAAAACAACAACAACAACAACAACAACAACAACAACCTTGGTGTTAAAGAAGATCTGGGTTCATATTCACAGGAAGATAGAGAGATTTTTTAAAAGCCCGTCTTTTGCTAAATAGTGGCATCAAATGGTCACAAACCCAAAAAGAAATTTTGGGAGAAGTTAAAAAAGTAATTTTCAAAACTCAAATAAGAAACAAGGAAATTAGGAAAAGAAGCAATTCAAGAAAATTATGAAAAAAGTTAACCAATTAAAAAAGAGAAACAAAATTATAAGGAAGAAAATATACAGGAATTAAAAAATCAGGTAAGAGAGAATGAGGATAAATAAGAGAAAAAAATCAAAGGAATACAAGAATTAAGAAAAGATAGTTAACTAATTAGAAAAGTATATACAGGGCGGCTAGGTGGTGCAGTGAGTAGAGCGCTGGCCCTGGAGTCAGAAGGACCTGAGTTTGGATCCAGCCTCAGACACTTAATGCACACACAAACAAAAACCTAGCCATGTGACCTTGGGCAAGTTACTTAACCCCAATTGCCCTCCAAAAAGAAAAAGAAAAAAAGAAAAGTATATACAAAATATTTTTTCTTGAGGGGGGAACGCAGGGCAATTGGGGTTAAGTGACTTGCCCAACGTCACACAGCTAGTCCGTGTTAAATGTCTGAGGACAGATTTGAATTCAGGTCCTCCTGACTCCAGTGTTGGTGTTCTATTCATTACACCACTTAGCTGCCCCAGTACAAATTCTTGAGGAAGAAAATAACTCCTTGAAAACTAGAATTGGGCAAGTAGAACTGAATGATGTTATAAGATATATAGGTAAACAAGAAACTAGAAAAGAATATAAAACATCTTATTAGAAAAACAACTGATCTGGAAAACAGATCAAGGAGAGATGATATAAGAATTGTCAGACTACCTAAAAGTTATGATAAAAAAAAAGAATCTGGATACAATATTATAAGAATTTATTAAGGCACATTGCCTGAAGTTCAAGAACAAGAAGGTAAAGTAAAAATAGAAAGAATCCACTGATCACCACCTGAAAGAAATCCTAGGAAGAAAACTTACAGCCAGGTTCCAGAATTCCCATATCAAGGAGAAAATACTACAAGCAGCCAGGAAGAAACAATTTCAATATTGTGGAAACACAATCAGAATAGCACAGGACCTGGCAGCTTCTACACTGAGGGATCGAAGGGCATAGCATATGATATTGCAGAGGTCAAAGGATCTGGGATTAAAACCAAGAGTCACCTACCGAGCAAAACTGAATATTTTGTTTCAGGGGAAAATATGGTCATTCAACGGAATAGAGGACTTTCAAGCATTCTTGAGGAAAAAACCAGAGTTGAATAGAAAATTTGACATTCACACATAAGAAGCAGGAGATGCTTCAGAAGGTAAACAGGGACAAGAAATCTAAAGGAACTTATCAAAATTGCTGTAAAAAAAAAAAAGACCAGAACTCAGTGGAAAATTTAAAATAAAAGATCCAGAAGAAAAATAAGGAAATCATTAAAACATAATTATGAGCCACTTATAAAGGTTAGATTCTTTACTTATTACATATTCTCATTGAATTTGGCTCAAGGAGAGAATGACATATATACTAAATGGGATATCTCAACCTACAGGAGAATAGGGGGCAGGGGGACGAGAGGGGGCATGATAGAGGGAAGGGCATGCTGGGGGAAGGGGAGGTTGGAGGCACCCACTTTTGAAGAGAGACAGTATCAAAGTAGGGAATGGATCAGGTGGGGGGGTGGAATGGTTCGGAGGGAAATATAATCAGTCTTTTACAATATATCTACTATGGTAATGTTTTTCATAGCTATACATGTACAATGTATAATGAATTGCTTATCTTCCCAGTGGCAGTGGGTGACAAGGGAGAAAGGGAATGTATCTGGAATTCGAAGTTTTAAAATTAAATGTTTCAAATATATATAAATACTGTTATTAAACTCAGTAGTGAAGACTCAGCAAGATGATTTTTCTTCACTGGTTTCTAAATTGAAGAGACTTTCTCATCCTTCTCTGCTGTCTAAATGCTTTTAATGGTCCCAAACTAGCCATCATAGTGAAAATTTTTCTCCTCTGGGACTCTAGAAGGAAATAATAAAAGATTTGTTTTTGTTGTTGTTGTTTATTTTATGTAAAGTATAAGTTGCCAACTTTCTCTGTTTTTATTCTGTTTCCAGGTAAATTTAGCTGTCTTTTTTTCCTCTATTGCCTGAACAAGCAAAATGTGGGGAAAGGGGACAAAGGATGGGAACTCTTCAGCCAAAAGTTTCAGAGCTTTCAAAGGACATGCTGGTCTCTCTATACTCCTAATTTTGACTAAGTTAGGAATGGAGAGAGAGCGAGACAGAGACAGAGAGAGAGGAAGAGACATACAAAAAATTTCACTATCTGTAGGTATATATGGTATTGGAAAATAAAGAGATATACAATTTCTCATTAAAGTGTAATCTGTTTAATGTGAATGTCAAAATTAGAAGGTATTATGGTTTAAATATATTTTTTTATGTACTGATATAGTCTGATGAGTTTAGGGGGAAGGTTATAGGTTCAAAAGTAGAGACTTTGTACAATTTGCATATGAATTCACTGAAATGCTTCTGTTCCTGGAAGGGTGAAAAATTCAGTTAATTTGTCCTCAGGAAAAAATGAATGATTGCTGATGAGAGTAGGGTTAAGTTTAGGGTTTATTCAAAGGAGCCTAGGTATCTGGACACTTGTATTGGACAAGTGGCCAGAATCATCTGAGACAGATTGTGTCTGTGCTAGGTTATTTTCTGGCCTTCCTCCTTTCATGGAGGCAAGATGGGGTCTGATATACAGAAATGTTGTGGGAGGAATCTGGTGGTGGTGTAGAGGAGCAGTCTGAGGAGGGTCTTCAGGAGGAGTGAATAAGGTCAGACTCCAGTAATGAGTGATTAAGGGTGGGAAGTTGCTGGAAGCTACCTGGAGAAGACAGATAATGGTGGGTTAGGCCAGTTCAAGGGTTAACAGATTTAGGTATCCATATTTTTGGAGGATCTAGGGTGGGAGGTTGCTGGACAAAGGAGGGCTAAGACAGCAACAAAGGTTTGGGCAAAGCCACAATGAAAGGCCTATGGCCCCAGGCAAATGCCTCCTCAAGTGGGAAGATTCAAGGAGAGCTCAAGTGGGTTACCAGAGTCTGTACCTCATCAGTACTGCCATAGAAAATGCTGAGTCCTAAAACAAATAAAATCAGTTGAAAAGTTTTATCTCCATCTTCCCCAAACTTTAATTGGGGGGGGGGGTGGAGAAGTTTTACAGTTTAAAGTTTTGGAAACTGAACCTGGTACCTCAAAGTCACTTAGGCAGAGATTAAGTCTTCCCTCCAACTTGAAAAGAAAGGGCTGTTAAAACGAAAATGCAAATATTTTTAGAAAGGCAAAAACATCATTTTATAAGTATACCATTGTGGTCTTTTGTGAGTAATCTGGCAGAATTTAATTACCAAGATAAACTGGAAGCAAAGTTACTTACCTGAAAGGAATTAAAATAGTCTATGAATTTATAAGTATTTACATATGATACCAAATTGGAAGAATTTTAATTTGAAAAAATAATAATAAATTGTCTGTAAATACTAAAGTTTGCTTCTAATCAGGAAAAATAAAGTTTTGCAATTAATTTGAGTTAAATTTGAGAAAATTCTGTTAATTGACAAAAAAAAAAGTGTGATTCAGTGACATAAAAAGAAATAAGCTCTGAAGACAATTTGGCCAATGATTTGTAAAAAGAGAAATATTGGGTTAAGAAATAATTAGTAGGGGTGGCTAGGTGGCGCAGTGAATAGAGCACCAGCCCTGGAATCAGGAGGACCTGAGTTCAAATCTGACCTTATACACAACACAGAAACTAGCAGTGTGACCCTGGGCAAGTCACTTAACCCCAATTACCCTCCAAAAAGCAAAAAAAAAAAAAAGAAAGAAAGAATCTGTATCAAGGATGGATGGTGGGGAGAAGAGAGCTACTTGACTGAACTCTCCCCCAAAACCCTCCAAACACCTTTTATACCAAGCAATCAGCAGGTGAGACCATTAATTATTTTAGAAGTGGAGTTTAATTGCCAGCAACTGCCAAGGGTGAACATAGTGCAAATCAGATAGCCCTGAGATGCCTATTCTAGGGGCTTATATAGACAAAAGCCATAACATAATTGTTACCAAGGGGAAACCACAACTTGACAGTTATTATGAGTAAGCAGGGAAAATATAGAAGCCAAAGAATAGCAATCAGTTTGTTGCCTAATGACCCATTTGTTTCTCAACTGGAAAGTCCCTAAGTAACTGGGAAGGGTGTAGGTTTGGGTTCCAGGTGGTAGGTTTAGTCTGGTGTCCTAGGCCAACTTACCCAAGATGGAAGAAATGGGGGAGGTTCACCAAATGATGGTTACAACATACCTTTAAATAATGCCATTAAAAATCCTGTAAAAGGAGAACCCACAAAAAATTTGGTAAAAAAATAACTATATATGTATGTATATATATGTATATGTGTGTGTGTGTGTGTGTGTGTGTGTGTGTGTATATATATGCATATATATATATACACACACACACATATATTCCAGCAAAAGACAACTTAAGGTTAGCAGGAAAGGTTTGACGCTCCTGGGTAAGAGTGGATCATAGTCCAGCACAGGCCAAACCAGCACAATCCCAGTCAAAGAAAATTTGGAGTAGGCCTTCAGTGATACTGAATCAGCAATGCCAGCAGCTCTCAGTCCACAGACAATAAAACACTCTGGCAACTTGTCAGAAGGAGATTGCAAGGGTCTCTTTGCTAGCATTGAGGCAGGACTGTGTTGCATTGGCCATACTTCGATCCAGTTTGTAGTCCTGTATGTCATTCCCAGAGTGAGGAGGAGTTTGTGGCAGTAGTAAATAGTGAATGTGTCTCACAGTTCCAGGGCAGAAAAGAGTGCTTGTGGTCACTCACAAACAAGAGCACAGGGCAAGAGATTAATAAATATACTTCTCTGTAGATCATATCACCTGGGAAGAAGTAAAAACTTACAGGTCCTTACAAGTATCTCTAAAAACAGCTGCACAGAATTGTTGAAGGTTGGGACAGTATGCTCTCCACCTTGGAAGCAGAACCATACTTTAACAATTAAAATTCAAGTAATAAACCAAAAAAAATGAGCAAAAAACTGAAAAAAAATTCTGACTGTAGAAAGTTACCATGGGGATAAGGAAGATCAAAATACACACTCAGAAACTAAGAGAACAAAGTCAGTCACATTTCCTACATAGAAGCCTCCAAGAAAAAATATGAATTGGTCTCAGGCCATGGAGGAGATCAAAAAGGATTTTGAAAATCAAATAAAACAGGTAGATGAAAAATTGGGAAGACATGAGAGTGCTGCAAGAAAATCGTGAAAAAAAAGTGAACAATTTGGTAAAGGAGACAAAAAATACTGAAGGAAATAATATCTTAAAAAACAAAACAAAACATACTAGAGCAAATGTTAAAAGAGGTACAAAAAGCCAGTGAGGCAAAGAATGCCTTAAAACCATTATTGACCAAATGGAAAAAGAGGCACAAAAATTCACTGAAGAAATAAATCTCCTTAAAAAGTCTAAGTGATTAAGTGGAAAAGAAGGTACAAAAGATCAGTGAAGTAAATAATTTCTTAAAGATTAGAATGGTGGAGCCAAGATGGAGTAATAGAAGCAGGAAATTCCATGAGCTCCTGCCATAACCACCTCCAATACCTGTAAAATATGACTCTAAACAAATTTTAGAGCTACAGAATTCACAGAGTGACAGAAACAAATCTACCACTGAAGTCCGGCAGGCCAACAGGAAGGGTCCATCACACCAAGGTGGGAGCCAAGCCCAACCTGTATGAGCCACACAGGGCCCAGTGTAGCCCCCAGCAGTGGCTGAGACCAACTGGAACTGACTTGAGGAGAGGGAATCTCCAGCAGCTATGGCACTTTCCAGACTTCTTAACCAATAAATGCCAAAGAGAAATGTAAAAGGTCAGTGGGGAAATGTATCAGAACTGGTGATGGAAGGGTGCAGTCCAACCACTTACCCAGGGCAAGAGGTGGCTGAGGCAGCTGCAGCAGCTGCATAGCTGCTTCCAGAGCTCCTGGTTTGATGATTTTAGGGGGACCAAGCGACCATTTAGATGTTAATCACTCTTGTTTGATCTTCTTGGATCTGGATCACAGTCTTGAGTGGTGGTCCTGAGGTGTGTGGCCAGTGTGCCAGAGCCTGTGAGGGCTGTATAGAGGATGCCCTCCTCAGACCTTTCACAATTTTGGGAAAATACCAGCAATTTGGAACAAAGGCCTTTCCACTCTAGAAGCAGAGTTCTACCGTGGCAAAGAGCTCAAAAGTCAACTAATTGGCTGGCAAGATGAATAAGCACAGCAAGCACAATCAGACCATAGAATCATTTTTGGGGGACAAAAAAGATCAAAACATGGTACCAGAAGAAGTCAACAAAGTCAAAACTACTGCATCAGAAGCTTCTAAGAAAAATATGAACTGGTTGCAGATTATGGAGTTGCTCAGAAAGGATTTTGAAAATCAATTAAGAGAAATGAAGGAAAAGTTGGGAAGAGAAATTAGAATGATGCAAAAAAATCATGAAAAGCAAGACAACAGCTTCCTAAAGGAGACCCCCAAAATACTGAAGAAAATAACACCTTAAAAAAAAAAGTTTAACTCAAATGGCAAAGGATGCCCAAATAGCCAATAAAGGGAAGAATGCCTAAAAAAGTCAAAATGCCCATATAGAAAAGGAATTTCAAAAACTCACTGAAGAGAACAATTCCTTCAAATTTGATTCGAGCAAATGGAAGCTAATGAATTTATGAGAAATCAAGATACTACAAAACAGATCCAAACAAATGAAAAAAGTAAAGAAAAGAAAAACATAAGGCAATATAAAATATCTTGTTGGAAATGCCAGTGACCTGGAAAATAGATCCAGGAGAGATCATTTAAAAATTATTGGACTACCTGAAAGCTATGATCAAAAAAAGAGCCTCGAAATCATCCTTCAAGAAATTCTCAAGCATAATTGCCCTGATATTCTAGAACCAGAGGGCAAAAATAGAAATTGAATGAATTCACTCATTGCCTCTTGAAAAAGATCCCACAAAAGAAAATTCCTAGGAATATCATAGCCAAATTCCAGAGTTCTCAGGTTAAGGAGAAAGTATTACAGGCAGCCAAGGAGAAACAATTTGAGTATTGTCTAAACACAATCAGGATAACACAAGATTTATCAGCTTTAACCTTAAGGGATAGAAGGGCTTGAATATGATAGTCTGGAGATCAAAGGAGATAGGATTAAAACCAAGAATCACCTAACCAGGAAAACTGAATATAATGCTTCAGGAGAAAATATGATCATTCAAGGAAATGGAGGACTTTCAAGCATTCTTGACGAAAAAAAAAAAAGCAAAAAAACAAAAACAAAAACAAAAACCCATAGCTGAACAGAAGATTTGACTTTCAAATACAAGAAGCAAGAGAAGCATGAGAAGGTAAACAGGAAAGAGAAATCATAAGGAACTTATTAGCATTGAGAGATTTACCTTCCTACATGGAAAAACCATAATTGTCATTCATGAGACTTTTCTCAGTATGAGGATAGTTGAAGGGAATATAACATATATATGTTTTTTTTTTTTTAAAGCAATTGGGGTTAAGTAACTTGCTCAAGGTTACACGGCTAGTCATTTGATTTATGCGTGGGTGCTCATTTTCTGAGGCCGGATCTGATCTCGGGTCATCCAAACTCCGAGGCTGGCGCTCTTACTCACTGCGCCACCTAACCACCCCTTTAGGGCAATTGGGGTTAAGTAACTTGCCCAAGGTTACACGGCTAGGTTTTTTGTTTGTGCGGATTAAGTGTCGGAGGCCGGCTCTGAACTCAGGTCCTTCTGATTCCGGGGCCGGCGCTCTATTCACTGCGCCACCTAGCCGCCCCCATATATATGTTTATATAGTTGGATATATGTGTGTATAAATACATAATGTGAATGTGTATATATGTGTGTCCATGTATACATAGAGGGCACAGGATGAGTTTAATAGGAATGGATTTTTATCTAAAAAAATAAAATTAAGAGGTCAGAGAGGAATATAATGAGAAGTGGTATGGAGAGATAGAATAGGGTAAATTATCTCATAGAAAATAGGCAAGAGAAAACTATTACAATGGAGGGGAAGAACAGGAGGCCAAAAGGGAATGAGTCAACCTTACTCTCATTGAATTTGGCTTAAGGAGGGAATAACTTACACACTCAATTTGTTATCTTACCCTACAGTAAAGTGGTGGGGGGGGATTAGAGGGGATAGATTAGATAGAACGGAAGGCAGATTGGTGGGGACGGTAAATAGAAGCACACACTTTTGAGAAGGGAAAAGGTCAAAGAAGAAAATAAAATAAGTGGGGGGCAGGATAAGATGGAAATAGTTTTCACAATATATCTACTATGGAAATATTTTGTGTAACTACTCATGTACAACCTATATTCAATTGCTTATTTTCCCAGGGGGGGTGTGTGAGGAGGGAAGAAGGGAAAGAATCTGGAAATCAATGTTTTAAAAGCAAATGTTAAAAAAATATTTTTGGGGCAGCTAGGTGGCGCAGTGAGTAAGAGCCCCGGCCTCGAAGTTGGGATGACCCGGGATCAAAAGCAGCCTCAGAAAATGAGCACCCACACATAAATAATGACTAGCCGTGTAACCTTGAGCAAGTTACTTAACCCCAATTGCTTTAAAAATTAAAAAAAATTTTTAGATGCAACTAGGAAATAAGATATACAGGCACTGGAGTATTGAAATTCATCTTGCCCTAATAGAAAGTTAGAGGGGGAATTGGGGAGGATATGAGAGAGCAGATTAGGGGAAGGGGTATTGAGTAGGTTTGCTTTTTTAGGTGGGGGGTTGGAGAAAAATGGGAAGAAAATTTATAACTCAAAATATTGTGGAAATGAAAGTTGAAAACTAAAACAAAGAAAAGAAGAAAAGAAAGACTAGAATGGAACAAATGGAAGCTATTGACTTCATGAGAAATAAAGAAAAAAAGCTGCAACAAATCCAATATAATGAAAAATATAGAAAATGATTTGAAATATTTCATTGGGAAAACAATTGATCTAGAAAATAGATTCAAGAGATAAAGTTTTAAAATTATTGGTCTACCTGAAAGACTTGATCAAATATAGTCCACATATCATCTTTCAAGCAATTGTCAAGGAAAAACTCCCCTCATATTCCAGAACTAGAAGGTAAAAATTGAAGTGGATAGAATCTACCAATCAACTTCCTGAAAAAGATTCCCAAATGAAAACTCCCAGAAATAATATAGCCCATTTCCAGAATTCCTAGGTGAAGGAGAAAGTATTTCAAGCTTCCAAAAAGAAACAATTCAAATTTTGTGGAAACAGAGTCAGGATAGCACAAGATTTAGCAACTCCTAAATTAAAGAATAAGAGAGTTTGGAATGTGATATTCCAGAGGGAAAAAGACCTAGGATTACAGCTAAGGATCTCTCAGGCTTCAAAACTGATTATAATCTTTCTGGGGGGGGTGTAAGCACAGAAGTAGTTCACACCTTGTTTCAGTATTAAGAAACAGAATGTGTGAACTCCACAACTTGTGAACTCCTGGGGAAGGAGCTAATGACTATATAAGGAGAGCCCCAGGGCTAGAGACAACAGGAGCTGAAAAGAGTACTCCTGTGGTGACAGAGTTAATGGGAATACTTGTGGTATTATAGCACTCTGTTTGCTCTTTCCCTGTTGATGTTTGTTTGTGATAGTTTGTACAGAAGCCTTGGGACCATACTAGAAGCCCTGAAAGCGAATTTTCTGGTTATATGTTTATAGAAGTCCTGGAGGAGGTTTTAAAGGTACTGGGACTTTACTAATGATTTGTGCTGACCTTTTGGACCTTGTTTTTGGGTCAGTGTTGATTTCTATGTCGATGATTTGTGTTGAGTTCTCAGACTTTGTTGGTGGGTCTGAACTGATTTCACAGGCAGATAGTGATTTGATGATGGTGCCAGAAATGTGTATCAATATTATTGTGGCTCTGTTAAGCTTTGTCTTCCCAGAAACAGGAGATGTAAAGGATTTGTTCTGGACTGGATACTGTGAACTACAATATGGAATGGGAACTGGACAAGGAGCTAGACAAGGAACAGGGAACTGCCTGCCTTTGAACCCACATGACAGTTGTGAGCTGGGACCATGGAAGAGGAACCATGGAAGCTGAGAGCCAGCCTCTAGTCAAGCTGAAAGAAGACTTTACTTGGATACTGTTTACTGACTGAGAAGATTATGATTCATTCACTGTGAGCTAGGGGTGGATGACCTATGTATTTTCCACTATCCCTTAAGAGGTTACTGAGTAGTGATTTATGATTGAATAGTGACTGCTGACTGAATAGTGACTGATTTGTAATTTAGTGTGCCCCATGAGTGGAGAACTTTCATTATTGTATTTTGTGACCCTTACAGAGACAAGCCCCCTTAAGAATGATTGAACGATTGAATTATTAAATGACTGTACTTTGTTGAAAACTATTGTAACCACTTTGGTGAAAACTATGTGGACATTTTAGTGATAAATCATTGTGAATGCTACATTTTGATTTTCTGTGATAAGTTGCAACCTTGTGAATGCTATACCTTGATTGTCTGTGGATGTTTTATTCTGATTTGTTATGGAATAAATAGAGTTTTCACTATACTGTGTAATCGGAACCTTAAAAGCTGTTCACAGTAGCATTCTTCTGGAAAGCTGCTCATATGTGGCTTTACAGGAGTTAACTGGCTATTCAATGAGATAGAGGCCTTTCAAGCATTGTTAATAAACAAAGAAGAGTTGAATAGGAAATATGACTTTCAAATACAAGACTAAAGCATAAAAAGTTAAAAAGGAAAGGGAAATCATGCGAGACTTAATAAGGCTAAGCAGTTTAAATTTATTCATTCTTGGAGAGAAGATATTTGTAATTCACAGAAACTCATTATTAGGGCAGTAAGAAGGAGCATCTACAGACAGAGGGCACAGCTGTGAATTGAATAGGAAGAGATGATAATTAAAAAAATAAAATTAAGGGGTGAGAGAGGAATGTACAGGGAGAAAGAAAGGAAGAGATAAAACGAAGTAAATTATCTCACATAAAAAGGCAAAAAAAAGTTTTTTTTTTATTTTTACACTGGAGGGGAACCATCTTCCAGTTGATACATAATCAAAAGATATGAATAGTTTATAAATGAAGTAATCAAACTTCTATAGCCATATGGAAAAAATACTCTAATTGACTATTGGTTGGAATAATTCAAAGTAAAACAATTCTTATTTTACTACTTCATACTTATTAGATTGGCTAATAGCACAGAAAGGGGAAATGACAAATGGTGGAGAGGATTGTGAAAATGAGACAATTATACACTGTTAGAATTGTGAATGGATTCAACCATTCTTTAGAGCAATGTGTAACTCTACCCAAAGGGTTATAAAGCCATGTATACCCTTTGATCTAGCAGTGCCACTACTACATCTGTATCCCAAAAGACATTAAAGAAATGGAAAAGGACTGAGATGTACAAAAACATTTATAGCAGCTCTTTTCTGGTGGCAAAGAATTGGAAACTGATGAAATGTCCATCAATTAGGGCAAGCCTGAATAATGTGTTGTATATGATTGTGATTGAATACTATTGCGCTATAAGAAATAATGAGCAGGATGCTCTTAGAAAAACCTTAAAAGATTTATACGAGCTGATGCAAAGTGAAATGTATTGTGTATAAAGTAACTGGAATATTGTAAGATGAACCAACTGTGAATGACTTAGTTATTCTCAGCAATACAATGATCCAAGTGAACTCTGAAGGACTTATGATGAAAAATGCTATCCCTTCCCAAATAATGAAATGATGGTATCTGAATGCAGATGTAGCATAAGTTTTTTTTACTTAATTTTTCTTGAAGTGTTTTGTTTGATCTATGTTTTTTTCACAACATAACTAACATGGAAATGTTTTGCATAGCTACACATATACAACCTATATCAAATTGCTTGCCTTCTCAATGAGGGGTGTGGAGAGGGAGGGAGAAAATTTGGAAATCAAAGTTTAAAAATGAATGTTAAAAGCTATGTTAAAATGTTAAAAGCAACGTGTAACTCTACCCAAAGTTAAGCCTAACATTTAAATATGTTAAAAATGTTTAACTATGTTAAAATGTTAAAAAACTAAATATAAATTTACCTATAACTGGGAAAAAATGCAATACCAAATGAATTTAAAAAAACAACAAAGAAATAACAGTATCATGAAAAAGTGAAATACTAAACATTTTCACAAAGTAGTGAAATTGTGTTATTTTCAAGGATCAATCAGATTTAATTGGAGTTATGTAACATAATAAAAAGGGGAGAATTAAAAAAATAGAATTAGGAAATTAGAAATTTCAAAAAATACACTGATATAGTGTAGACTGACAGCATAGGATCAATTGAAAGTCACTGAAAAATATATAAATGTGCTCCTAAAAGTAGGAAAATTTAAAATGCAATCCAATTTTAGTTGTCTGACACAAATATAGAACTAATGATTTTGTAATTTGAATGGGAAAAAAAATGAGACCCTCATCTTTGTCAGGTGCCAAAATTTCCAAAATGAGCCCCTGGGAAAGCCCAGGACTTTGGAAAATTTTGCAGAAAATTACAGAAACTTTTAAATCACATTGAAATAATGGTAGCATAGAAAGCTTTCCAGCCCCATAAAGCTTAGGACTTCCCTGGAAAACCTGTTTGTTTCTTTTTTGGGAAGTTGGAATTACTTTTGACATTTCTCATGATTTCTAGGTCTTCTGGGATTTTTGTGGATGCAGAAAATTAGTTGAGACTATATAACAAGTTTTATAACTGAGCAATTAAAGCTTTAGATTTATATTGGGCTTGATAAATTAATTGGGGGAATTATTTTTTCACAGACAATTGATCTATACTCTGAATGGTAACTACTAGTACCGCAACCTTAGAACTGGGAAAACTAAAATATTATGCCATATAGATTTCTGAATCAATGTAAAAACTTGGAAATGAATGTAGTACTTGTTCCATATGGAGGATTTTGTATTTCACAGAACTAAATAAGTATCATTTTATATGTAAAACATATGTTTTATGTTTTATATTCATATTTCAAGTCCATGATATTGTTCTATGTTAGCATTGTGTTTAAAGGTTCTTGAATTGAGATTTTGGAAAATAATTATTAAAAAAGTGCTGCTGATTCATGCGATGATATCTAGACCATGGTGTCTTTTAGTATTAGTATTATTAAATGGGTAACTCTCATTTGGAAATCTTTGATTTAAGTATTTGAACTATTAATTCTCAGAGCAGAGGTGTCTGGAAGTAACTATGCTTGTCTGTTAAAAATAATTAATTAATTATGTGTTCTCATAGGTATAGTATTATCTATCAAAAGAAAAAAAAAGTTTTTTGTTTGGGGAAAGTTCAAGAGAAATTGGGAAATCTCTGTATGCAAGAAGTTGTGTGAGAACCTGTCAGACCCTTTGAATTTTCTACATAGATAAGATCAAAAAAACCTTGTAACTCTGTGAGAAAAAGCTGTTGAAGCAAATTTATAATCAAAATCTTGAATATTTAAGGATAGTGAGGTGGCTCTGTGGATAGGAAACTGGTCATGCAGTCAGCAAAACCTGAATTCAAATCCAGCCTCAGAGACTTGCTAGCTCTGTGACCCTTGGCAAATCTCCTAACCTCTGCTTGTCAGTTTCTTCATATATAAAAGGAGGATAATAATAGTACCTACTTCCTATGGTTGGGAAAATTAAATGAGATATTAATTGTTAATGATAGCTATTATCACTATTCATTCTACTTGAACCCTAGAGTAATTAGGACATTTGCTCACAGAGGCTTATGATGTTTCACTTCTCTCACCCCCATACTTATAGAGTTAAATATAGTCATGTTTTTGAGTCAGCTTTGGATCAAGAGGCTGAAGTTCAAAAGATTTTTCTTTTGCCCTAAGGGTTACATGCAGTGCATATGTTATCCAAGATAACTGTTACCAGGGCCTATATCCATCACAAGTAGAAATATTTCCCAACTGTTAGACCATTAGCCTGTCTATGAGACTCCTTGAATAATTGGGAATTCTGTTGCATAATTAGCTATTTCAAAATGTAGTGTTGGATTTCAAACTGATTTCTTTATTCCCTGTCAGATTTCTTATGATTGATTAATATTTGCTACTTAATTTTTAAGGGGAAGGTTTTTCATTTTTAGTGATTTACTTTGACTTCCTCCAAGTAGTTTTGGAGCTTTGTCCAATACTGTCCTTCATATCCTAAAAGGTCAAGGATTCATGGGATCATTGTGAGGACATATCAAAGTAGAGTGTTGTGGAGAAGATAAACATAAGTATTGTGAGTTTGGGGAAATGTGTATTCTCCCCAGAATAGTATGTTCTGAAACCAAAGAAAGACAGCTATGGGGTTTATGTTTTACATTCTACCTTATAGGGAAAAACAGGATGAATAGGAATTATTCTATTTTAAAGGAACTTCCTTCATTTTAGATATTTGCTACCAAAACAAGAAATTAATATGACTCTAACTACAGTGAAAAATATTGCCAAAAGGAAACAACTTGACTTTTAGTAACTCCTGTGACACTAAGCCTTGCAAACTTCCCCCATTCCTCTTTTACCACAGAGAACCACTGCTTGGATGTATTTTCTAGGAAAATCTCAAAAAGCTACTAAAAAACAATCTGTGCCTTAAAAAGCTGAACATGCTACTGATCTGTATATTTTGCCTTTCTGTTCTAAGAAATTTCTTTTCATTTCAGTTTGACTACCCACTTTATTGGACACCTAACCCCTAAGTCAGGCATAGCTGCTAGTTTGCATAAATTTCCCTGGAGTATAAAGTAAAGTAGTTAGAATTCTCACACACAGCTCACAACAGATACCTTGGGAAAGTGTGCTCAAACTCTGAGAGCACCTGTGGCCAGAGGTAAACTCATTGGTCCTGTTTACTGGATATTCTCTTCTCCCTTCATGTAGTTTTTGGGAAAGTCGTCTAAGAGTATACACATACTTAATGAAATGACTGAACTTCTGATAATTCAGAGTTTAAAAGGTCATCACTTGGACAATGGGGGTGTGCAGGGTAACTTGACCCCATGCCAATTGGAGGAATTCCTTCTCAGGTATGTTTTACTACAAGATACAATCACAACAGAACTCACATATTCTGCTCAGTCAAAATAATTTGTTATTTCAAACTAACTCCATTATATACAGAGTCCTAGATGTGTCTTGATTCTTTCAGCCAATCAATCAGGAGACATTTCCTATGTTGAATCATCTATCTTCATCAAATGATCAAAGAACTTCATTTCTATTAAATTTATTGAAGACTTTTTTGCTCCTATTTTATGCCTTTACTTGGTTGTTTAATTCAATTGAGATGTTTGGGCCTTCTGTTTTCATATTAATTGGAATGTAAGTTTCCATGCCCCTTCTTATAATAGATTAAAAATACAAGTTAGCAGGGATTGCCTCAAAATATGAAGCTACAAATCTTTCTTTATAGAATATTATCATGCAAAATCTAGAAACTATACATATGCACAAATTAGAAAATAATTTTATCTTATCTAAAATAATAGTTAAATATGTTAGGTATTAATCCATAATGGGTCAGCTAGGTAGCACATTAGATAAAATTCCAGGCCTTGAGTTAGGAAGACTCAGTTTTCTGAGTTCAATTATGGTCTCAAACACTAGTCATGTGACTCTGGACAAATCATTTAACCTGATTGCTTCAGTTTCCTCATTCCTAAAATGAGAAGAAAATGGCAAACCATTCCAGATTACAAGTTGAACTGGAGTCTATACTCTGCAATGGGAAACAGTTCATGTCTAATCAGAAACGAAATCTAATCTAGGTTTGTAGAAAAATGTTCGTAACTCCTTAGGGGACACTAAAGTGTCCTAGCTCTCTAAATGTAGTCTTTGGAATTGTAAATGATTTATTTTTCTAAAAATGTCATTGTTTGCTACTTTCTGTTTTCAGCTTTCCTTGATTTCCAACTATCTGCAGGTAATTTTTCACTAGATAGCCATCAGTTACATTATCCTTGAACAATGTGGGAGCAATGATCAATAATAAAATAATACCCATATCACACTCACATACAGATTACTATCAGTTTTTCACATCACCTTTTTCTAAAAATGAACTAGTAGAAGCGCCCAGTCAATGCCAGACATCATCAGAATGAAGCCAAACTCCTTATTCGTGTTGAGAATGGAATACATGGAAAGGATTGGAAGCTCAATCTCAATTTAATTCTGTAAGTATTTATTAAAACCTGCGTGAAAGCACTGTGCCATTTGTAGAAGACTCAAAAATTGAAACGATTCAGTGCCACAACCACCTCATATTGTATTGTAAGATTGACCATGAAAAAGAATTTACTTTCTATAAGAGTACATTCCACTTTGAACAGCAATTTTGCTAAAGAAATATTTCCTTGTATAAAGGTCAAATCCATACAACATAACACTGATACTAAGTAGAAGATCTAGGACTAAAAACCTTGAAGAAACAGCATAGCAAATTGAATAAAAAGAGTCTTGGAGGCAGGACATTCTGGTTTTAATTCCTACCCATGCTATACTGGCCAGGTCATCTTAGGCAAGTCATTTTTAAATCTCATTGCCCCCAGGTGATTTTCTAAAACAAATAGCTGAAGAGAATTTTCACATCTGCAGTGGTAAATGTGGTTATCTTACTGGAAGTTCCCTAGGATGATAAAATTAAGAGATTGCCCTCTCTAAAAATAAATAGATTGATGACAAATAAGTAAGCAAACAAACAAATAAAAAGTAGATGAATAAATGAAAGGATGAAATTTAAAAGCCAATACATACCTTCCTATGAGATCTATTCCAAGACCTATCTTCTATGACTTTTACCTCTTGTTCCTACTTTTGCACTCTAGAACGAAATAAGATACTCCCTTTCACATGATATTCAAAGAACTTGCCTTCTATTTTTTTTTTTTTATCTCTAGACTAAATGATCCATTTCTTCAACTGAGGCAAGTATGACATAGTTTGAAATTCCCTTTTATTGTGATTTTCTTCTCTGTACACAATCTTGCTTGGCATCATAAAGGGAGTCCCCATAAATATTTACCACACTCCAGATATGCCAGCTATTTGATGGTTTGACCCAGGCAGATCATACTGAAAGCGTTGTTTTATTTACTATGCTACTATTACTACAGCCTAGAATTTCTATTTGCTTTTTTGACTATTATATTGTAGTTGCATAAAATCTTCCCTTCCCCACCATGTGAACTGTTGCCTAGTTGTACCTTCACATCCTATTTCTGTAGTTGACTTTTGCTATAGTTTTTATCCCCGATGTTCCACTTCATCATTTTTCATTTGGCTCATCTTTTTGTGTCCAGAAGTTTTTGAATTCCATTTCTGTATAACAATCCCTCCCAAATCTGCGTCTAATCTAGTCTTTAGCAAAGGTCAGAGTTCAGAATAGGGTCAGTAACCGAGCCCCCTGATATTCCACTAATGATCTGCTTCTAGTTTGACCATTG
The DNA here is from genome assembly GCA_011680675.1 of Gymnobelideus leadbeateri. Lineage (NCBI taxonomy): Eukaryota > Metazoa > Chordata > Mammalia > Diprotodontia > Petauridae > Gymnobelideus > Gymnobelideus leadbeateri. The sequence continues at coordinate 379,620 of WOXC01004303.1, forward strand.
ATTAATCACTACTTTTTGAAATTAGTCATTCAATATGTTTGAATCTCCCTAAACAAAATATCACCTAGCACACAAATCTTGATCTTATATACAAGTGTATCAAGAGTAACTTTGCTAAATGTCTTATAGAAATTCAGGTGTGCTATGTCCAAAGAATACTCCTCATCTCTCAGTTTTATTTTGATAGGAATAAGTGAGATTAATGTGACTTGACCTATTCCTAAATGCAGTCTTTTTGTTATTAACACTACCCTTTATAAATGCTCACAAAAATACAGTTCTATAGTTTTGTTAGAAATCTGATTCTTATTATTCTATGGTTTGAATACCATATATTCTTCCATTTTTGAAACCTGGAACAATTTTTTTGGTCTTCTATCCCCAGACATTAGTTGTGTGATCATGGGAGATTTTTTAACCTCTGCCTGCCTCAGTTTCTTTAACTGTAAATTGGGAGTTATAATAGCATCTACTTTCCAGGGTTGTTATGATATCAAATGAGAATATTTATAAAGTAATTAGCATAATGTCTGAAACATAATAAGTGCTTAATTTATACTTCCATATTATTTCCTTGTGGCAGCATAGTGGGACAGTAGAAAGTATGTTGGCCTAGAGACAGAAACACATCTTCTTAAGTTCAAATTTGGCCTCAAACACTAACTGTGTGACTCTGGGAAAGCCACTTAACACTGTTTGTCTCAGTTTCCTCATCTGTAAAATTAGAGGAAGAAGGAAATGGCAAACCACTCTATTATCTTTACAAAGAAAACCCCAAATGGGATCAGAAAATGTTGGAAATGACTGAAAACAACTAATCAAATTATTGCCACAGTAGTCACTTAATAAGGAGATCATTTCTCTCCTCACCTTTCAATCCATCTGTCCTCCCTCCCTCCCTTCGTTCCTTTCCTATCTTCCTTTGCATTACTTTTCCATTTTCCAAACGATTTCAAACATTACCAATGGAGGCTTAAACAAATCACACTTGACAATTCTTTCAGTATACTTAAATATAGATGATCTGGGCCTTGAGAGTTGAAAGTACTAAAAAAAAAAAACAAAACTGGTAGCTTCTTTCTTTCCATTTCCTAACCTATTATATCCCTGTTAACCATCTTTATTTTATTCATTCCAATCTGAAAATCAAACCTTTTGCTAGAGAAAACAAGTACAATGTGTGCTGATTACTTTCACTTTCCTTCCACATTCTGTTATCACACCAAGATAAAGACCAGTCCTTCCATTGAAATTTCTCATTACCCCAAAGTAGCTAAAAATAATCTTTTTTGTTATCCTTTACAATCATCACTGCCTTCAATTTATTCTGAGTTTAACACTTGAGATACTATTCATGTTGTACCATTACATTTTTAATCTATTCATTCTTAGCTGCCCACATGCCTCCCAATCTTCTGTGAATTTCTCTAAAAATTTAATATTGTCAATGAATTCACTATACAAACACAATAGTGATTAGATAACCAATCCCCCTTTTTGGTTGAAGCATTTGTTTTTATGTTGTTGGAATTTTGTTCTTTAAAGCATTCTATACTCTTGAACTGACCTCCCTTTCAGATCTTGGGTCACTGGTTATTTCTATCAATTTTATGAACTCTTTGAAATTCCCATGCAAGATGTTTCAGATTGTCAGAATGTGGTTGCTAATGACACAGAAACTTTCTTCTAAGGTTCTCTTCATTTCTTCCCTGAAAAGTTGTCACTACTCCATATTGTCTCCCTGAAATACTATTTGTGTGCAAATGATTTCACACACATATTTACATTTTTTCACATATATACACTCATGTTAAACAGAGTAGGTAGGGCACATTTGTCGGAGTGAAAAGAAACCCCCAAGATTGGGAATATTTAATTCACAATGACTCTATTTAAATGCCTCCTACATGAAAACCACCATACTAGACTAGGGGATTGAAAGAAAAACATCTAACCCTTTTAGAATCTTACAAAGTACAGGGATTTGGTCATAGGTCTATCATGAACATTTAAACAACACTTCATAGTTGTTTCATCTTTCTCCTGATGACATGGCCAAAGAGGTTGTTGGCATCAAAGTATTGATTTAAATAAGTTTGCATGCCTGTTATGTATGCTTTTATATTCATCTCAGAAAATACTCTAAAGCCTATGTTCTATGACTGCTATACAACTAATGAGTCTGATAGACAGGATTTGAATCTGGGTTTCTTGACTCCAGATCCACCACTATTCCATTACATGACTCTTACTCTCAGTTGTATTAAATTAAAATTGTATTAAAAGTGAATATAATTTAGAAATCCTCATTCTAATTAACTAATCTTCAATAATGTTGTAGAATATGTCCAATGTGGCTGATCAGGCCAATAGGAGCTCAGAATACTCTATCATAGGTTGGGCACAAATAGTCCAGCACTGAAAAGAATTTGGCAACCCTCACTGCAGAAGTACTAGTCTTTCCTGAACATACTCTATACCTCCTACAGTTCAGGCAACCAGCACCAATTACTTTTAACAATGATCTCACTTTAATGTTTCACTCTTTCCTTCAATAATGAAGGACATAGACATGTGCATCCTCATTAACATAAACAAGTCTTACATTTGTCTTCAAAGTAGGGTATAAGGGTTAAAATTCCTAGGATATGTAAGCAATAGGATTATATGATTTTAGATTTAGAGTTAGAAGTCACCTTGGGAACCAACTAGTCTAAAATCTTGATTTTGCAGTTGAGGAAAATTAGACCCAGGCAGGTTGAATTATTAAGATTACACAGATAATAAGAATCTGAAGTATTATTCTTCCCAATATCTTATGACTCAATAGTCAGGTTTCAGTGAATATAAAATAAAAAAGGAATGCCCACAACCCTGAAATGAAATATAGTAGCATCAAGATTGATTCTGGGGATGCAGGATCCAATGAAATATAAATACACAGGTAGATAGACAGTCAAATAAGGGTCCCTGATAATTTCTGACCAGCTGCCAGGTCCTTTTATTGTTTCTTATTTGAGAACTCTTTCTCTGAAAACTAGGGCAGATAATTCCTAAAGGCCCCAGGAATGATAATAAGAGCTAACATTTTATAGTTGTTTTTTTTTTTTTAAGTTTTGTGAAACACTTTGCATTGATTATCCCATTTAGCTTCACAAAAATACTTTGAGAAGGACACTAAAATGAATGTATTTCCATTTTACAAATGATGAAACTGAGACTTAGAGAGATTAAATGCATTGCCCAAGGTTCTCAAGCAAATTCATGTCAGAATTGGAATCTGAATACAGATCTTGTTGTCTCTATCAGCACTCTAACCAAGATGCCACATTGAATCTCAGTAATGACATCTGTACAAGTGATTGCTAAATACAGCAAGCCAAGAAGAGGAATAGATGCTGGGGCAGGGAGTAGGAAAAGGGGGCAGCCATTAAAGTATTAGGAAGGTAGAAAACATTGAACTGAACAGATAGGTGAGTCTAGGCAGATGAACTGAATACAGTTCAATGTAATGCAGCAGCAATCAGTAGGAAGCAAAAAGAATCAAGTAAACATAAAATAAGTGAAATCTTATTCCTGACAGCAGGACAGAATCACAAGACTGTTCCGGGGGGGTGGGGGTAGGGCAGAGATATTAGTTCAGGCATAATTGTTCAAAACAAGAGAACTAGAAAGAAGAGTCAGTTTTGACAGAGAGGTGAATGGTAGGTATCTAATTCTTGAAACAGAAATATGAAGTAGATGGGGCGGCTAGGTGGCGCAGTGAATAGAGCGCCGGCCCTGGAGTCAGAAGGACCATTGCTGGTGGAGTTGTGAACTTATCCAACCATTCTGGAGAGCAATCTGGAATTATGCCCAAAGGGCTATAAATAATCTCATACCCTTTGACCCAGCAATACCACTTCTAGTGTTATATCCCAAAGAGATCATAGAAGTGGGAGGAAGACCAAATGTACAAAAATATTTATAGCAGCTCTTTTTGTGGTTGCAAAGAATTGGGTGCCCATCAATTGGGGCATGGCTAAACAAGCTGTGCTATATGAATGTAATGGAATATTATTGTGCTATAAGAAACAAGGAAGAGACAGATTTCATATTTACCTGGAGAGGCTTATACAAAGTGATGCTGAGCGAGAAGAGTAGAATCAGAAGAAATTTGTATGCAATCACAGACACATCATATGTGTGATGACCAACTATGACAGACTGGACTCTTTTCATCAATGCAGTGATATAAGTCAATCCCTAAAGACTCATGAAGGAGAGAAATGTGACATCCAAAGATATAACTAGAAAGAACTGAGCCTGAATCCTGATGGAAGCAAACTAAATGATCTTTTTCTTTTCATTGTTTGGTTTTATTTCTTCTTTATCATTTTTCATCCCACCTAATGCAATACGCCTTTGTAATTGGACTAATGTTTAATATGAATGTATTTGCAGATCCTATACTGGATTATATGCTGTCGTGGGGGGTGGGGAGAGGGAGGTAAAGGAAATTTTAAAATCAAGGAACTATGGAATTGAATCTTGTTAACTGAAACTAAAGTAATAAATTAATTAAAAAAAAGGAATTATCTGCCCTACCACCAATGAATCCTCATATTCAAATTCCTTTAATCCATAATTTTTTTGCTGCTGCTCAGTCCATAGAGCCACACTTTATCATCAGAAAAATTTAGGTGCTATGAACAAAGCAGAAGAAATGCTTCCAAAATATATTTTCAAACATTTATTCCCAATTAAAGCTTTTTTTTTTTAATGCCCTGTGCCTTGATAATTGTGTCCTTAGATGAGAATACCATTGAATTTTAAGTAGATTAGAGGTTAAATGGGAGGTAGGTACACCTTATCCTTTCTACATTCTGTGTTAAAGTGTGTTCCTACCAATTTTTTGAGTGGGCAAAGACATGTAACTCAGGATTATAGGTACTGGGAAGACTCGTATAACAAGGCAAAACAAAGATTGATGATGTTTAGAGGCTGTTTTTCTGCAATGACAGATTGTATCACAATATGTGAAAGAAAATGTTACAAAATGATATTAATTCTTGCAATTAATCCAAATCGCTAATTATGAATAAGGAAATATGTAGACTTGGTTAAATACAGTTGCAAGATTGAGCAATGAATATTATTGATAATGCTAGAGATGACCCCCTAAAGTCTCTTCCAAGACAAAATCTATGAACCATAGTTTTATTCCCTGTCACGTTGTCCCTATCCACTTTTGATCAATCTATGAATCAATCAACTATATTTAATATAAACATTGAACATATTATATTCAATGTATAAATTTATTAAACTCTTATATGTGTTTATTAAATACATATCCTCTATGTCATGCCTTGAAGTTTTCAAAGTGCAACAGTTCCAATTCCATTCATGCATGCATATATATACACATACATACATATATATGTATATATATATATATCAACAGAAAATATGTAATTACAAACTGAATGGATTATTTCTGCAGTTATTTTTCCTTCATACTTCAAAAGTTGATTCATGGGTAGAAATAAAAGGAAGAAAATTGGGAATTAATTTAATTACATTAGTTAATGTGGCCAGACCATTGAGAAATCCCTGTAAACTGATTTAAAAGGTTAATCACTATACTACTTCTATCCTAATCTTTCGTATCTGAAATGGGATTATAAATTCCCTTCTGTTCTATGTGGTCACAGAAACTTTGGAGTTATACATTCATTTCAAGTTACAATTAAGAAGATGTACATTAGTTACTAATTCCAAATATAAGTGAACTGAGCAACAAGAAATTCTGTTTTGTTTTGTAAAAATATATCTTTCAAATCAGATATTCAGAGAATAACAAAAAAGAATGAACAATACATATCTGTGTTCTAATTCTTCACTCCAGGTGAATGTTAGGCAGAGAATAATGCCTCCAAGGAAAGGTTTGCAATTATAGTGCTAACAAGCCCTGATGTTCAGTCCATCTGGGGGATGCAAAAAAATCTTAAGTAATAGAGGTTCAAAATCAAAGTTATTATCCCATCATTATCAGTGCTATAATGCTCCCTCGACAACAATAGACTAGAACACTTTAAAAGGCCAAGCTCAGAGAAATGAGAAATGAACACTTTCATCACTATATAAAAGAAAAAAGAAAACTGTAGGAATGGAATTAGATAGCAAAGGGAAAATATGTATATCTTATTTGGACTTTATAACAATTAAATTTTGTTCCAAAGACAGTTTATAATAAAACAAGATGACATAAAATAAATTTTAGGAATGCTTAAATTGAAGCTGATACATTTTTAAGCAATTTAAAATTCAAATAAAATAGTGTATATTCAGCTTCATTTAATGTGACTAGCTTTAGTTTGTGTTCTTACAAGAACCTGAAAAATTAAAGATGCAAGAAATCTACCACTAAGTTGGATTAGGAGTGTCATTGACTTTCTTTTGCTTATACCTGTGATTCATTTGCATAAATATTTCCCTGAGAACACAATTCTCTCTACCAATACAGATCAATAACTGTTCTATAAGTTAAATTTTGGAGATTTCCCTGGGCATTTGGTGATTAAACAATTTGTCTAGGATCATAATTTAACGTGTACCAAAGGCAAGCTTTGACCTCAGATTGCCCTGCTCTGCACATGTACTTAATAAATAATTACATATGTCCTTCTTGCTAATACAAATCCTAAATCTGTTTTTCTTTTTTTTCCAGTCCATCTTTTAATCTTTTTTAAATTCCTGACATTACAGAACTAAACTGAAACGTATTAATATTCCACTCTTACATCTCAATGACAAAAACAGAAAAAAAATTTATGAGCCCCCCCCAAAAAAAAACCAAAAACAAACAAAAAACCCCCAAAACAAAACAAACAAACAAAAACAGGGAGAAGCTTATAAAACTAAATATGTTTCTCAGCATTGATGGCGGAACAGAGAAAGGCATTAAAACGCTGTAATTAAAAAATCACGAGTGGATGATAAAAGTTGTGTAGAAACTCAAAATTTACAAACTATTTAAAACCTGGAACCACTGACTGTTCAGAAACTACACACATGGATCTTGGGTGGTGAACAGCAGAAGGGGGTTATGGGTGAGTCTGCATTGTTCTAGCTGCTCCCCATGCTACCCATCTCCAAGGAAAGTCCGACATTGATTAGATCCTGGGCCAGGCTAATGCTGGCAGCAGATCCAGATGGCCACCTGCCTATCAGTAGATCCTTTCACTGGATTGGCAATTTTGATCTGAGCCCCAGACATCTGATGAATCTCATTGATTTTGGCCCCTTGATGCACGATTATGCAGCCAATTAAGTCATTTGGAATGGTGAGTTCATGAGAAGTAGTCTGAACAGATGCATCCAAACCCCAATAGCCTTTCACCTCTGCAGAGCTGGATTCAATGCCACTGAATCCAGTGTTTCTATGCGTCATGGGAAAGTGAGACTGTTGCATTGCCAACTGGTGCAGTTTGGTCAAATCTGGCTGTGGAATGGCATACTGTCCTTGAATGGTATAGGCCTCTAGAGGTGGTCCCTCCAGGTCAGGGTTGAGGCACATGGATGGGATGGTGTGGGGAAAGCTCGCACTGTCACTGCCTGTGCTGTACCTGTCCTGACCACCTGCACAGATGAGTGGAGAGCTGGACAGCTTGGGCTGGTACAGGATGGTCACGCCCTTCAGGGGATACTCCAACATGACCACACAGATCTGTTTGACACACTTAATGATAGATTGCAGGATGCCAACAATAGTGATGGCCTGCTCAGTTGAGTTTGGTAGCATATCCCCTGCCACTTGGACCTGAGCCCCTGTACTCTCTCTTATTTCCTTGATCTTGCATCCTCCTTTTCCAGTGAGGGAGTCACACTACCTAGCAGGGACCACAAGCCTCAGGGTGACTGGGGGTCTACTGGCAGCTGTACTATTGGTTATAGAGCTGCTGAAGTCCTCTTCCAGTTTGTCAATAATCATTGCAAAGACTTTAAAGATGGCATTGGTGGGTCCAGCCAGAGTAATTATTCTCTCAAGACAATTCCCTTCTGAGATGTTGATACGCGCACCACTCATTTCACGCATCTTTTTGACCGATTCTCCTTTCTTTCCAATGATGCTTCCAACTTCCTTTCCATGCATAAGTAGCCGGGTGGTGAGAGTGACATTTAATCCACCTTCTGTCACACCAGTGTCCATGTCGAGCAGTGTTCTGGGGATTTGGACTTTGTAAAGTGGTCAAGTCTTTGGTCACCGGTGGGAGTGGAAGCCAAAAGGGAAAAGGGGGAGCTGGCGGGAAAGGGAAGGGTGGGAGGCCTGGGGCAGACCAATAGGGGTGAGCGGGAAGGCAAGGGGGCACCCACAGGTTGGCAGAGGAGGATGGGAGGGGGATGGAGGGAGAAGGGGGGGGAGCTGGCGGGAAAGGGAAGGGTGGGAGGCCTGGGGCAGACCAATAGGGGTGAGCGGGAAGGCAAGGGGGCACCCACAGGTTGGCAGAGGAGGATGGGAGGGGGATGGAGGGAGAAGGGGGGAGAGCGACTGGGGGTGGGGAGAAGGCGGGTGGAGGATAGGTGGGCAGGAGAGAGCGCGGGCTGTGGCTGCTCTGGCTGCTGCCTCTGCTGGTCTGGGCCTAAATCTGTTTTTTGATAACTTTATGACTTCAAGCAATTATGTAGCCTTTCTGAGTCTCAGTTTCCCTATCTATAAAATGTAATAGAAATCATTTGCCCTGTCTGCTTTACAATGTTATACAGATTATCAAATAAAATAATATATGGGAAAGCACTCTGAAAACTTCAAGGTATCATACAGAGGACATTGTGGCGAGCCAAAGAGGCCTGTCCCAGGACTCTGATAATTACCCTGATATCAGTGGACCTGCATGTCAAAGATCTCTTTGAGATGCGACTTTTCACTAAGTCTGCTCCAGAGTTCTTTTGATATAGGTTGCATTTAAAAGGATGGTATTTGAGTTCTGAGGCTAACAGGCTCTGCCCCAAGACATAACTGATTCTGCACTCAGGCATCTTTGGGTGGCCAACTCTAAATGTGTTGACTTTTGAGGATTGCCCTTCAGCCTTGAAGTCTGCTCTCAATTGTATCCCTTTATGACTACAGCTGCATTAGCAGGTACCTGAGGCTTAGGTCAAAGGGCTTACCCTAAGACTTTAGTCTCCTAGATAAGAAATCCTTATCAAATTATCTATTTCATGCTACTTCCAGGATACAACAGACTAAGGTAATGATTAGAAAACTTGAGTCCCCTTTCTTTGTCTCTTTGCTCTATAAAAACCTTTCCCTGAGTATCAATAAATGGAGTTCATGGTTCTTCCTTGAGCTACCCACATGGCCTGGTCGTTTCTTATTCACGTCTCCGAATCATGCTAAGTGCTGGACACTGAGCAGCCCACGGCAGGACATGTGTTTAATAAACACTTATATAAGAGTTTAATAAATTTTTACATTGAATATAGCATATTTAATGTTTATATTGAAGATAGTTGATTGATTCCTAGATTGATCAAAAGTAGATAACAAGTGGATAGGGATAATGTGGCAGGGGCTAAAACTATGGTTCATAGATTTTGTCTTGAAAGAGACTTTAGGGGGTCCTCTCCATCATTGTCAACAAGAAAACTGAGAATTGGAGAATTTGCCAAAATAACATAGCTAATAATTAGTAGAGCTAGAAGTCTAACCAATGTACTATGCCTCCAAATTGAAAGTTGTTGCTGTTGTTGTTTAATTTGTTTTCAAAAGTGCCATAATTATTCTCTGGATCTTGGAATATGTGTGTATATAAGATATGGTTAAAGACTGAAAAACAACTAACTGTATCAGAGAATAAGTTAGGTAACACATGAAGCCTAATGTGTAAAGTTCACTCACATTTTACTGACTTAAGATTTTCTTAACTAGTAAAATAACAATTTTAGATATTTCACTATAGAAGACAAAATAGGACATTAGCCTAAAGGCACCTGCTTCCTTGACTCCAAACATGATATGATGAAAGTAAAAGCAGACAGCAGAGTCTTATCTCTTGCAACATACGAAGTATATTGGCAGGTCTTGTCTTCATGATGACTTGCATTGCTTCCTATTCAGCTCCTTTCCACTGGTGTTCAAAGGCATATGCTATTTGTCACTTACTGGAAAATCTGACTGGAAGCAATCCAGAATCAATTTTTGCTTCTAAATGTGAAAAATGCAATAGAATAGATAGTGTGATAAAGACTTTAGAAGCAGAGTTAATTGTTTTTAAAAGTCCTTGATGTAAAAGATAGTCTGTGTTCATAGAGCACTTTTGTATATACCATTATCTAAAGCAGTTAACTTCATAATGTTAAACCAATAATTGGTTTACGCTAGTGGGTACCCAGATAGCTGCCACTTTTCTCCATAGTGAGCTTTATGACAAAGGCAAGTGGTAGGGCACCCATATAATGCTGTGTTAATATATGTAACAGTAGAGTGATATCTGGGTGTACCTGAACTTTAATAAAGGTAGAAGGTGATGGAGAAGACAGTTACCTAAAGTGAACCACTACCATTCTAGATCAAATTTTGATCCAGGGAATTCTGAAATTTTGAGGCAGTTCTAAAGGAGCCAGACTCAGTATGGTCTCTGTAGTGCTCCTGATATAGCTGAGAATCTCTAAAAAAGAGATCTCTAATCATGTGTGCCTGGCCCCAATTACATACATGCATACATGCATACATATACATACACATACATATACACATGCATGTGTATACAAGTATGCACATATAGGTATGTGTATGTTTATATATATATGCACATATACACACATGTATATATGTATGTATGCATGTGTGTGTGTTTTTGTCTTCCTATCAGAAAACCTAGTCATGATATTTCCAGATCAAAGTATACCAACAATTTTCTAGCTTCTATTGAATAAGTCTATATTGGTTTTATACAATATCTTGCTAATTTATAAGTGGGGCCCAGTTGCTTTAGTCATGCATAACCTTTAAGCAGTGATAGATGGATTTGAATTGCTTCCCTTCACTTACCCTGCTTATCGCCATCTTCTTCTGTTCTTCCTTTTATCTTGTGATCTCTCCTTTCTTTACCTTCTATTTGGGGCAAATGTAATGATAACATCCTGTTACTTTAAGTTTTAGTGAAGAATAAAATCAGGTCTTCAGATATCCACTTAGTCAAAGATATCTTAAATATAGATAGATAGATAGATAGATATGGACATAGATATAGATAGATATATAGATATACACATATAGATAGATATAATAAATATATGCATGCATACACATATGTATACACACATAATTTATATATACATATATGTGTGTATATACATACATACATACATACATACACACACACACACATATATATATATATATACACACATCTGTTTATTTCCTCGTGTGATCAGGAAGATGTGTCAGGAAAGGCAGAAGCAAATCAATTAGTAAGTCACTCAATATGGTGTTTCATTTTTAAGTACCTACCATGTGTCAGGCACTGAGCTAAATGCTGGAGATAAAAGAAAAAAAGCCAAATCCAATCCCTTCCCCCAAAGAACTCACAATCTAATAGAAGAGACAACACATGAATATGTATAACTAAGTTACATACACACAATATAATAAATTAAATAAATCAATTAAATAAAATAATAAAAGAGAAAAGACATCAGTACATTTAGTAATGACTAAATGGAAGATGGGCTGGAGTGGGGTGACTTGAGGCAGGCAGAACTACCAACAGGCTATTGCAATAGTATAGGTGTGAAATAATGAATGCCTGCAAGAGGGTAATGATGATGTCAGTGGAGAGAAGCATATATTGGACAAAAGCTAGAAAAATGAAATTGGCAGGCCTTGGCAACAAAATGGATATGAAGGTTGAGTGATAGTAAGAAGCTGAGGATGACACCTAGGTTATGAGCCTGCAATTGGCCCCAGAAATAACTATTTTACTTTTTGAGAAAACAACCATCTTGAAAGGAATGGGGAATGGGAGTAAGGTTTTGGAAAATTGGACTTTTCATACTCTCCTTTCTTTCCCTATGTATCCTTTCTGTTATTCAATGGCTCCAGTGGGCAAGGTGAGTCCTATTGGTATCAGGAATAAATAAATTACAATGACATTTGCTTATTTCAATGAATGAGAAAAAAAAATGAAAGCAGAATTTCCTTGATGATTTCTGGTTCCAAGCATTAAAAACATACATAGACTTCAGACTTGAATCTAAAGGAGCTAATTTAGTAAATCCAATTAACAAATGCAATAGCAAATGCTATTTCCCCCATTCACTTAATGGATTGCCTATTTCATTTAATATGAAAAAAATTAAAAGAAATAGAATCAAATATTGAAGAATTTTACTGAAGAAGAATTTAATGGAGAAGACATGATACATTAATTTCTTAATATTGTAATGACAAAACAATGATATGAAACCGGCCTGATAAATTTCAGGAATCTTTAGTTAGAGTTGTTTTAAACATCACTGATCCAGTTCAATTAGGCAAAGTACTATAGAGTAGATAATTAGAATTCTAACTTTGAAGATGACATAAATCTATTACCATGTCAAGATAAACACAGTCACATTGTCTGTTCCTTATGTCCAAAGTTATATACATTTTTCAGTTTTCAAAGTGGCTTTCAATAAATTTTTCCCTTGATTTTCTGTTAAACACAAGTGTGGTAGAGCAAGTAACCACTATTATTTCCATTTTATAGTTGAGGAAATCAAGACTAGAGAGGTTAAATTATTGGACTGATTTTACATAGCACCTAGTAGTTCAATAGTACTTTAAGGTTTGCAAAATCACAAAATCCCTGGAAATTAAATGCTATTATTATCATTTACATTTTACAGATGAGGAAATTGAGGGAAATAGTTACATGATTTGCCTGAAGTCACTCAGTTATTAAATATCTGAGGTCTGATTTCAACTCAGGTTTTCCTGACTCCAGGAAAGTACAGCATTCTATTCACCGCACCGTCTAGCTACTTCTGAATCAGAACCATGGGTTTTAACTCTATAAATTATGAATCCAAAATTTGAACACAGGTCCTTCCTCTGTAGAGGGTTGTTCATACACTGCTTGCCAATAGTCAAGATTTAGAGAGGGCATGGGGTGGGGTAGGGGGTGTGGAAGGCAGTCATGTTTAAGCCAGAGTGTTCACATGTATAAGATTGAAGATCTTTTGGAATAGTAGTTTCCCTGTGTTACTCCATCAATCACCATTATCTACAGACATTTCTTGAACAATTTTCCTTCATGTAGAACATTTCAAGACTCAGGAGAGTTGCAACTCAAAGGGGTTACAATCCATGGTCTCTATCCTTAAGTGCTTAATTATTTACTTAAAAAGATAGCACATACATAAAAGTAAGGGCATAGCAAAGTAAGTGCATTCATTGTAATGGTAATGAAAATTTGAAGATTTTCCCTTTCCCTTAATAGATCTAAGGGAATTCAGTGATCTTCCCTGCCCCCTAATAGACTAAATGTAATCACAAGGAGCCTGTGGTGGGAGGAACTTGCTGAATGGGTGAAGCAGAACCCAGAGGAAGCTGGGAGTCAGAGTAGTTAGATGAAGGGAGGAGACAGGATGCGGGCAAGGAAACAGCTATGCTTATGGGTATTTGTTTATGGGAAGACAAAAGGATGGCATGGCTCCCTGCTGTTTTATGGTGTATTAACTTTTTTGTTGCTATGATGGATTTGACTTTCTGGTGTTGAAATTTTGCTTTTTGGTGTCTGAATTAATGTTTTGCTTCTATCTTATCTAGGGAGAGTCAATTCATAACTGTGCCAGTATATTCATAGTTGCGGTTGGGGTCTAAGAGAAAGAATGCTGGATTTAGAATTTTAAAGAACTGGGTTCCAAGAATTTCTCTACTAATTCAATCTAGTGTGGGAAAGTGGAGAGCATGTTAGATTCACACTTGGAAAACCTGGGTTTAAATACTATGTCAGTGTCTAATTACCATAATTATCAATTAGGTCTTTGAATCTCAGGTTTCTTTTCTGTAAAACTGGAGATAATAAACATTACTTGACTTACAGGATTATTGTGAGGATCGGATTTTTTTTAAAGGAAGTAAAATTATTTCTAAAACAGTGTCTGGTTTGGAGGTTCCCAAATATATTGGGGCTATAGCCCCTTTTCAAAAATAAAATAAAATAAAATTACTCAGTGCACCACTGAAATCTACTTTCTTTAGCCCTTTAAAGTTTTTTATTAACCTGGTCAATTAAAAAAAAAAAACTATGTGTGTGTGTGTGTGTATATATATATATATATATATATAGAGAGAGAGAGAGAGAGAGAGAGAGAGAGAGAGACAGAGAGACAGAGAGACAGACATAGATATCTTAAATATAATAGCTTATTACAAATTTATGACTTTTTTCCTCCATAGATATTTTGATGACACAATATTGCATAATGTAACTATACAGTATAGATGGTATTTAGGCTCTGGTAATCCCCTTGAATCTTCCCACTTGATGAGGCATTTGCCTGAGGCCATAAGCCTTTCATTATTGCTAGGCCCAAATGTCTGTTACTCTTAACAAAGTCTAGCCCTCCATTGTCCAGCTACTTCCCACCCTTTATCCTATCAAAATATCTATACCCATATCTGTTACCCTTAAACTAGCCTAACCCTCCATGGTCCCTCATTTCCAGGTAGCCTTCAGCTGTTTCCCACCCTTAATCCCATTCCTGGAGTCTGACCTCAGTTCCTCAAGATCCTCCTTAGACTCTTTCTCAAGTGCCTCCCCAAACTCCTCCTCTAGACTACCCACTAGATCCCTCCCACAGTCTTTCTGTATATTATCCATCTTGCCTCCATGAAGGTGCTGAGATTCAATCTAGCACAGACTCATTCTATGTCAGATTGTTCTGGCACACTTGTTCAATACAAGTGTTACAAATACTTAGGCTCCTTAAGAGTCTACCCATTATGACAAATCTTTAATAAACTGTGTTTTACTTTGAGTGAGAGAAGGCTTGAGTCTGATTTATTTGGCAGGACTAGGATTGTTGGTATTTTGGGGTCTTGAACACCCCTAGGCCCCCAAACCTCAACATTATCATATTGTAAATGAGTCACTATACTGAACTTCCTGACAATTTGCTACAGGCTTACACGAGCATTTACATGAGCATTTTTTGAGATTGCAAAGAATCAAAAGACAAAGTAGATGTTCATCGATTAGAGAATGGCCAAACTGTGGCATTTTGAAACAATGAAGTGTTACAATACTGCAACCAATGATGAATGTGATAAATACAGAGAAGCTTGGAAAAATCTATATGAACCAATGTAGAATGAAGCAAGTAGAGCCAAGAAAACAACATACACTATGGTGATAACAATGTAAATGGAAAGGACAACCTTTAAAATAAAAATCAAAAGTCAGTGTTTCAAAAATTTTTTTAAAAGCAATTCAGGGTCAAAGGAA
Source organism: Gymnobelideus leadbeateri (assembly GCA_011680675.1). Lineage (NCBI taxonomy): Eukaryota > Metazoa > Chordata > Mammalia > Diprotodontia > Petauridae > Gymnobelideus > Gymnobelideus leadbeateri. Next base: position 395,099 of record WOXC01004303.1, read on the forward strand.
GAAATATTAGAAGACACACCCATTCCCATCACTTGAAGCTTCACAAATACTACACATTGCACATATTTTCAGGCTTTTCCCATGTACTTCTCAGTTACTGTAATGCCATGCACAAGCAGCTTTCCAGAAGAATGCTACTGTGAATAGCTTTTAAGGTTCTGAATACACAGTATAGTGATCACTCTATTCCATAACAAAAGTAAAACATCCACAGAAAATCAAGGTACAGCATACACAATATTACAACTTATCACAGGGGCGGCTAGGTGGCACAGTGAGTAAGAGCGCCGGCCTCAGAGTTGGGATAACCCGAGATCAAATCCAGCCTCAGAAAATGAGCACCCACACATAAATCATGACTAGCCGTGTAACCTTGAGCAAGTTACTTAACCCCAATTGCTTAAAAAAAAAAAAAAACTTATCACAGAAAATCACAATATAACATTCACAACATAGTCTCAAAGTAAAATAGTCACTCTTAAGTTAACTCAATCAGTCACTTAGTAGTCTCAAAGTACACAGTCAAAGACTTAGGCAAAGCCTTCCACTCTTGGGGCAAAGTCTTGATTAACTCAATCAGTCACTTATTCAGAAATCAATTACTAAGTATCATACACAAAACCCTCCACACCCCTTAGGTCACTAGTAACTATAATTCCATAATTACTCAGTAGCCAAGGAGAGGTCTTTTCACCTTGACTTGGGGCTTGTTCTCAGATTCCCTGGATCCCCTTTCATATTCCACCTGGATTCACCTGACTGTCACCGGGGTTCAATGGCAGACAGCTCCCAGTTCCTTGACCAGCTCTCTGGGCAGGTCCTG